>JAJOZX010001587.1:0-37500 GCA_023014485.1 Bathynomus jamesi | reverse complement strand
GCCTACCCCGAGGTTATAAAAACACCGAGAGCGTCGGTAACGAGGTTCTTTGCTTTCTAACCATCTTCATACCACTCAAACTCTGTGATTTAATTCTGTAATTATTCGTGCAGTGGCACTGCCCCTCCGGATCAAATTAGCTTCCATTTGATAATGGAACTTAACTTCAAATATATATAAATTGTACATTGTGCTTTAGTTAACTTGTTCCCGATTTATCTGTGTATTAAGTCTCACCTTAAGAGCTATATATATAATCTTCATTTTTTTTACGTAACTAAATTTAATTTAGTTTAATTTAATTTAATTTAATTTCATTTAATTTCATTTAATTTAATTTTTACTATCAAAAGAATTCTGTACCCAAAGTGAATTAATAAAAAGACTTAAATTGAGTTAGTCGTTTCCTTTCACCGCATAAACTCGATACAACCCCCGTACGGAAGCACTCGAAGGTAATCTTCCGAAACTTTACAACCAATTGAGGTAAGAGTGGTCAGTGACATCCACACACATTTTTTTGACAAGGCGCGAGCGCCGAGTGCATCCACTGGTGTCGACGTGAGACGCGACCCCTCCGAGGAGTTTTTCTTGGGAGTTCGCGTAACCCGAGAGTGACGTTGTCTATCATCCTTCGGATACAATTCCGACTCCAACCAAGGGGACCGCCCCCGGAATTCATAGTCCATCGTCGTCTTCTACAATCGAGCGGCCCATAAAGGGACATAAGGCTCGACACTGGAGGTCCCACGGAGACGCCGAGGACCCAGGAACACCCAGGACCCGGAATTTGGGTGAACGAAGTCTTGCCCATTTCGCCCCGGGTTCCCCCTCACTCCTCTCGGACGACGCCACGGCTGCACATGACGTCACCGCTCCTCCCTTGTCTCCTCTGCGAGTGACCTTCAAATCGAGAGAGACGCCAGCTGATGCCACAAAGCCGCCTCAGTTTCCTCTCTCGATCCACTTCACGCGAACGTTTTTTACGTTTGAGTGATAGATTAACGTAACTATTAAGTATCACTGATTACACTTAACCCAATTATAACCTTTAAATTGTGTTTGTGGAATATTGATAAATTGTGTACACAGTTTATACACTAATCATTAACAATATTTTTTCCACAGTAATAATTCACGGTTCACGGTGAATGGTGACTACAAACAAACTTTTAGAAAATTTTAATTTTAATTTTTTTTGTTTTTCTTTGAGTAAGTGGGATCCGTGAAGTGATTTTAACCACTTAATAATTTTTTAGTTATCAAACTTACTTGAAATTAAAAAGTAGTTTTAATTAATTACTGGATAGTGAAATACGCTATTAATGTGACTTTGCAGTCATTTATTCATATTTAATACTAATAACCGTCTTTAATTTTTTCTTTAATTTTCTTTGACGATTTTTAATAATTTTATTTTTAAATTCGTTTTGATTATTGAATTACCGTGTGTAATCTTTTTAGTACTTTTTAAATTTTTTTTAATTGAATAGGTTAGGTAGGGTTAGGAATTTATTTTTTTAGTTTTATTGTTTTACTTGGTGCTACGGAAATTACGCTTGTGACATAATTGCAGGCCATATACGCGAATACGATTGGGGCACGACTGGCGGTACTTCCTTGCGGACTCAGGCTGAGGGCAGGATCCACCACCGCTGGAACTCACGGTTCTATCGTTAGGATCAAGGATACGGAAAGGGACTTGGTGTGGGACTCTTCATCCATTGGAGACCAACGATTCGACCATCGAATTTACAAGTAACCTTTTGCTATCCCAACCTTCATCTTTTCTCATATTCTTTTTTTTTATTACTCTTATACCACCTACTTTATGAGAGTGATAGAACAATGTTGGCATAACTTGTTTTTGTGTAACAATCCCGTCGTTCCAGAAATACGATATTTTAGTGTTTTACTGCATTGTTGAGGGTTCCTCGATTGCTTTACGTTTGATTAAGTTAACCAATTTTTAAACTTCTAATTTTTTTAATTAAATAATTAGTAGTTTACTTAATTTGGACCCCCCCCCCCAAAAAAAAAAGACAACACAAAAAAAAAATATATATATATATATATACACACTACTTAACAGTGACAAATTTTCCTCACCCCTTGCAACATTTTTTCCGATTGTTTTGTTTTGTGTTTCGAATTTTATTTTTTTTATATATACATACTTTGTTTAGTGTACACACGCCGTTACTGTACATACTAGGACCACACTGCCAAAACACACTTCATTTGTTTATTCTCGCGCGCGACGTGTATGCCACATTCCGATTCCGACCGGGAATTTTTATTACCACTTACACCTCCACGTCCGTCCTTCCCCAAACGTCGCCGTATTCCCAACACCAACATGGCCGACACTAACGATACTGCTTCCACTGCTGCTGCTGCTGCTGCTGCTGCTGCTGCGCCTGCCGCGAGCGTACCTATCACGAATATTATGGTTTCCAGGGTACTCAACTTGCCGACGTCCGTTCCAAAATTTAAGGGAACCGTCGCGGGAAAGGCCACCGAGCCACTTGTGCAACACTGGCTCCACAAACTGGAGATATATTTCGAGAATGAGAAGGTCATCGCGGACAAGGACAAAATTACTGAAGCACAGCGGTTTGTTGACCTTACAGAGGAGTCAGCTTCCAAGTTTGTCGACACTAACCCCGACTTAGGAGCGGCCACTACGTGGACCCAGTATCGTCGGATTCTCTTGGACAATTTCCGAGATGTCAGCGACACTCAACCGGTACCGCATAACGCAGTACCGCAAAGGATCGCTGAAAGTACAGCAGTACCGCTACCGCATTCAAATTTCCCGCGGTACTTTCCGCGGTACCGACCAACACGGTAGTACCGCAAAAAAAACCGCAAGTGCCCAGCTCTGACTGTCTGTCTATGAATAGCGTCATCTTAGCCATTGACGGTGCTTTTGCTTATAAAATGCCCTCAGAAATGGCGAAGATATTGTCCTTTTCGGCAATGTATGCCAACCTACCAAATCACCACCAGGTCAGATTCCAAAAACACGCGGATCTTACCGCGTCGTTAGCTACTGTCGTGAACAAACTAAAGGAGTCGTGTCCAAACTCGACGGACCTTAGTATTCGTCGAGCGCGGGAAGAACGACCTAAACCCTCCTAGTCCATCCGTTATGCAACAGCACAAACAGGAAGGCCCCAGAAGCAAAATTCTGCTTCTGCAACGCCCTCGCCGTCGAACCGGTCTTGACCAGCATCGTCACGACAGCCCTCCCGATTCCAACAACAGACTCCATCGAGTCCGCCCCTACGGTGCTATAATTGCTGCCAAGTAGGACATGGAATAAAACAGTGCAGGGCGGCTGCATATTGCGATGACTGCAGGGAGTCCGGTCACCGGCGAGGAGAACGTTCCAAATGCCGGGAGAAGGGTGCTCCGCCCCAGCGACAACGGAATGCGTGGTCCAAAGGATCTCGACCACCCGCAAGGCCACCGCACAAGGATACCCTGAGGGAACCCCCTTTATATAACCAACCCTACCCGTAATCTATCGAACCAGGAAGTTCGACATATTTTTACGGAATGTTTGACCGAGATGGGATACGCCAGACCACCAGCCTTACAACTGGAAAGTCAGGAAACTACCAATCCACCCAATGATTTTTTAGAGGACCCGCCGGCTCCAGGGTTCCCGTAACGGGACGAGCCGGGTTGCCCTCCCCGGGGGTAGCTATTCCTGCTCGGGAAAACCCAAGAGTCACTACTCCACTTAAGGACCAAGGGCCCTGCACGATATAATCCAGATACCACTGTAGAATCCTATGAGTTTCCTTTTTCAGAAACCCCTTGCATTGAACCCGAGACCTATGAGTCTCGTCCCGCTTCACAGAGAATTGTGGCAAACTCTGTTGACGTTCCCACGTCATATGTTTGCACAATCAATAATAGGTTTGAAGATGCTGTCATTCCACTTCGCGTTCGAAGTGTAGACATGTTTGGTCTGCTAGACACAGGTAGCAATGCTAACCTGATTAAACAGTCTAGTTTGAATAGAATTCCGGGAGTTTCCAAATTGGAACTTTTCCGTCGAAGGTTGTATTAAAGAGCGTAAATGGAGGAACCATACCCTCCGTAGGGCAAGTTAGGCTAAAACTGAAACTCGGCAAATTAGGCTTTGATGCCGATTGCGTAATAGTACAAGACTCTATGCACTTTCCTACCGACATTTTACTCGGTTACCCCTTCCTTAAGGGAAATGGTTGGGGTCTTAAGTTTGAATCCAACGTTGTCCAAGTGCAAGGACAACTTATTCCGTAGTGAATACGGAGTCGAACCAGGAGGTTCGTTTTTCTACTGCTGTTGAAGCAGGTTTCAAGGCAATTTCGGGCGATGTTCCCGACCTTGTTGGAACCCTACAGGATTGTTGTTATCCTGGAAATGGAGGGATTCCATTTTTTCCGGCGTTGTCGCCGTGTGATTGTTTAGAGTCGGGTGAAAATCCCGTTCCACGCCATGTCCGGCGTTCATTGAAAGTTAGTTCAGAGTCTGTTCCAACCGATGAGTTTCAGTTGAGGGTTAAGGAAGAATTCGTTATTGAGCCCAACCAACAGGTCTGCTTCCGCGTAATTGTTACCTTTAACGATGGTACTTACGTGGATCCTGCGACTTCAGTAGTCGTGGAGAATGTTCTGGAGAACCAGGTACAGCATTCGGGCTTAGTAATTGCACGCAGTCTATGTACCAGCGAAAGTGCAACTATCCCTTTACTGTGCGCTAATGTTGGTTCCGAATCCATTACGCTACAACCTAATGCTTTAATAGGCAAGGCCTATTTGGCCCAAGCTGAGCCTATCTCTATTCCTCACGCCATACGCAGGTGTACCCCTGAAGGCGTACCTCCTTCAAACTTACGTGCTACTTACAAAGCATGTCTAGAGTCCGATCCCGCAAATTCTTTCCTTTGTAGCGACCCGGACTTGTTTGACCAATTACTAGACTTCTTGGTCGAACGCGAAAGCATCATCGCACTCAAGGGTGATGCTTTGGGACGTTCGAACCTCGTCCCATTTCAGATTAATCTCGCGGAAAACACAAAGCCAATCTACATTCCGCCATATCGCGTTCCGCACTCCCAGCAGCTGGTAGTTGAGGAACACGTAAAGGAAATGTTAGATTTGGGTGTTATCCGACCGTCGGTTAGTCCTGGTCTTCTCCGTTGATCCTAGTCAAGAAGAAAGACGGAACGTTAAGGCCGTGCATTGACTACCGACGCCTGAACAAAGTGACTGTCCCAGACCGATTTCCGCTTCCCAACATGCAGGAGGTCATTCAATACGTTGGTAAAGCTAAATATTTTACCTCGCTGGATTTAGCTTCAGGGTACTGGCAGATGTCTCTGTCTCCGGAGTCACGGCCATGCACTGCTTTCACTACCAACCAGGGCCATTACGAGTGGAATGTTAGTACAAACCTTTATCGGGTTTGTAGGATTTTATCGAAATTTCATTCCCAAATTTTCGGACATAGCCGCTCCTTTGACCAATTTGTTCAAAAAGAAAGCTATTTTTGAGTGGAATTCTGAGCATCAGGAAGCTTTTACTGATCTTCGCGACAAACTCCTGCAAGAACCCATACTGCAGTTCCCGGATTTTGGCAAACACTTCATAGTAGCCACGGACGCTTCTAACTACGGGTTAGGTGCCGTCCTACTCCAAGAAGTAGATGGTACCGAACTACCTGTGGCTTACGCGAGTCGGTTACTATCCAAGCCCGAACGTAACTATTCAGGGACTGAACGAGAAGCTTTAGCCATCGTATGGGCCCTGAAGAAGTTAAGAACATCATCTACGGGTATAAAATAACAGTAAAAACGGACCATGCTCCGTTAACATCTATATTTTCCAAAAACTACCCGACGGCGATTAGGTCGCTGGGCTCTTACCGTCCAGGACTTTAGCCCCGAATACGTTCACCGTCCCGGTAAACTCAACGTTCTCCCGGACTGTTTATCCCGAATAAATAAACCCGAAGAGGTCTGTGGAATTCATCGTATTGAGACTATTCCCAATTTCGATAGAACACACTCTTCGAGGCACAACGCAAGGACTCGTATATCCAATTTGGTGCAGCAATTAAAAGCACAACCAAATTCGGAACTTCACCAGTTGTATGCTTTCCAGGATCAAATTTTGAATTATCAAATTTCTCCTGGGCAATACGTGGCAGAAGTTCCCGAGAGTCTTCAAGGCGTGGCAATCAAACTTTGCCACGACAGCGTTTGTGCTGGGCATCCCTGGAATCGAACGGACACTGAAATTGGTCCAAGCGCGTTACCATTTCCCACTTATGCGCACCAAGGTAACAGAGCATGCAAGGCGTGCTCACCTTGTGCCAGGCATAAAGGAGCGCGTCCGCCCACCGCGCATATGCATACGTACCCCGTTCCTGTTAGACCTTGGGAACGCGTAGGAATGGACGTGCTGGGCCCCTTTGTCCAAAGTCGAAACGGAAATAAATACGTTGTCGTTTTCACCGACCATTTTACCAGGTATAATGAAGTTGTACCGGTGCCTGCCCATACATCGGAGATCATCGCCAAATGTTTACTCGAACGAGTAATCCAACGGCACAATACACCGGCCGTGCTGCTCTCGGACAACGCTCGGGAGTTTACCTCCGCGATGTTCGTAGAGTTGTGCAAACGTCTCCATATACAAAAGGTACAAATAACACCGTACCATCCGGCAGCAAATGGTCTGGTTGAGAGGCAGAACGAAAAAATCCTTAACGTCCTACGACATCTCGTGGACGCGGACCAACGTAATTGGGACGAGTGCATCCCATGGTGCAGTGGACTGTTAACAACACCTATAGTCAACTCATCGATGACACCCCCATTTTAGGCTGTATCATTACGATGCAAGATTTCCTTTCGACCTCCCAAACGACTCCACCGAAGAGGGATTTGACCTACAGGAACCCCAACGCTATGCGGACGACCTGGCTCGCCATTCGTTCCAAGTTTTCGAAGACACACGACGTTGTCTAAACCATGAGACCGACCGAATGGTCCACTACCAACACAAGCGGTACCCTAAGCAACGGACCATTATACCGGGAACCGTTGCTGGTTGGCAGGTACGAAGCCTCCGGCCTCAGTCGTAAACTCTATCCAAAATGGGTAGGGCCATATCGCGTCCTCGAAGACCTGGGGCACAACACCTTCACCATCCAACACTTGCAAACCTAAAGAAAAAGGTTGTCCATGCCAACCAAATTAAGGTTACGATTGAGGATCCTAATCCCCCTCAACCGAAGTCGTCCCGACCAAAGGGGATACAACCCAACCCCGCGTTACCGACCGAACCCGAGGATTCGGACGAGTGGGAAACTACCTAAGGCCCCTCGGACTACCCTGTCCGTACAGCCTGAGAAGCTATCCTGAACCCCTCGAACCTGACATCGAACTGGAGCCACTCCCTGCTGCTCCTTCCACACCAGAGTTTGAAGCCCGGAGACAACTCCAGACTTTAAAGTTTTACCGGAGGGCCCCGCAGCCAGTGAGGAGCCCCCCGACTCACCATCACCACCCTCACCTATCGACGACCCTGAAAGACCCTACAGTGACGTACCGATTTCGACCCCAGGAGTCGTCGCAAGGCCCGTGGACTCGCTCCCGATCGCGAATACCCGAGTCACTAGAACACACACATAGCCCTATACTCGAGCCAAGCTCCGACCCCGTACCCACACTCCACTCCGTCCCTAAACCCTCACGTGAAACACATTCCCATCACAAGACACCTACACAAAGTCCCTCCCTACCACCGAAAACACCCCTGCTGCCATCGACTCGGCCTGCTCCAACTGCGCGAATACCCGAGTCACTAGCCACTGCTTCGACGACCCATCCACCTCACCCCCTTCGTCCCCCGGACCGACCTTCGGTCAAACCCAAGGTGAGACCCAAATTCCCTTCCTGGAGAACTTCTCGGAAGTAACCGCTAACACACCCAAAATTATTAGCAATGTTAACTTCGTCCACTATGCTTACCTTGTCTTCATTCTTTTCCTGTTTCTAGTAGTACCTACCACATCGTCCCCGGCTGTGGTCGAAACCTTAGCGGATGCCATTTTTTAAAAGGCCACCTGAATGTGATTTTCGACCTACGAGCCCCGCACGTTATTTTCCGTACGCTCAACGCCTGCCAACGAAAATTACTCTCCCACGCTATAGCTATTGCAAAGGCACCTATCCACCCACCATACTCTACTCCGACTAGTCGTTTACCATATAAACAACTACTCTCCTCCACCTATGCTCACACTTTGAAAACATACACGCTACACAATACAAACTCAACGATACGCTGGCCCTCCTTGGATTCAGCAGTATCGTCCAAACAGCCCTCAAACGTACTAAACGCGGTTTCTTCGATCTCGGCGGGCAGTTGCTGAAAACCATCTTCGGCGTCGCTATTTCAGCAGATGTGCGTAGCGTGCGACGCGAAATCCAACTGCTAGCGAGCGACAATATCGTTAAAGGCGATGTGTTAAAACGTACTGTCTTCGCAGCAAACGAAATTTTCACCTTCTCCGCAATCTCACCACACACCTAAACGAGCTGGATTCCTTAATTGCTTTACAGCGCCGAAATTATAATCAAATTGAATATGTCCACCTTATAAACCTCCAAATTACTGTCATTGATAAGTATCTCGATCAAGTTCACGAGACACATCAAATCGTAATGGCCGCACTTAACGCTGCCATGTTAAAACAACACCCCATTCACTAATTCCCTATAAGACCCTAAATACATTAATAACGAAGCAGTAAGGAACTAGCTCTAACCCCAATTTATCCGTTACACCCATCCAACGCCCATCATTTTCTCGACCTCACCTGGACGTTACTTGGTAGCTCTCCATTCTCCATTATTATTGTCATACCTTTTTTATGCTCAAGTTACAACACCTATCTATTTCACCCCTTTCCCACGGTCTACTCTATGAGGGAAAACGTGACCCGTTTCATCTTACACACTGAACACCCATACTTTTTCCTCTCCAAAACCTACCAACAATACACCCTGTTTACCACTCGCGACATTACTCACTGTAGGACACCTCTGTCAACTAAACTCCTAATTTGCCCTCCACTCCAACCCTTTGTTTCAATACATTTTCAGAAACCATGTTACTTAATGCTGTTACAAAATTCGTCCCGTTCAAATTGCACGTTCCGGCCATTCGACCCTTCAACCCCCGTTCAGCTACAAATAAGTTCCGACCTCCTCCTGTCCATTCCCAAAAAACGTGAAGCAACTCTGGATTGCCCGAACAACCGTAGTATGATACAATTGGATCCAGTTAGTAGAATTCCCTCCGGTTGTTCTATTATTACCTCTAGCTTTATATCGTCAAACCCCAAATTACTCTCCATTAACAACACGCCTCATCTTGTACACCCTATGGCTCACCTCCCACCAATTCCTATCTTCAACCTTCCTCTTGCCTCTGTAACTCTTGTACCTTCCTTTAACTATCCCCCTTGGGATCAGCAATTGGATCGTATCAACGAAACCCTCCAAGAACGGTCTCATGTCTTATCCCACGTTCAGCCCCTCACCTACGTCAACGCCTCCACTGTCATACTAATACTAATAATCATCTTCCTTGCTTGCCGCCCGTGTCGACGACTGAAGTGGAATGCCCCTACTTCGGAGCCCTCACCTTCGGAAGAAGCCCCGGACGGTCTGCCCCAATCTTCGGCCCCCCGTTAGCTGTCGCTACACCGAGAAATCCAAATTTTAATTAGTTAGCTAGCACGTAAATATTAGTTTTTGTTTCTGCTTAAAACTGTTAATCTTATTATTATTTTTTGTTACTTGTCACTTCTGCAGAAGGGGAGGTAGTGTCCCGTAGTGTAAACCCGTACGGTACAAACGAGTTCGTCTCCGACGAATTGCGTTCTAACATTGAACCCAAAATTCCTTCGTTCTGACATCATAGAGTGTGCATTCTTTCATACGCGGAGTAACCCCATGTAATCCGCAGTAACCCATGTAATCCGCGTAACCCCAACCTAAATTATTAGATGCGAGGTGCATATGAAAATATGCACATCGCATGAATTCTTCGATCCCTCCGCGTCTCCATTATTGTCAGCATCACGCGATGCAAGGCAAGCGTCTATAAACACATCAGTCTTTTATTTTTTTATTATTAAATTTTCTAAAATCTTGACCTATTCCCATAGATAAAGCATAATTGTGTCAACCTATAGACCACCTGACTTCCCCTAGCTCGACCTACTCGCATACCAAATTTCAGCTGTCTCTAACCCTATTTCTCTTTTCCGAAAAAATCACGCAAATTGATTATCTCGAACATGAGATTCATTTGCGCGCTATAACTTCCTTCCAAATCGTTTCCCTTTTGTATGGGTTCGACCCTCCTTTCACACACACACGAGGGTAATTCAATAAGTATCCGCACTTTTTATTTTCACAATTTTATTTTCACATCTGATAGATTATAAACACACCACTTCTCAACATAGTCTCCCTGTTTCTCAATACACTTAGTCCAGCGATCTAAAAGCTTCCTAATGCCATCACAAAAGAATGTTTTTGGCTGTGTGCGTAGCCAGTCATGCACCGCCTCCTTCAGGTCATCATCGCCTTGGAATCGCTGACCTCTCAAAGCGTCTTTTAGTGGTCCAAACAGGTAAAAATTCGAAGGTGCCACGTCTGGATTGTAGGCTGGATGGTCGAGAACTTCAAATTTAAGTTCTTGAAGGCATTTTCTAGTCTGTTCAGCGGTATGAGGGCGCGCATTGTCGTGTAACAGAATAACACCTTCCGACATTCTCCCTCTTCGTTTTGTGTGAATTGCTTGCTTTAACTCATCCCGAAGCATGCCAGAATACGATGCACTTATTACTGTAGTTCCACGCTCTAGATAATGTTCAAGGATAGGGCCTCGTATATCCCAAAACAGTGTTAGCATAACTTTACCTGCTGACGGCTGCGCTTTGAACATCCTTGCAACGGGAGATGTTGGATGCTTCCATTGCATGCTCTGTCGTTTGCTTTCTGGTTCATAGTGATGGATCCAGGTTTCATCCCCAGTGATAATGCGCTCCAAAAAGTTTTCACCTTCATTATGATAACGCGCCAAAAGACGAGAGCAGACGTCCATATGATTACGCTTGTGCTCTTCTGTCAACTGTTTGGGCACCCATCTTGCACAAACCTTGTGAAAGCCAAGAATGTCATGAACTATCGAATAGGCTGACCCTTGACTAATGTCTAATGAAGATGCAATTTCTTTTATTGTTAATCTTCTGTCATCGAAATTCATGGCTCTGGCTTCTTCCTGCTTGTCACCACTGGTTGATGTTGACGGTCGTCCTGAGCGCTGAGCATCTGTCACACATGTCCGACCTTCCTTGAACATTTGAATCCACTCGTACACACTTCGCCGTGGTAACGCATCATTCCCATACTGAGAACATAAACGCGTGTGAATTTCAGCTCCTTTCACACCTTCTGCCCACAAAAAACGAACCACGGATCTCTGTTCTTCCTGAGTACAAACTGAAAGCGGCGCAGCCATGCTCATTACTCGTACGATATGTGACAGCTACGAGTAGCGTAAATAAGCCTATACTGTTGCTAGCCTAAATAAGCCTATAGATCTGTTTGGCTCGTTATTACGAGTATATATTATATATACTATATTATCACCAAAATAAAAAGTGCGGATACTTATTGAAGTACCCTCGTATATATACAGGGCGTCCCAAAAAAATGTATACACACTTTAACAGCTGATAGCTCAATTGATGTTTGTTTCTTTCTTTCCAAGTTAAACCCATTAGAATTAATAATGGCAGTCAGACTAAGCTTTGAACAAAGGAAATTCATTCTAAAATGCTACTGGAAGTGTGAAAACGCAGTTGAAGTGCAAAGACAGTTTAGGAGGGAGTTTGAAACAGATCCACCAACGCGACTTACCATCACTCGAATTAGAGAAGTTTGAAGCCGATGGAACTGTTCAGAATGTCCACAAGAAGCGTTCCGGAAGACCACGGACATCGACAAGCCCCACAAAGCAAGAAAGAGTACTGGAAACGTATCACCAAAGTCCAAGAAAATCTGTGCGGCAAGCGAGTCGTGAGGTAGGAATCTCAGAATCGTCTGTCCAACGCATTTTGCTGTCAATGGAAAAGTTACATTCCAAGATTAGTCCATGCTATTAATGAAGATGATCCGGACCGAAGAGTGGAGTATTGCGAGTGGTACTTGGCACATGTGGATGTGGATTGGACGAAGGGGTTTCGTAGAATACCCTCCGCGTTCACCAGACCTCACACCACTAGACTTTTTTTTTATGGGGATACTTAAAAAACAAAGTCTACGCTATAAAACCTGCAACAGTCGCTGAATTGAGAGCAGCCATTGAACGAGAATGCACACAAATACCAAACGAAATGTTTCGTGATGTTTGCGATTCCATTGCTTCGCGTTATCAGCAGTGCCTGGACCAGAACGGACGTCAGTTTGAAAACAGGCGTTAACAAAACAATTAAATAATGTCTGTAGATTCTATTACATTTTGAAAATGAAATGTATTTTAATAAACACTGCCTTTATAATTATTTAAAGTGTGTATACATTTTTTTGGGACGCCCTGTATATATACTTTTTTTTTTTTTTTTGAGATAGAAAACGAAATACAGATTTCCAGTTTGGATGTTTTGGTTAAGAGATCGACCTCAAGTGAACTCGCCTTTACACTTTTACGTAGAAGCACACTCACGAATTCTTACGTGCATTGGTTTCGACTCACTCACTGGGTACAGAGAGAGACGTCTTAATAGGCATCTTTTATGAGCTTTTACAATCTGCAGTCTCCAATTTTTAGAGTTTGAAATCAATCATATTAAAGAGCCCTTCAGCAAATCAGGTTATCCTCGTAATTTTATTAGTAAATCGTGTTGGTTTGCAAAAAAACAGTCAGGTTAAGATAGGTTTTACTGATGAAAATTTGTCTTACCTTTTGATTATCGAATACCGCATGGAAGTTTGCCAAAAAATATGAAAGTAATTTCTAAGGCGCAGTGCATATCACGAAATTTGCTGCGTAAGGCTAGTTGCAACATACAAAATAACATTAGCATTTATAGGACTGCATGTGTTGATTGCAATATGGTATATTATATATAGGCGAAACGAACGACTACAAAGGAAAAATATATCAGCAAAAAAAAAATGTAGTCTTAGGGTCGGAAATAATTCATCTGCCCTACATTTACATAGCCCTAATGATGAAAACAATATTGCCCTAAACAGGTCTACCTAAAGTTATAGGACTGAACTTGAGAAGCATATAAAAATGTTTGGATCTTTTATCATAAAAAATACCCACAACTTTAATATTCAGAAAGGACTATTTAACATTGATAATATCACGAATGAAATTCTTCTAAATGAACGGAAATGTAAAAAATATCTTGAATGGTTTCGTCCTGCCAGAATTTCCTTTGACGCATACGCATAATTAGTCGGGGTTTCGTTTCCTTCAACTTTTTAGTTTTTCGTTTGGCTTGTCGGAAGCAGGCTGTTTTCTCTCGAATAGTTTTGGCTATATTTAATTTAATTTAAATTCAAATTATAAGATTTAGTTTTAACTTGCTTTTAATTCATAAAATTTTTAAAGAAAATAAATAACTAAATAAAACATGCAAAATTTCAACGCATTTCAATAATATTTAAAAAGACTTGGGACTTTATATTTTCTCTCATGGTCACTGTGTGCGGCATGTACAGGAAGTTCGAAAAGTCCCGTCACCCCCTACAAAATGTACACTAGGGTGGAGCGTTTTTGGTTTTTTTTTCACAAGCTTTTGAAACATGGTTCGTAATAGTGTAGAAAATGTGTTATGACCTGAAACAAAGTGTGTATTACATTTCTAGCCTCCTACATTAATATCTTCAGGTGCCAATCTCACTCCATATTTATGAATATATTGCGAAATTATAGTGATATTTAGAAAAAATAGCAACTGGAAATTTATTTGTAACTTTTGAATTATGGATTGTAATAGCGTGGAGAATAGAACGCACTTACTATAAGGTTTTGGTCCAAAGTTATAGCACCTTAACTTAATGTCTTCAGGTGCCAATCTTACTCCAAATATGTAGATTTATGGCAAAAAAATAGCAATATTCAGTAAAAGGCATAAATGGAAAGTTCTATGTAAGTTTTGAATTAAGATTCCTAATAGTGCGCAAAATATGCTGTGACCTGATAGTAAGCACGTATAAAAGTTGTAGCCTCCTAAGGATACATCTCCATGTACCAATGTTATTACCTAAATTTATGAATTTATCCTGAAAAAATGGTATTTTACAGACAAGTGATATAAGAAAATTTAACCGATTTAAATATTGAGTTTTTCAATGAACGGAAATAGCTTTTATATTATTTGCATTGATTTTTTATTTCCAGATAATAATTGGTTCCATAAATATAGCTCTTCGTTCATTCTGACTGTCACGTAAATTCGTATACAGCCCGAATGATCCAGAACTCACCACGAGGAGGTGGCTGTATGTTGAGTTCCACCCATGCCCAACCCTACCACCCAACCATATGGACATGATTTATGTAGTGAAAACTTTAGTCAATATCTAATTATATTCGAAATTCAGATTTGGTTTCAAATGAGGGTATCATTTTCCGTGCTACCATTCTCGATCGAATATATCCGTCTCTAGATCCTGCTCCACACACAGCATACGATGCTTCTGTAACTAACTTGATGACTCGTTCAACAGCTTGAGTATGGCATGGCATCTTGTTGAAATCCTTCACTTCTCTATTAGCAATCATTGTATCAATTTCATCGTCGGAAACACAATCACGCGTCATTGGAGGTTCAGTTACTGCGATGTCATGCCAATTAATCATGTTTGTGTAGTCTGTGGCTTCGAAATTTAACTTTGGGATTTTAAAGAGTCTAAGACTTTTTCCACGATATTGTTCTCTAGCTTTCTTTATTCTTCTCCATCCAAGCACTCTTACATGGCCACGCTCATCCTGTATCATGCTCAAAAGTATGTTTTCTGGATGACCGAAAAATGCATTTCTTTGGATCACTGGTTCAATAACTGCTCGAACAGAATCGTTCAACATTCGGGAATACTGAATGGTTTTGAAAACATTAGGAGCTCCATATGCAATTGATTTGCTTTGTTTGATTGTAAACCACAATGGGATATATACGTGCATAACATACGAAACCAAATTTTTCAAATCATCAGAAGGTCCAGTGGTTTTCCCATCCAATTTCTCCATGAGGTGGCGTAAAGGAAGCTCATTTGCATGTAACTGACACACAATCCATTGCAAAGGTCTATTGAGATGCATTTCCATAAGCCGAATGACTCCACCTTTCGCTCTTGTGTTCACAGCAGTTCTATCACATCCCATAGCAACTAAATTTGAAGAATCAACGTTATGTGTATTCAAAAAATCGTATATTCCTTTACATATACTTTTAGATGTCCCAGATTCAGAAGTAAAGTGCCCTAGATACACTTGGTCTGGTTCTGCTACCAAGGTTACATGCTCTTCCACAACAACTTTACGATAAAATTTAGAACCTTTCTGTTCTTGGACAATAGTTTTATCATTGCGACCGTCAAAATAAATATTCATAATTGTTTTTCCTATGCTAGCATCCTGTTGAAGCTCATCACGTTCAAGCTTCCTAGCTCTCCGCACTTTACTGCGATCTATTACCAGGGATGGATCAGGCTCAGATGTTTGTTTAATGTCGTGCAAAACAGAACTTGTTATTATGGCAGCTGCTCTATCTGAAATACCTGTATGATCACAAGCTTTTGCAAGTGAAGGGAAGCGTAATCGCTTCAAAGATTTTATGTTTCGACTTTTTCCGCGTTTGCTTCTGATACGTTTCCGTTTTACGGAGATTGGCTCATCAAATGTTTCGTCAGATTCTTTTTCTGTATCTGTTGAAGAAGATATATCTTCAAACTGAAAACTTTCTGAATATGAAATCGATGACATTACTGGCAGTTGTTTTGAAAGATACAAATCTCTACTGCTTTTTCTAACTTGTGCTAATTGTATTTTTCTAGAAGCAGAAACATCAACTGATCCTATGGCCATCTTTCTTTTTGTTCTTTGGTCTTTCAGGAATTCTTGTTCATGTTTCGGTACTCGATTTGATTTTGGGCATTTGCAGGATTGAAAGTCTTTACATTTACAAGCGGCAATATCAAAAAGATTTTGAGCATCATTAAATTTTTTGCACTTATCTAAGTAAGACTCCGTTTGTTTCATACCTTTAGGCTGTTTTAATATAGATCTATATTTTGTATGATAATCTTTTTTCTTTACAACGCGGTTGAAGGATACAGTTGGAATTGATGCTTTATTGTATAATGAAATTAAGTTTTCTGCAACCGCCGATAATATTTCATGAACAGAAGGATCTTTATTGTTTAACTTCTTTCAATCGTCTTCTTTCATATATATATATATATATATATATAGCATTTCATAACACCTCAAATGTTGGTAGAACACGATGACTCAGTTCTTCTCCATTGCCAAATATGTGACAGTCCGTTGTTCTTGACTGCCGAGGCATTCTTTTAGTTGCCATGTCTGACCTGATTATAAATCTTTTACTATACAAGATTTATAATATGTAACCCAAATTTATAAAAACAAGATCACAAAAGTGTAAGAGAATGTGCTGAAATGCAACATCAAATATTAAATAGTGAAAGGATCTGATGTGATTGCGCAAGCGGACAGAGCGTAACACCTTAACGCGGCAACAGCTGGTCTAACACTAACACACTGTGTTATGCTGGCCACACACGTAGGTGATTGGCGTGATTTTATGGCGATTGGCGTCAATATGCCAATCGTCACCATGTGTGGGGTACTATTACATATAAATTTGTTTATTTACGGAGTCGCTGTATATAAATTTTGTCAAAATAAAAATGTTTTAAGTTTTTATTGGAAATTCATTGGCATATTGGAACCTGAAGATATTGTCTTAGAGAAAAACGGTTTTGTCACTTTGCATTCAACATACAATAGCACATTTTTCGCACTATTACTAATGTCATTTAAAATCAGGGAAATCGCTCCACCCTAATGTACACATTATGATACCAATTTTATTTTTGTGTGATTAATTGAATTTACATGCGATTCATTGACATTTTTTTTCCTTTTCCAGGTATTAGAGTTGTGTCAACAATGGTAGACCAGTCCACTGACACTGGAGGAAAGGATAGTGATGAGCACATGTGCTCATAAAAGGTCACATACTGGCAAAACGATGCATGATATCCAGAATGATTTCAACACAAGATTCAATAAGGCTGCACCACCAAACAAGACGGTATTACGCTGGGAGAAAAAACTGAAACTGGCTGCATCAAGGACAGACCACGGTCGGAAAGACCAACAACGCGAGCAGAACAATGTGAAGGTGTGATTGCATCGGTGGCTCGTTCATCGAGAAAAAATCACTTCGGAAATGATCACAAGAACTTGCAGTCCCCATAACCACAATGAGATATCACATGACAAAAGATCTCGGCATGAAACCATACCGCCCGTCATTTGTTAATGAATTAAGCGATATAGGTGCACACACAGATAGTCTTGATTAGTATCTGTAATTATTAACTGTATTTACTGTAATTAAAGTAATTGTTGCTAGTGACTTGTTTCTTAAATTGTACCTACCACATAAATAATTAATCACACAAAAATAAAATTGGTATTACAATATGTACATTTTGTAGGGGGGTGACGGGACTTTCCGAACACCCTATAGGTTCTCACACACACACTATGAGTATTAGCCCTTCAAGGGTGAGGCGTCACAAATGCCACTTGCTCATTATTGTCTAGTTAAAGTCAGATATTTACTAGGGTGGCCTTGTTGATGTTCTTGAATCTTGAGATAGTCCTCAACAATTTAGAGTACTGTTTTTGATCCTCAGTGCGTGTTATGGAGTTGTTGGAAGAATTGATGAGGGCATCCTGCCTCTCTGCGTAGTCATCCATAACCTTCAGTGCAGGCAGCCTTTCCTTTCCAGAACTGTATGACTATGCCTCTCCATTTATATGGATCCCATTCAAACTAGATGAAGTCAATGTTAATGTCAATCAATTCAAAGTGCTGACTTAAGTACCACAGATGACGCTTCATTACGTTAAGCTCAACTCGTCACTTATACAAAGTACAAAACGAAAATATATCAAGTCTATGAAATTTATGTCATTAATAGAAGCTCCTATTGTCAAAGGACAAGAAAACCAAGCCTTCATAAAAATAAGGGTGGTAAAGATATTGATTTCCATAGTAGTTTTCTCTTCTATGGTATTAATTTGAACTGCTCCGAGAAGAGGAATATTTTCAGGTAATAGATGACTTTTGCCATCTAACGTGCATGATGGAAGGCTCCAGGTGTCTTCTAAGAGACGTTCTCCCATCTCCTCCCCAAAAGAGAAAGTTCTAAAATTTCTCGAAAACCATCCCTAGGTTGCTTCCGTCATTAAAGTGTTCGCTTTACATACTGGAGTGCATCTTGCTTTATGTGCTGGAGGCATTCGCTAGTTAGTCTGTGAGCCACTTCTTTATCATCAGTGACCGTTTTAAAGGATCTTATCCAAATTTTGCCATTGATTTTGCAACCTTTTGAGCAGCTGTATGTCTGGGCTACTATATATTCCAAAAGTAGCTTTGGCAACAAAATACGATCTGATGTGTTTGATAACGACAGGAGAAGTTAATCAGATCCTTCTTCAACTTATTCCCTAATAGAGTGTAAGCTTCGGATTGAGCACCAGCGTTGCTTGCAGATGCAACAAGGCACATGCCCACATTATCATCTTCAATGTCCCAATTAACAATTGTTTGGGAGACTGCATCTGCTATTGCATTACATGACTCACTTTGCAATTTTGGTATACCAGGTAGTTTTTCAATGCCTTCACCCCTCACTAAAATTGCAAGTACAGTATATTAACTATTTTTTGTACCCGATGTATCTTGAAGCAATTTTCCGTCCCAAGAACAACGAAGGGAACATTAAACTTGAAATACAAATTAAATTGTGAAGTTATTTTCATGCGATTTTTTCACTCGAGGACTGAGGACTCTAGGACTAAAAACTAAGAACTATGCCCTTTAATAAGCTCGGTTCTTCAATATTGCCCCAAGATATTTGGCAGTTGCAACAACAGTCAAGATAGCATCACTATCAGAAAGATTTACTCTTTCAAGTGTTGACATTACCTTAGGTGTCAATACTTTCTTCAACCTTGAATGGTGTTTTGTATTTTTTTGTAGTTTTTGTAATTTTGCTCCAGTGATTCTGTACTCGAAGAATTTGTACTAGAAATTGCTAATTCTATCATTTCGAAAGAGGTCTTTATCCTCTTTTACCTTCCTGAACTCTTTTATTTACTGTATAATTTTTCGTTTTTTCTCTCTCTAGTCCTTTTGATAAAGCTGGCAGTTACACACACAGATTCAGAGCACGATTTTCTTTGGGGGGGGGGGGGCGGTCACCTTCCAGAACCTGAGATTAGAATACATTGGCAAGCAACTGGTGTGACAGAACTGCCAACGATTATTACATATTCGTTCTGCCTATGAAGAATGCAGGAAGGTATCTGTTTTTGGTCAAAAAAGTCAATTCCTAAGATGACAGTAAGCTCCAGTGAGGCATAAAATTAGCGCAACAACATTTACATTACTATTTTATTAATCATCATTATTAGGGGCAATTAAAGAAAAATACAGGGTGTTTCACAACCAGTCTGCGATATCGAGTAAAAAAGTTAATACAACATAGGTACTATTTCCAACCGGACGTTTTAAGGTGCACGGAAAAAATAAACGACAGTATTACTCTGATGTATTTATTGGTCGTGCTGGTCAAATATCGTGGCCCCCGAGATCTCCGGACCTAACCACGTTAGATTTCTTTTCATGGGGCCTTATGAAAGAGAGTGTCTACAAGACCAAAGCACAAACGAGAGAGGACCTCTTGCGTCGGATTATGGATGCCGTTGCTTACATATGAGAACACCCCGAAATGACTCAATGGGCAGTGGACTCTTGTTTGGAACGAGCAAGGCTGCGCATTGAAGACCGAGGCGGACATTTTGAACATTTATGAGGTGTATTTCATAAAATGTAGCAATAAATACATCAGGTTAATACTCTCGTTTATTTTTTCCATGCACCTTAAAACGTCCGTAGCTCCGTAACGGTTTTAAATAGCACCGATGTTGTATTAATTTTTACTCCATATCACCCCCCAAAGTATGGCAGACCGGTCGTGAAACACCCCGTGTATATTAAATGGCTCACTTTTGAACATCACTGTGCCCCTATATGCATTCTTTTGCCCAGTATACCAGCATACCTCAGTGCATGCATCCCTACTTGGCGGCTTACCTCCGAAACAATTGAACATTGCTTGAAAAGTAATCACGAAAGGGGTACACCTACAACTTTATTAACGTATCAAACGTAACATCAAAATTCTGCTCTGCTTAGTTTTCACGCCTAAACCTTGGCCAGTTATTTCTCAGCTGACAAGTGTGGTGGCGAGTGGTATCAACAAATTGAGTTCATCATTCTGCACGCAGTGTGCACGTTCAGAGAGACCGTTCCTTTATATATTACACTTACTAAAACTGTCCAAAGGAAAGCAACAGCGATTATTTTTATAGGATGCGTCACTCTAATCTTGTATTGTCTTTTCTTTATGTTTCCGATCTCCTCCTTTCTTTCAGTTTCTTTACCTTTAAGGTTTAGAGGCCTCATGGTTTGGGGGGGGGCGATCGCTTCCCCCGCCGCCCCCCTAAATCCGCCCCTGAGCAGTCAACTGGTGACATACTGTAAATCTTGTGTGACACTCGGATTCTTCAGGAATACTTTGTTTGATAGTAATCATATCCATGGCTTGGTCATGTACAATGACAAACAAATGATCCAGTTCATCTTGAAAATCGATCTTTTGGCCGAAGGTTTCATTCTTAGTAGTTTTGTTCTTTTATATATTAGTGAACCGATCAAAGTGTTTCTCTAACCGTCTCATTGCAAAGTATGGTTGTGTTGTAAGGTTCCTGTCGTTTTGCCAAATTACTAAAACCGAGTCCACAGTGGGTCTTGCACTCTTACGTATTGTTTTCTATGCAACGTTGTGTAGCAAAATAATTTCAGTATCATATCATTTTACTTTTTATTGTAATCTAGCACCAGAATTAGTGTCTATTGGTTGTCCTATTAGCCGCGCCTCGCTACACTTTCTCGTTTGCTTACCCATTATTACTGGAAAAGTATAATTTATAGATTAAATGATATAGTTAATAGCTTTTACTGTATTTTAATTATTATATTTATATTTGCAGTTTTAATTGTAATATTCTAATATTTATTTTATAAATACATTTATAAAAAAAAAAAAAAAATATTTTCATCGACTTTAATGACTCCACAGTGATTTAAATTAATTGTCTAATTTTCACCTGTTAGTTCGCTTATGCATTTTAAGTTAATTAATACTTCTTATTCATGATTTAATTGCTAATCATAACTACCTATGTAGTGATGTTTTATCATAATTGGGCTACGTCATAGCCAATGTCGTAACAATCCTTCCCGTTGATCAGCGAAGTTAGCGACATTGGGTCTGGGTACTAGTTGGCTGGGAGACCGTCTTCCGCGTCCAGATTATGTAGCGACCCGTGGTTCGGATCCCACGTAAAGCTGTGGGTCCCCTCCGTCATACGACCTTAGATGTTACGAAGGAGGTTAAACAACCCCAATCATCATTAATTAATCTGAGAGCCCAGTAAAGCTTAAAGTTTAAAGGCCAAATTACATAAAATAAATAGTCAACAGACAATTACTTATTTATGTTAAAATTATTCTAACAAAATATGCAAAATTGTAATATTTATTTTATAAATAAGGAATTATTCATTCATTCAAAATCAAACCTAAATTAAAGTAGAAGAAAAAGAATGAATCAATTATTTTTTTATTAGCAATTCACTATTTTATTTAGGTGATAGAAAAAAGTTTATAAACTGAACAATTAAATAAACACGTTGATAAATGAAAATGTAAAAAGAAAAAAAAATAATGAACCCACATTCCATTACACAAGAGATGCCACCAAAGAGAGAGGACTCATTTTCTCTTTTGACAATAACAAGCTTTAAGAAAATGTAGAAAATTATCTGAATGGGAAACTAATTTGTTTACTGGAGGAAATGATAAGTAAACATATTTCCATATTCTTAGTATGATTTTTCTAAATGTCAAGGAAAACTTTTGTACGAGAAAATTTCTTATTTACTGCGTGGAGAATTTATTAAGCGAGAATATTTATGTTCGTGGTGAGATACTGTTGATCTAAGAGCTAAAAATTTTGTATGAACTGTTTTTATGCAATAGAAATTAGATTCAAGGTTAAGACCTGAAACTCCAAAAAAATTTTAAAATGCATATATTTATGGACCACCCTAATAATATATATATATTTACGACCTTTTTGCGAAATTGGCCTTTTTGCAAAAGGGCCAAAAAAACGACCTTTTTGCATAATGGCATTAAATGTCAGGCCACTTTGCAAACATGTCGGCATATTGGCCATTTTGCAGTGACTGGTAATCCTGTGGCCATTTTGCGAAAAGGCAGCACTTCACTTAAGAGATTCAATCCAGTTCGATATAGCTTCGGAGTAGTCCTGTCGTATACCCTTCGAAGCTGTGTCGAACTAACCATTGAATGACCGATTAGGTCAGCCGAATGCCCGGTTAGGTCAACTGTCCGCCCTTGACAATTGGTTAGGTTAAGTAGTGATATTTTCGTTAAACAACGAAAATATCACGACTTAACCTAACCAATCGTCAAGGGCGGACAGTTGACCTAACCGGACATTCAATAATTTCAATTTCGATAATTTCAATCGAACTGGATTGACTCTTAACTGAAGTTCTGCCTTTTCGCAAAATTGCCGGCAAGATTACCAGTCATTTTGCAAAATGGCCAATATGCCGACCTGTTTGCAAAGTGGGCTGGCATTTAATGCCATTATGCAAAAAGGCCAGCTTTTTGGTCCTTTTGCAAAAAGGCTGATCTCTTTGTAAAAAGGCCGATTTCACAAAAAGGCCTAACATACGAGGTTTGTTCAAAAAGTATCGGGACTGATGCGATTATAGACAGAACACTCCTTTTGAAGCCACACACTTTGCCCAACGCTCCTGCCACTGTTGATAACATTTTTCGAAATGCACACCTTCCAAAGTAACAGAAAAACTAATCTTACAAATCACCAACCCACACATACCATTATCGCCTATCAACATGGATTCAGACCTCACCACTCAACCACATTACTCAACCTCACGCAGCACATCATGGATGGCATCAACTCCAGACGACCAGCTCAACGTACACTATTAGCAACAATAGACATTAGTAAAGTATTTGATGCTATCCCACGCTTCCCCCTCAAACAAAATACTCAACACAAACATGCACAATAACACTAAAAGATGGCTGAGCAACTATCTTTCAGGAAGATACTCACATGTCACATTTAATGGCAAGTCATCCAAAAGCAAGCTTTATCCGAACGGGGTCCCTCAAGGCTCTGTTCTCTCACCAACACTGTTCAACTTATACATGCATGACATTCCAATACCCATAGATAACAAGCTTACCTTATCATCATATGCAGATATCGTTCTAACATCCACCCACAACAACATCGACACCGCTACAAATAACCTACAAATATACATAAACAGTATACAAGACCGGCACACACATAATAGACAAAGTAGCGCCCACAAAATCAACCATCACCTTGCAAACAAGCAACACAAAAGAACACCAGACAACTCGACAGCTTACACTAAACAACAACAACATTCCACACTCGCAGGAACAAAATACTTGGGGGTCACATACAACACTTTTTTTCAAACCACATTCAGGACATTAAAAATAAATGTACGTCAAGACTTAACACGCTTAGTGTACGAACAGGCACAAACTTTGGACACCAGCAGGAAACATCATCATTCATATACAAAATAAATTCGCTCAGTTATGGGCTATGCTAGCCCATGCTGGGCACCCATTATCTCACACACACAAACACTACAGACAATACAAAACAACGCACTTCGTATCATTACAGGATGTACTCAAACACCAATAGAACACCTGCACACAAACAAAAATACTGAAAGTTAAGGAACATTTAAACATGAGGGGAACACAACTCATGGCAGCAGCGACAACTAACCCACAACACCCTTGCCACTACATGTACAATCATGCACCGACACCTCGCACCATTAAGGTAACATCACACACACATTATAACCAAATACTCCATTCCATACCACGCCCCACAGACATCACACAGTACAGAAAACACCACACACACACACACCTAATCCACAAAGCACTGACACGACTCGGTTCGAATGCGGTCCTCGGTGCGAAGCCACCACCCATTGACAGGTCAGAGACCAGCCTGAGCAAATCGGATCGAGTTAACTTAGCACGATTCCGATGTGGACATCACCTCAACTTACAGACATATAAACACAGACTAGACAACTCCACAGACGACACCTGCCACCTGTGCCAGGACATACCACAAACAATTGAACACATTATGACAGACTGTACCGCTCTAGTACAACATAGAACACAACATCACTAGTACGCTGAACCTCTGGTTCACTCCGAAGAGTGCGATCGGTTACTCGCGTGCCCCGGCTTGCTCGATCAGGGTGGGCCGATCGGCTAACCAACAACAACAAACAACAACATCGAATCGGTGTTCTTTCAGGGTTTGTTTGAGCTTCGGAAACAAAAACAAAGTCGCATGAAGCCAAATCCGGCGAATATGGAGGCTGCTGTACTCGGGAGGGGTAGCGTTTTTGGCCAAAGGTTGTTGGACAAGTTGCAACGAGTGAGATGACGCATTATCGTGATGAAGCATCTAGTTTCCAGACTCGCGCTTCTGCGGCCGTTTCCTCCGAACTGCTTTACGTAGACGTCTCAGAACTTGATTGTAAAATTCCTTGTTGATTGTTTGTCACTGTGAAGCATATTCATTGTGCACAACACCTTCACAGTAAAAAAAAAACATTTAAATTTATAGGCTCATCACAGTGGACTGACTCTATACAATGAAGTGCAACCCTATCAGTCAACTTGTCTCGACATACAGAGACATGTTTAGCACAGTTAACTCCAAGCGTGACCTTGTTCTAAAAATAAACACCCTGTCCGGATACTTTTGAACAAACCTCGTGTATATATATATATATATATATACAGGGTGGGCGGAAAGTAGCTCCCTATTTTGGATTGGTAAAAAAATACGTATATTATCCATTTATTTCAGAAGAAATAATATGAAAAGGTAGGCATACATGGTAGGTTTTCTCTAAAATTCAATGTGGGCTCCAACTCTTTCCACCAGCTTCTGGAGCCGCCCAGGAATGGCGTCCACTGACTTTAGCAGGAACTCCGGCGGGATGGAGGACATGACTTCCCGAATTCGGTCCTCCAGTTCTCCAATGTCCTCGGTTTGGTGCGGTAGACTTCTTCCTTTACCCACCCCCAAAGAAAGAAGTCGCACGGTGTCAAGTCGGGGCTCCTGGCTGGCCAGTGATGTGGACCACGACGACCCATCCAACTCCCAGGGAAGTGGGCATCCAGCCACTCACGGACAACAAGAGCGAAGTGCGGAGGGGTGCCATCTTGCATAAATATCAGATCGTCGATGTTCTCCCATGTGCTGACAACCGGCCAGACCTCGTTTCGCAACATAGCAAGGTACCGCTCAGCATTCATGGTGTTGCGCAGAAGGAACGGGCCCACAACCTGATCTGAGGTCATACCAGTCCACATCAATGGCCAGCCAGGAGCCCCGACTTGACACCGTGCGACTTCTTTCTTTAGGGGTGGGTAAACGAAGAAGTCTACCGCACCAAACCGAGGACATTGGAAGAACTGGAGGACCGAATTCGGGAAGTCATGTCCTCCATCCCGCCGGAGTTCCTGCTAAAGTCAGTGGACGCCATTCCTGGGCGGCTCCAGAAGCTGGTGGAAAGAGTTGGAGCCCACATTGAATTTTAGAGAAAACCTACCATGTATGCCTACCTTTTCATATTATTTCTTCTGAAATAAATGGATAATATACGTATTTTTTTACCAATCCAAAATAGGGAGCTACTTTCCGCCCACCCTGTATATATATATATATATATATATATATACTGGTCAAAAAAAGAAACGCAATTAACTTGCATATGGTGTAAAATTTAAGTTGTTAGTGGTATTATCACAGTTTCAAGATTATGGTTAAATGTTTGTTCAAATCTTTTAAAGCCACTTAGTGCATGTTTTTAAACCTGACTAATCCCGGCTAAGACGCCATTTTGTTACAAACAATAAACAGATTAAATTTAATGTATTCTTTATGAAGGCATGCATTTTTTCTTTGACTTCACAGAATACACATTGCCCGTTGAGAAAACCAAACTTTTTCCCGCGATTGAGGCATGCCACGACTCTAAGAGGTCAACAGAGGTCGTGCCTTGGGCATGTTGGATGCAGGCATGTCTGCTGTCCAAGTTGCACAACGAATGCATGTGCATCCCAGCACAATCTCTAAGCTTGTTAGACGGTACAATGCCACAGGAAGTGTTCAGGACCTGCCAAGACGTGGGCGACCTCGTGTGACGACCCAACGCCAGGATCGCCACATTGTACTGCAGCACCTGCGTCATCGGCAGCGGAATGCTCGTCAGACAGCCAGAGACACACCTGGTATCCACAACAACAGAATTAGTGACCAGACCGTCAGAAACCGACTCCGTAATGCAGGACTCCGATCCCGCAGGCCTTACAGAGGTCCTTTTCTCACTGATGCAAGAAGGCAACGACGCCTGCAATGGGCCTATCAGCACCGTGACTGGACACAAAGGATGTGGAACCAAGTCCTCTTTTCTGACGAGTCTCGCTTCAGACTGTCCAATTCTGATGGCCGTGTCAGGGTATACAGACGACCAGGGGAGCGATACTCAGATGCTGCAGTAGTGGAGCATGACAGATGGGGAGGACCAAGTGTCATGGTTTGGGCAGGAATTGCCTTTGCTTCAAGAACTGAGCTGGTGGTTGTTGATGGCGCTGTGACTGCCCAGCGCTACAGGGATGAGATTCTTCACCCACATGGTCTTCCATTCATGAGGCAACATCCAGAATTGGTGCTCCTGCAACAGGACAATGCCAGACCTCATGCAGCCAGGATAGTGCAGGCGTACCTGCAGGGACAACAGGTGCAGACCTTACCATGGCCAGCCTTCAGCCCAGACATGTCACCGATAGAGCACGCATGGGATGAACTTGAACGGCGAGTTCGCAGACGTCAGCATCAGCCGCAGAACATCAGGGAAATGACCAATGCAATTATTGAAGAGTGGAGGGCCATCCCTGTTGCTTTCCTGCAGAGACTGTTGAGGTCGATGAGGGCCAGACTCCAAGCCTGCATTGTGGCTAGGGTGGCCATACGCGTTATTGACTGTTTGTTATGTTAAAGAATCATTTACTATATACTGAGTCCTCATGTTTATTAATAAATCTCAAAAATTGCGTTTCTTTTTTTGACCAATATATATATATATATATATATATATATATATATTATATATATATATATATATATATATATATATATATATATATATATATATGTTAAACATTCTGAGTTTGTGTGTATATATATATTATATATATATATATATATATATATATATATATATATATATAATATATATATGAAAATTATTTCACGAAAGTAACACGTGAAAAATATTTATGATGAATAAAACCACGAAGGAAAGGAAACACAAAAAGGTGCTCAAGCGCTGAGGATGTCATTAGACGAAAGCGCTTGAGCACCTTTTTGTGTTTCCTTTCCTTCGTGGTTTTATTCATCATATATATATATATATATATATATATATACTTTCAAATGTCTTAAATTTTGAATAGAAAAAGTATACACTCGTTCGTAATTAATAAATATGTTGATAAAAGTTATTATTTTGATAAATATTTAGAGTTACATGAAGTGTTCAGTTCATCTGTTCCTGAAGAAAAGAAAAATAGTTTCGCCAAAGAGAAACTGTAATTTCCAGTTTTAATGACAAAAAAAAAAACTTTGGAAAGAAATAAAATACAATATATTGCAGGATAAACGCGCGATAAATTTTTTGTGGGTGTATGTTAGTTTAAGTTAGGAAATAATTCTGCCGAAAAATTAAAATTTCACAAAATTTCCCAAAAAATGCTAATTATTATTTTTAAATTTTATCCTCAAGAGCGAAAAGAATAAATTTTCATGAAACAAAACGCAAAATTTACTATAATATTTTTTATAATATTTTTTACCATTTTCGGCAAGTTAATTTCTGTATCTGTACATTCGATTTTTTCAAGTCAGATTAAATTAAGGTTAAGTTAAAGTCGTTCATAAAATGTTTCGTCAAAGTTACGGAAAGAGAAATGTTACGGTAAAAACCATGCAACTTATATTTATGGTAAATTATTTGATTGTGGATCATATACAACAAGTTTTGCAATAGTTATGTATACACATTTTTATATTTTGAAGACAAATTTGTTGTACCCCCTCTTTAGGTTTGAATAGGCAAATGACGGATTAATGACATCTGATCGATATTGTGGGTTGGATTAAGTTGTTAGTTTTTAAGAGTGTTGATGTTGTTTCGTTGACGGAATTGGTATAGAAATCCGCAAATAACACCAATACACATTTGAAAACTTGTCGATCGATTTTTACAAACTAGTTGGTGAGTCTATATAATTTGAGTGCGCTGATCTCAAAAATATAGTTAGTTTTTCCCTATCACGTATGGTTTTCTTACTACAGGGTGTGTCATAATCCCCCATTTATCCCCAAATGTGAACCATCTTATCAAGACCAACATTAGATTGCACATGCTAAACCATAAATTTTGTTGTTACAGACTACAGTAACGCTTACATAATAATGTAGGGTAAATATATATAACAACCAGTCCCGTTCCCAGCAAAATACTCTCTCCCCTCCCATCAATGAGTGGTTAACATTTGGGGACAGATGAGGTATTACAACACCCCTTGTAGCACGAAATCTTTAGGTGATAGAGTAAAACCTAATTAAAGCAGAATTAAATAGCTCCTAGCTCTTGGACAAGCATATTGCTTGTTTATGAAAGAATTAAAAAATAACTGAAAGAAACAAAATATATTTACCTTCTTTACTTGCAAACATTTCAGGACTTATTCCAAAGACTTAAGACTACGAAGGTAGATCTGACTAATGACGACTAAACCGGTGCTTCTTTGATGTTTTCTTATGCTGTGCGTTAGGCTGATCTCGTTGCAGACACCAGCAGTAATCCGCCATCATATTTGTATGCCATCTTCCTTGATATCTTCTTTCCATGGTTTTGATGTCCTGGTGAAATCGTTCCCCTTGCTCCTCACTGACGACATCGAGATTTTCGGGAAAACGGTCAAGATGCGAAAATAAGAAGTGAACTTTCAGGCTCATGTTGCAGCCTAAGGCGCAAAACTTTTTAAGCATATTTTCCACCAGTCTTTCATAATTTCGGATTTTGTAGTTTCCCAAGAAGTTTTCAACAACATCTTTGAAACCAAGCCATGCTTCTTTTTCTTTATTGGTCATTGTGTTCAGGAAATGATCGTCTGTCAATAACTTTCTAATCTGAGGACCTATAAAAACACCTTCCTTTATTTTCTCGTAGCTAATCTTTGGATATTTTGAACAAATGTACTTGAAACACACACCACCTCTATTCAATGCTTTGACATACTGCTTCATCAAGCCTAACTTAATGTGCAAGGGTGGTAGGAGGATTTTATTTGGTTCAACTAGATGTTCATGTAAAATGTTCTTTGATTTTGGGGTAAGATTCTCTCTAGGAGGCCAAGTTTTCCTTTTCCAGTGCTGGTCACGTGCTCGACTATCCCATTCGCAGATGAAACATGGCATCTTAGTGTATCCTGATTGCTGCCCAAGTAACATGCAAAGGACTTTGAGATCCCCACACAATATCCATCTGTATTTTGATACCGAATTTTTTCCAGAAGCAGTTTCATGTTATCATAGGTTCCTTTTAAATGAGTAGAATGGGCCACTGGGATTGATGCATATTTGTTACCGTTGTGCAGTAACACTCCTTTTAGACTGGTTTTAGAGGAATCTATAAACAACCTCCAGTCACTGGTTTGGTATTCGATGCCTAGCTTGCACACTAATCCTGTGATGTCCTTGCAAAATACCAAGGGACCATCATCTTCGAAAAAACGCACGAAGTCTTTCTCACGATTTCTGTACCAAGCGACGTATGTGTCGGATGCCAATAAATTGTTCTCCTGCAATCTAGACCCCAAAAGTTCTGCTGAGTCCTTAGGCAGATTCAAATCCCTGACTAAGTCATTTAGTTTGGCTTGGGTTAATGGTTTAGGAGGATCTCGGTCAGCTGTTGGCTGTTCATAAACATCATCATTGTCTGGATTTGGAGCTGAATCAGAATCTGAATTGTATTGATCCAGACTCTCGGGTGGGCGGGGAATAGGAACTTCTGGACCATGGGGTACCGGCCTTATTGCAGATGGAAGACTTGGGTATTGAAGGCTCTCTTTATTCTTTGCATTATAACCTTTAACATTGCAAGAACAGAAGTAGCAGTCGTCGGTATGATTTCTAGGCTCGCGCCATACCATTGGGATCCCAAATGGCAAACTTTTCTTTTTACCTTTGCTCCAATTCCTTAGTGCCGCAACACACGTAAGACAAACCTTGTGTGGAGCCCAACTTTTGTTTTGATCTCCTAATTTAATTCCAAAATAAGCATGATAAGCTCTCTTAATGAAGGTCGTTACATTTGTCCTTTGTTTTACAACATACCGACCACAAATATAACAAAATATGTCTGGACTATGGGTACATCCTCTAGAACCCATTATTAAAATTTTAAAGACGTAATGTTAGAATTATCTATCTGAAAAATATGAAAAAAAGAAATTAATTAAAGATAAAAAAGGTAAAAAATTACAAAACGCCCCAAAATTGTTTTGCTAATAACTTTGAAGCTGTGGGTGATAGAAAAAAACTGGGAGCATTTTTTAATTCAGCGCAGCGAACTACTTCAGAATCACAACTCAAAATAAAGAAATCGATTTTCATGCAGACCGGTGTAATCATTAATTATTGGTCTCTTCCCAATCTCGGTCATCCCTGTTTCAATTCTTCGTCCAAGAATTAGAAATTCGAAAGTGGGAATTTCAAAGAAGGCAATTATTAAATCGATTTATTCCTCTTTTCACTGTTTTGGGTTTCCACTTAGATTTTCTTAGAAAATACCTCTCGAGCCTGCAATTGCGGCACAACCCTCTCTGTACATAAATCTACTACAGTAGATTCTTGTCTTATATATAGGAACAGATAATGTCGTCGTTTATGCTGTGAACTTCAAAAATACCCAATAAGCCCTTTTAATGAAGCCTTCTATCCTTCAGTATTAATAGAGTTTTAATTACGAAAGAATTAAAAAATATTGTAGGTTCAATACGAGGAAATTAATTCTATGAAAATGAAATGACGCATTAGTTGTTCTTATCCATATATAAATTATCTGTTAATCCTCTCTAATCCCATCCATGACTAAACGCAATTCGTTTAATTAATTACATATTATTAGTGGTTGATTTCATTATTTATTGCTATCGAATGAACAGAAATAAATGGAAAGTATGAAATTTTAAAAAATAAAAACACCTTTGATTTCCTTTGAATTAAGATGTATTAATTAAAATAATGATATAAATTATAAATTATTAACACAGTAAATAATTTATAATGATGATTATTACAACCGAAGTTGGCGATGATAAAACCTGTAATAATTTATAGTCATGAAACGAAGCTTGTTAGCAGTCCGATTTGAATCATTTGATATTTATTATAGTTTATGAATGTAGCCATCAGCGTGAGAGCATGCAGAGGCGTGTACGAACGAGTTTGTATGGATTTCCCTCGGATTGCTTAACCTTCTCCGTAGTGGCAAAGGTCATGTGACGGAGGGGACCTACAACTTTACGTCCGATCCGAAATGCGGGTTGCTACATTACCTGAATGCAGAGGACGATCCTACGCCCAATTACAGAACAGATACCATGTCTCTTCATCCGGAAACAAAAAGGAACTCGAAGATGAAAATGTGAGGTAGGAAGAATATTTTAACTAATAGTGGATGAGAATGGTATATAATCATTTTCATATTTGTGACTATAAAGTAATGAGTAATAATCACAAGAAATCTGTTCAATACGTACACACTGCACGAGTTGTTATTTTGTACAGTTCTTAGCTATCTTTTCGTTATTTAACAGTTTAACATTTATATTAGAAGCATTTATCCCTTTTAACTTATTTGGGATTAGCGTCAATACGTTTAAGTAATGTAAAAATAAATCTCACAAATGAGCGATTCCTTAAATTAATACAATATATATATATATATATATATATATATATATATATATATATATATATATATATATATACAGTATATATATAGGCGTGCGGTGATGTATTGTGATAGGGAATCATTTTAAATGGATTACCAAAAGTTTATATTTTTTAGCAAAAAAATATATATCAGGTGGTGAATGAAGGTCCATATTAATTGCATGTAAACACCAATTATACTAAAGATGAAATGGATACCAAGGTAATGATAAAAAAAAAAAAAATTTACCTTATATGTTAATTCAATCCTCCTATCCTTTCGATTGAATAAATTTATTACGTCTTTATAGAAACGATCGTTCTTCATTTCTTCGGGAAGCTTTCTCTCAATCGAGATTAAAGCTAGACTATTAAGTCTATCTTAACCTTGCGCATTTCTTGTGTAGCTGTGTGTTCTTTTCAAATGGGAGAAAGAACGCTCAACTGATGCGCTCGTTGCAGGAAGATTCAATGCTAATTCACAAAACTTCATCAGTTGATGTAGGGCTGTATCTAGCTTGGCATTTCGCAAATGTGAAGTAACTCGTTCACAGGTTTTTCCTTTCAAATTGGATTCAGCATACAAAACTGAAAGCTCACCTGTCAAGCGAGGAATATCAAAATATTCTCCATAATTATCTTGCAATGATTGAAAAGCTGACTCGGGAAATTTCCTTATGTTGTCTTCCTGTTTTTAAATATCCAGGAGCTGAAGAAAGGCTATATTTTTCAAACTTTGAAACTTAGTTTCGATTTGGCCGCAAATTGCATCCAAAATTTCATAAAATAGCCAAAGGGAAAGAGCTACACATTTTCAGATGTCGCTAGAAAATTAACTATAGAATTGTATCTTGAATTTCTTGTAGTTATTTGTTTATTGTGTATCATGAATAGATAAAATAGTAATTATGAATAATTTATCACTCGTGTTATCTTTTCTCCATCTTTAGTTCAAGATTCTAGTTCACAAAAAGCATATTAATATCTTTTACGTTCGTTTAATTTCTGCAGTCAATGTGGCAAGTGGCAGAGTGAGCCTTAACTCCAACCAGTCACGCAAGTTTGGTATCAATGAATACATTCTATTAGTACCAAATTTGCGTGAAAGTTTTTTGGAGTTCCCTGACGAGGTGTACTTACAAATACACGAAAGAACTTTAAATAATTTTTCTTTTTCCTTGTGGGTTTACATCATTCATTCATTTCACGTGTTTAATTGTGAAATTCATCCCATATATATATAAATATAATATATATATAATTTTTTTTTATTTATTTATTCTGTCCAACTATAACACAAGAGTTGATCGATATTTTCACGCTTTTATCTACTCAACCGGTGAACTCTGGAACAATCTTCCTCAATCCATCTTTCCCCCTGTCTATGATCTCCAATCTTTTAAACGCAGTGTGTCTAGGCATCTCCAAAACACTGGACCTTCATTTTGGCTCTCTTCTCCTATGGGAAGGTCGGCGCTTTTGCGGCCATTCACCCTTGGCCCCTCCTTCCTGCATAAAAAAATATAACAATGCTCATTATATTCATTATTACTACAATGTCAATATGAACGTGCAATCATCATCATCATTTCGTATTCCTTTCATTGTTTAATAATTACAACATTTATAAATCCTAACTCTCTTCTTTTCTTAACCTGAAACTCTCGCAACTCATTCATATTTCGGCGAAATATACATCACACTGGACTGCCAAAAGGCTTCTGTTCATCACCGCACAAATACATGTACGTACGTATACAATATACATATGCAAGAAAAAGGTTTGCTTTTGGAGAACCTACTTCTAATGACGAGCGAGAGGCTTCCGGGCGTGAACTCCATTTGTTTATAATGATGAACAGGTATTTCAGAAATCATGAATACATTTTTAACTTCAAACCAATTACCACTGAAGACAGAAACTCACATTTCGCGAAACCATTGTCCATTATATATATGTTACAGTAAGATTGTGAAACTAGTGATTTCATGAACTCCCTGATATTTTCAGTAATTTCGCGTAATTACTGTTTCACTCAGGTTGTTAGGTGAGGAATATGAAATTACTGAGGTATAAATATGTAGACAACCCATCACAAGAATCAATATTTTATTCATCAAAAACCATTTATACCATTATATAAATAAAAAAAAATAATTATGCGAAATTAATGAAAATTTCAGGGATTTCATGAAATCACTAGTTTCACAAACTTACTGTAAGATAAATAATTTATATATACTAGTACATATAAATATATATTAGTGGTGGACCGGATATCCGCATCATTTTTAACATCCGCACTTCTGACTGCGGATGTTATGCGGATATTACCTCTAATAAATTATGCAATTTACAATTAAATTAGCTTATAAAGTAGCTTATAAGGCCCAGTCATGCATATTTCATGAAAAGTATTAATTACACTAGGCAACAAAGATTTTGTTACAGAAGACCAAATAGGTGCTCCTAGCTAATTTCGGTATGCTGATTTCAAATCTATAATTAGATTTTTTCTATCACGTCTAGATTTTGTGTAAAATGCAAATCACTTTTAGTAAAATTTTCTACCACGTCCAGATTTTGGTTTTAATCGGCTTAATGCCAGTAATATGAAACTTGCTTTTCAAGGTTAAAGCAATTTTTTTTGCCAACTATATACAAATTCGAACAATTTTGATAAATAAAATTTATCCCGAGTTGGCAACACTGAGTCAAGAGCATAGTAACGGGCAACGGCCCAACGGTCAGTCGCTACGTGACAGTCAAGCAGAACGGTTGTTGAATCTCTCTGCTGATGAGCAAGTGACAGGTTGTGGTGACTTGTGTGTTTTTATAGCATTTGTTTTGTACTACGGTGTGTATTTCTTTTTATTTTGCACATCCTAATAATTACTTTCTACGTTTTTTCAGATATTGTATGGTAATTCAAAATGGCATCAAATAGACGTGCTTGTGTAAATCACCCAGACAACTGCTTTGTCTGTGGACAATATACACCTAAGCCACAACGTAGAAACATAACAACAAAGATTAAACTTGCCTACAAGTGTTATTTTGACTAAGTTAGGAGACCAACAGAGGGACTGGGCACCACATATTTGCTGTGCACAGTGCAATGCAATGTTAATAGCTTGGATGAATGGTAAAAGAAAAGCTATGCCGTTCTCAATCCCCATGGTTTGGCGTGAGCCGAAAAATCACTTCAATGATTGTTATTTTTGTTTGACAAAGATTGCTGGTTTCACAAAGAAAAAACAAATCAAAGATCACGTACCCAAACTGCGAATCAGCAATGAAACCAGTACCACATGATGAAACAAATCCACCACCAGTTCCACCAGCAACGATAACAGACAGCAGTTCATCTGAAGATTCTGCTAGTGATATAGAAACAGGGAAAGATGGCATATATGTTCCAGATGCAAATATTTCCCCACATTTGTTAAGTCAAGCGGAGTTAAATGACTTAGTGCGCGATTTGGAATTACCAAAAGAAAAGGCAGAGTTGCTTGGTTCAAGACTTCAAGAATTTAATCTTCTCCAACCAAACACCAAAGTTTCCCATTTCCGCCATCGCCATTTGCAGTTTTCATCATTTTACTTACAGGAAGAAAACGTTTGTTTCTGCCACGATATCAGTGGTCTGATGCAAGGGATTGGCTGTCGCTATGATCCAAAAGAATGGAGACTGTTCATTGACTCTAGTAAAGCTAGCCTTAAAGCTGTATTACTGCACAACGGCAATGAAAAACCTTCAATACCTGTAGCACATGCCACTGGCCTTAATGAGACTTATGAATCGATGAAACTGCTGCTAAGACTCATCAAATATAAGGACCACACATGGAATATTTGTGGCGACCGGACCTTAAAGTTGTATCATTACTTCTTGGGTTACAGTTGGGCTACACAAAGCATATGTGCTTTTTGTGTCTATGGAACAGCAGAGATGACAAGAACCACTACAAAAAACATGATTGGCCATCTAGAACTGAACATGTTGTTGGTAAATACAATGTGAAACACCCAGCACTTATTGACCCTCAGAAAGTACATTTTCCACCACTTCACATTAAACTTGGCCTTATGAAAAATTTCGTGAAGGGTATGGATCATCAAGGTAGTGGTTTCCAATATTTAAAGGATAAATTCAAAGGAATATTGACAGATGCTAAGCTAGAAGCTGGAGTTTTCACTGGACCACAGATCCGCAGTGTCATCCACGACTCATCGTTTCCATCTAACCTAAATGAGAATTAACTAGGAGCATGGACATCTTTCGTTGAAGTTGTCAAAAATTTTCTTGGAAACCACAAAGCTGAAAACCACCGTAAACTCGTAGAAAACATGCTTAAATCTTATGAAATAATGGGATGCAGAATGTCTTTGAAAATTCATTTTTTACATTCTCATCTTGACTTCTTCCCGGCCAACCTTGGGGCTGTAAGTGACGAGCATGGTGAGCGCTTCCACCAACAGATCTCAGTTATGGAAAACAGATACCAAGGTAATTTCAACCCAAATATGATGGGAGATTATTGTTGGTTCCTGCAGAAGGAGAGCTCGTCATCCTACAAGCGACAAAGGAAGAGGACACACCAAAGTTTCACTTAAGAACAGGAATTTGCCTTTCAGTAGTAACAACAAAATACTAACGCGCTTTGGGTGGATGGTTGGGCGCAGGGGTGGTAACTCCGCCAGCGGAATTCCGCTGTCTGTCTTAAGCCAGAATAAAGGAGGAAAGACATCCCTGTTCACTAATTATTTAAGTATGCTTAACATAAAA
>JAJOZX010001586.1:765000-854796 GCA_023014485.1 Bathynomus jamesi | reverse complement strand
AACATCTGAGGTTTCATCATCAAGCTATATAAAGAAATCTTGCTGAATCCAATTTCCTTTTTTATATTGTCTTTCATTACAGAGGCTATAGCTTTGATTATGTCATTTTGCACAGTAGAAGTTCCTGAAACACAGTGGATGTATTTAAATGATTATCTAGAAGAGAATCATACTCCCGAAGCAATTCTAGAATTTCTATGTAATTTCCTCTCTTCATTGAAGTTGAAGCCTCATCATGACCTCGCAGAGGAAGTTCTTGCTTAGCAAGATAGCATATTGTATCAATAAGCCGTTTTAGAATTTCTCTGTTCTTCTTTACTTGTTCACTGTGTCTGCTAACTTCATGTGCCTTTTGCTTATCAATTAATGTGTCAATTCTTTGCTTGCCAAACATTTTATGGCTAAGAAAAGACTGAACATGGCCTTGCGATCTCTCATGCTTCTGCTGAGCAGCAGACAGATGATTGAGATTAGAATATCCCTGTTTACTCCGGATATTATTCTCTTGAGAACAATAAACATGGCCAACAGAAAAGTTTAGAACGCTCTTCACAACCAGTCAGCCACTCAACAGATTTATACTGAGAAACTAAAAAATGCCTCGTATATCCAGACTTTTTATCTTTGTGTTGACTAATCAAGTTTGGGAGTGCTGGACATGGCCTTCCTTCCTCTAACACTTTCAACTTGTCTTCATAACTAAGTGTTGAAAAAGGAGTGCTTAATATACTTTGTACAGTGCTTGGCATGGTTATGGAAGGGGCAAAAAAGTAATATGTCAGTACTGGATAGAAAAACTTTCGCCCATGAGCTCTGAGTGGAAACTGACAGTCACTGACTCGCTCGCTGAGAAGCCGTCTTGACGCGGGCCAATTTAGGGCATATCATACTCTGGGTTCAGGGTTGAAATTTTGGAAAAACAAAGTGGCTAATATGTATTCCTATGTAAAAATTAATTCTGAGATGGGTTTATTATTTGCAACTTTTCCGAAAAATCTCATTTTCATGGTTAAAATCGCGATTTTCTGATTTGAAAGCTGCCTAACGCAGCCTCAGGGCACCCAAACCAAAACGCGCAGCTGTTCTGCATATGATTTAGTCTAAAAGCTGCTTTTCTGACCTCATCCTTGCTTTCTTGCGTGTTTCAACACCTCTGGGCGGTGAAAAAATGTTTAGATTTCACGTAAAACTTAGAATTTTAAGTTTTTCTTCTAAGAATAGGCGCGGCTCACCAGCTCTACTCTGATCGAGTAGCGGGAGACTTGCCACCTCCACGTGTAGGTTTACACGCCTGTTCTTCCTGGATCCCTGAAAAGCGTGGCCTCATAAGATCTTATATTATGATCTTATGAGGACTTTCAGCTCTTACGAGCATTAACGATGGCTTCAGCCACTCAAACCTGAAAAGCTCTCTAAGTACGTCCTGCTTCGATCTGAACACTGGGAGCATTTCTCGATGGTCTATCCTGGCTCTCACCCACCCATCTCTCCTCTCGTGACCGTACACAGTTTGGGAAGCAGTTGAGACTTCCTGTACAGCTCTCTCGCAGGACTGAATATGAACAGAGAAAGAGTCCACTTTGAGTGGATTTTTCCTGAGATCCTCGAGCTCAGTCAAGGTCATTTTGCAGGTGAAAATAGGTTCGTAAATATTCTCGGATTCCCAGTTGATGAGATCTTCAGGTGAAGTGGCTTGCAGATTGACTTTGGGATTTTTATGGGGCCTCACTGTCGTATCACCAGTCTCTTCCTTCTCTGATCTTCTCTATCTGGCTCAGAGCAAAAGCTCTCTGATGCTCATCCTCACTGTACAGGAATGAAGCCAGGATGTTCTCAGGATGTGCGGTGTAAGCTCCTCTTATCACTGCAAATTTGAGGTGGTGCTTCACTTTGATGTCGTAGTACATTTTGAAGTAGAAGTTAAGGCAGAACTTCACGAGGACCTCGAGCCTCCTCAACACCTCCCCCTTCAGTCCGTGCTCCCTCATCCACAACAGCAAGATGGCCTGTGCAGTAGTGAGCCACCTGGATTGGTTCAGAGGTCCGCACTTGAGACCAGCCAACTGTGGACTGAGACTTCAGACTTGATGGCTTTGATCAGAAGATAACAGTTGTGCTGGTCTGTGGAGAGAGATTTGACTATCTCTACTGGCAGCTCTGATATCTTCAGGTCCTTCCACTGTTCAATGGTACGACGTGTACAGGCCTGCATTGAGGCAGAAGGGGGCAACTTTGAACATTTCCTTTAGGTTGTAACAAAGAGGGGTCACACTGTAGAGATCTGTGAATAAATGATTAAAAAAACCTACGGAGGTTTCACTTCATATTCACTCATTAATACATCATCTTAAATGTATTGTAACATGGAAACTATGCAGAATCTGACATTTTACCATAGAAACATTATGGTTTAGAATTATCCAAGGATTTCATCCTCCAATTTAATGTACTCTTTGCTGAATCACCGTGTGTGTGTGTGTGTGATATATATATATATATATATATATATACATACACACACACACACACACACACACACACACACAGTATAACTACGTAAAAACTATAACTACATAAAAACAATCGTAATGAAAAATTCATTTATGTATCCGATTGGGCACACGTGTTATCATAGACAGAAATTTACCCTATGAAAACTGTGTCCATTTCGAAACGAACTTTGAATAAAGTCTCTTCTTCAGTTATTAAAAATATTACTTAAACAAAGTAAACAGGGAGCTTCCTTAATATTTCTAGAATGAAATTATAGTAAAAAATATAATAATGGTGATTGAACTTAGGAAAATTACAAAAACACTTACCGAAAAAAAGGGCGTCCACTCACTTCTACTTCACAATTATAACTGACATAATTGCTCAGAGCCATCTATTGAGAGAATGTTGAACTTCGCCTTCTGCGTCCAAATGGTTACAAAGATTCAAATGGAGTAGATTTTTTTATGTATGTATGTATTAAACCTGTGTAAGAGTTAAGCAAAGTTAATGTGTCTAAATGGCAACAAATTACGACAAAGGGTTAAAAATATGAGGTTGTGTTCAATTGAATATTTGGTATTTCAACATAGAACAGACAGACAGAAAAGGCAATTTTGAACATGATAACGCGATTTTTGGGAAAAGTTGCAGAAAAGAAACCCCTCTTAGAATTAAATTTTACATAAAAATACATATTAGCCAGAGTGAAATTCGGACTCGGAAAAGTATGATATGCCATAACGGGCCATGTCAACATAGGCCCCGCCCACTTTACCATATGTGGAGGGTGTTCTGTCCACAGACCGCGCGCACCGCCCTGATCCCTCGCGCTCTCTTTTTTCCATTTGATTTGACATGGTGTAAACATAAATTTATATTCCCATAGTAGGGGAGAAGAAAAAAAAAAAATTACACACATATATATATATAATATATATATATATATATATATATATATTATATATATATATATATATATATATATCGCCGCACCGCAATACTGAAATTTCGCACCTCAAATAAGCTCTAGGGACGCTTCTATTGCTCAGTACCAAAATTTTACCGAATGGTCGTGAAGACAATCCGAACAACTGAATTGAAGTAGCTCATTTCTCATCTCAAGTGTAACAGTCGAGCGCAGGATTAAGGGTTAGGGCATCTTTTTCGTCTCGACTAAAGTTGAGAGAGGGAGACAAAGGGGTAATTAAATATTAATTACAGAAAATCTTTTGGGTGTGCGGCGCACACCTAGCACACCCTGAATATACGCCCCTGATATATATATATATATATATATATATCTTATTTCTCTGTTAGTCCGTGTAGGGGGAATAATTGAAAAGCCTTTTACAAAATAGTGTATTCGTCACAGATTTTACTAAACCATTACAATGCAATAATAAATATTTGTTTAGGGAAATGACACTCGAGACATTGATTCTTACTTCAAGAATTTGATATTTAGAATTAACCCAAGACAGTTAAAATAAAATGCATAAGCAAATTAAAATAGAATTGTTAGGAATTTAATCTACAATTTATAGTTATTTAACTGAATACAGCCGTATTGTAATACGCAAGACCATTAAAAATGAATGACTGCATACATACTACAATTTTGAATGAATTATCTTCAGATTAACGATTGTTTCTCTGCCCGGCCCTTTGACCGTATTAGTTAGGTACGTAACAGTTTCATAGAATTATTTGAATCTTATCTGGTTATTTGACCAATCCATTTATTATGTTTAATGCATAACGTAGTTACATTGTTTACCTACTTCCTTTTTGACAGTGGTAATTATTCCCTTCTGCGGGGATTAAATCTCGTAACCAAAATTTAAGACAACGCATTCATACTATTTAAAGTTAACACTACTGTATATATCAGGGGTCCCCAACCTTTTTGTGCCGAAGAGCACATTCAAGTCTACCGGTAGTGCGGCGGGCACCATTTACTTTTTCAAGGCAAATTTATAGTTGGACTTAATAATGAACATAATACACAAAAAAAACATTTAATTCCTATGTAAAATAATGAACATAATACACAAAAAAAAACAAGGATGGGCCAACTAAAAATCTTAGAAAAATTATCAAAAAGATAACTTAATTTAATAATAAAGAAATAATTATTTTCAAATAAATGAGCATCTGTTTCTGTAATTAACTACTAAAATTTAATAAAATGTTAAGTATGTTACATATTTTAAATATTTAGTAACTAAATATTTAAAATATGTAACAACATTTTATTAAAAATTTAAATAAAAACTTATCAATCGTAGTCAGTCAGTGGCGGGCACACGCAAAAGGGTTGGCGGGCACCATGGTGCTCGCGGGCACAGGGTTGGGGACCCCTGGTATATATTTTGCGTTTTCTTTCTGTGAACTTTTAAGGAGAGACGATTTTTATGTCTTATTTTATTTTTAAGCCAACCCGTTTGCTTTTCGGGTAATTTATGCTTAAGTCTGGGAACGATGGGTTATGCACACTCGATATTTTTTGGTACGAACTTCAGTTAAGTTCAAAAAGGGGAATTTTAATCCAATTTTGTTTCATTTTAGACAGGAAAGTTCAAAAAGGGGAATTTTAATCCAATTTTGTTTCATTTTAGACAGGATCTTCACGGGACCCTTTTTATGTAAAGCTTCGAGACACGCTGATTCTCTCTCCTAATTTTAAGTTCGTTACACTTATGCCCGGTCTTTCTTAAAGAAGTTTTTAATTTAAAATTAAAAATCTTCTCTCGAGGATATCCCTCAGGCGAAACCAAAGGGTAAACAAAAACACCTTTGAGCAATCATTCACTCTTGAGGAGGTATCAACAACCGTTCGTTTTTTGATAACGCGAGCGTGATTTACACCCTTCTAGGCTAACCTCTGGTCCACTTCAATCCTAAGAACAAAAGTAATTTAATGTTCGCGTTACGTGAAATCTATCTTAAAATTATTTAATTTTTATTTTTTACTCGTACAAATTCGTATCGTTTTTGCATGATCAATTTTTGTTTGTTGGTTAATTTAGAACCAATAATTAATTAATTAAACTTATTATACAGGGTGGGCCGTAAGTTTCCATACATAGGAAAAATTAAACGTTTGTTTTTATGTTTCAGATACCCTAAGAATATGCGTTTGACGTAAGATCTTGTTTACTGATGAAGCAAATTTTTACGTCAATGGAGAGGTTAATCGGCAAAACATACGTTATTGGAGTAATGCTAACCCTAACTGGCTGAGTCCGACGAAGATGCAAGGTGCCGGTAAAGTGATGGTGTGGGCCGGGATATGGGGTGACAGAATTATTGGACCAATTTTTGTCAGTGGAAATCTTAATGCCGAAAGGTATCTTAACATGTTGCAAGAAGAGATTTTCCCATCCCTGCTAAACGAGGAAGGTAACTTCCCAGTTTACTTCCAGCAAGATGGAGCTCCACCTCATTATGGTCTTCACGTGCGTCGGTATTTGGATCAGCAGCAGTTTCCGGATGCTTGGATTGGTCGGCGTGGTCCTGTGGAGTGGCCTCCCAGATCCCCAGATCTCACCCCCCTTGATTTCTATCTTTGGGGGCACTTGAAGGCCATGGTGTATCAGGAAAAGATACGAGACATAAATCATCTAAAGGAACGTATCACCAACGCCATTACAAGCATAACGTCAACTGTGCTAATGCGTGTTCATCAACAGTGGGGAACACGTATTGAAATGTGTTTTCAAAACAATGGCATCCATGTAGAGCATATTATATAAATAAAAATGGTTGTCCATAAAAAAATGTTTATTTTTCCTATGTATGGAAACTTACGGCCCACCCTGTATTATAATTTCCATACATAACAATATACACACACTGTTACTTAGTTTGAATTTTAATTGACTCGTTCTGAAAATGCATTTTGTCCTTTGTCCAAAAACAAAGTTAAATATTAACTGCAAATTTTATTTTAAACTAATAATAAAATTTAAGTGATAAAGTTCTATTTGACTTGTTAAAACAAACGTCGGAAGTGTTCTATCATTTTTATTCAAATGAATTCTATCTTTGTCTTCTGAAAAATAACGTCAACAATAAAAAACAAATATTTTAATTAAAAACTAGAATAATAATTTAGCCAAACTGCCAAACAAATGAAGAACCAAACGGCAGAAGATTCGAACAGTCGTAGCAACAGAATCATGAGTAGTATTGAGTACCCTAATTACAAAATCAGAAATAATTGAGGATTGGAGTGCTAAGCAAAGTATATATATATATATATTTTTTTTTTTTTTTTTTTTTTAAGTTCGGGAAGAACCGATTCGCCTCTATTTAAAAGGGCATATCTCAGCGGAAAAACAAAGAAAAAGTGAGAGGAAAGACAGAGGAAAAAGAAAGGGTGGAGGGGACAGTCGAAGTGGAAAAAGACCAAGGATGAGAAAGACTGCAGGGTCGAGCCCCATCATCCTTGGGTACTAGGGCCGGGAGGGCGCACGTGAAACCTCCAGGAACAAGCACGTACAAACGAGCACAAAGAGCACTCAAAAGCACGAGCTTAGAACCCCCTTGCGGGGATATATATATATATATATATATAAAGGGTGATCCAGAGAAATGGGACCCAAAAGAATCCCCTGTAACTCTTAAAGTATAAGTCCTTTTATAAAATCATACGCATCATTCGAAAGAGGATAGTTACAAGTTTGTACAGGATTGTATAGGTTTTGACAATACAATACAATACAAGACAAGATAAGATAAGATACAAAACAAAATAAAAGTGTTAGTTAAAACTAACCTTTCAAGATGACTGCATGGACTGTGGAACAGCTGCGTTTCATAACACAGCAATATTATGAGCATGGAAGAAGTGTAGTTTCAGCTCAAAGATCTTTCAAGACAAATTTTCAGATGTCAAAATCACCTAAGAAAGTAATCCGTCGGTGTGTCAGAAATTTTTCCCCAACTGGCAGCATTGGAAAAAGAAAACCAACTGGAAGAGTGCGCACAGCAAGGATAGACGAGATCATTAACAGAACTCATGAAATTGTACAGGATAATCCTAACATAAGCATCAGACGTGCTTCTCAGCTGTTAGGAGTTGGATGTGGAACAACACACCGTATATTCAAGCAAAATTTAATGCTCTTTCCATATAAAATTCAAACAGTGCAACAACTAAACGATGGAGATTTCGCACGAAGACGACAATTCTGTCAATGGATCCAACAGAAGGTAAATGACACCACCAATTTTCTAGCAACTTTGATTATGTCAGACGAAGCCCATTTTCACTTGAATGGAACTGTAAACAAATAAAATTGTCGTTTCTGGGCAACAGAAAATCCATTGAATATTACCGAAGTCCCGTTGCATAGTCTGCGTGTAACTGTTTGGTGTGGTCTTACTGCATCTCAGATCATAGGGCCGTACTTTTTCGAGGATTCCACCGGAAACACGGTAACTGTAAATGGTGATCGCTACGAAAAAATGTTGACCGATTTCCTTATTCCTAAATTAAGAGATCTTTGTCTAGAAAACTACTGGTTCCAACAAGATAGAGCTACCTACCATACCACGAGGAACTGTATGGCAGTTTTGCGTCAAACGTTTCCAGGCGAGTTAATCTCAAGATTTGGAGACGTTGAATGGCCCGCAAGGTCTCCGGATTTTTCTCCCTTAGATTATCATCTCTGGGGATATTTAAAGAGTAGGGTCTACAGAAATAACCCAACGACCTTGCAAGAATTGAAGGCCGCCATCACAAATGAGATACAGGCCATACCACCGCACACTCTTGCAAAAGTGATGCAGAACTTACAAGCGAGAACACTGGAATGCTTGGCAACTAATGGAGCACATTTGAAAGGAGTCATTTTTAAAAAATAAATATTTCATAATAAACTTGTAACTACTCTTTCGAATGATATATAGTTTTTATGAAAGGAATTAAATATTAAGAATATTTGGCTTTTTTTTTTATGGGTCCCATTTATCTGGATCACCCAGTATATATATATATATATATATATATATATATATATATATATATATATATATATATATATATATATACTGTATATATATATCGATGGATTCAAGTTGCTAAGAGCGGATAGAATAGCGAGACGTAAAGGTGGCTGTGCTATTTACGTACATGAGGCATATGACAGATACGGTAATAAGTAAATCCAACAGCTTCGTGGAAACCCTTGCAGTGAAAATAGAGAAACTAAACATGGTACTGATAGTCATCTATAGACCTCCAAACTCTCCAACTGGAAAATTTTCGGATGCCATTGATGATATCAGAACCCTAATAAAGTCCGTAAACTCTCCATCCTCTAATACAATACACTGCTGCGATTTTAATTTCCCATTTATAAAATACAAAAAGGCGGGTAGAAATATATTTATACAGCAAGATAAGGGGGGCACGAGAGAGGACCAAGAGCAAGCAAAAATGCTGATGGCGCTCACAAACGAGTTTATGCTGACACGGGAGATAACAGAAAATACCAGAAAAAAATAACTGCCTAGATCTGGTATTCTCGAATAACACGAATTTGATTGTTGATAAAAAAAATAACCCCAACTATTATCTCAGACCACAACATAATCGAGTTATCAACAAATATGGCGATAACATTAAAATACAGTACACATACGGAAGGAAGAAACAAATTTGGGGCTTTTAACTTAAACTCCAAGACCATAAATTGGGAAGAAATCAGATCACACATGGCCCAAATAGAGTGAAGAACAGTCTTAGAGAATAAAACAACTGATGAAATGCTAACAACCTTGGAAGAAAAGACTGAAAATTTTAGAAAAGTATGCTGCGAAAGCACAGCCAAAAGGAAAGAGGAACTGGCTAGAGAGGCAAAAGAGAAGAATATTCCACAAAAGAAAGAGAGTAGCGGCGAAGTTAGCTAATTGCCGAGACGACAATGCCAGGAAAGCAATACAAGGAAAACGAGAATATCGATAGGGAAATGCAAACCCTGATTAAGGGCCATACAGAGAAGGAAGAGGAAAAGGCGGTAGAAGCAATAAAGAAAAATCCAAAATACTCCTATAGCTATGCGAAAAGGAAAACAAAAACGCGCGCTACCATCGGGCCCTGAAGGAAAGGAAATAATGAACTAGCAGACGATCTAAAAGAAATATCTGAAGCATTGAGAGCCCAGTATGAATCGGTCTCAGTGCCCCAAAAAGTGACAAAGCGATACCTGACAGATGCATTCTTCAAAGAGAAATTGCAAGGAGAATGTATAACAGACTTTGATTTTACCCCAGAAGATGTAGCGAGAGCTATAGGACAGATTAAATCACATTCAGCTGCAGGTCCGGACAAATAGAATGCACTACTGATTAAAAACTGTAAAAATGAAATAGCTACACCTTTATACTGCATATGGAGAAGATCCCTAGACACGGGAAATACCGAGTATCTTGAAAAGGGCGAACATTGTCCCTATATATAAAGGAGGGGATAGATCTCAAGCAAAGAACTATAGACCAGTGTCATTGACGTCCCACCTCGCCAGAATATTTGAAAGAATAGTCAGAGAGAAAATCTTTGACTTCTTGGAGACACTGGAAAAATTCAACGAAAATCAGCACGGATTCCGATCAGGAAGATCATGCCTATCACAACTTAGAGCACTATAATAATATTTTAGATGCGCTTGAAGTCAATAAAAACTGTCATATACACAGATTTTGCTAAAGCTTTCGACAAATCCGATGGGAAAATGGATCTACAACTTCCTCAGAGCACGTCTACAGGTCGTCAAAATTCAAGGTGTATCATCAGAATCAGAAGTACGCAGGTCAGTACCACAAGGTACAGTACTGACCCCACTCCTGTACATTATCATGCTAACAGACATAGACAGTGGAGTAACATCCTTTGCAGACGCCACAAAGATCAGCAGAAAAATCAGCGATGCAAATGAGGTGGAGGCCTTGCAGAGGGACATGAACAAAATAAACAAATGGTCAAAAGACAACAATATGACTTTTAACACCGAGAAATTTCAGCTCTTGAGATATGGTGAAAATGAGGAATTTAAACAGACTACATATGCTCCAGATAGACAGGAAATTCAGAGAAGTTACACGAAAGCGGTTGACTTGGGGGTAATAATGACCGATGATGCCAAATTTGAGACACAAAATCAGATAGCAATAAACAAAGCAAAAAGAGTCGCGGGACAGGTACTAAGAACCTTCAAAAGGAGGGACAAGACACTAATGATCTCCCTGCTGAGAACACTGATCATACCAAAACTTGAATACTGCTCAGTTTTGACGTCCCCATATAAAAAGAAAGAAATTAATAAACTAGAAGAAACGCACACATTTCACAGCCAAGATTGATGGCTGCGAAGAACTCAACTACTGGGAAAGACTACGTTAACTAAATCTGTACTCCCTGGAAAAAAGAAGAGAGGTACATCATAATCTACATACGGTATGGAAAATGATCGAGAAACTGGTACCAGACCTCAAACTTAACCTAATTACCGTCCAAACAACGCTGGAAAATAGGAAAGGCAGAATGTGTAGTGTTCCCAAATTAAAGCCACAAGGGACCTCCTCAACACTGAAGAAAATAGCTTGGTTGTCAGGGGGGGCCAAGACTTTTTAACCAGCTTCCAAAAGACCTCAGAAACGTTACAGGGGTCAAAGTTGAAGTCTTCAAGAGAAGACTAGATGCCTGGCTCAGGACGGTACCAGATGAACGGGTGTACCTGGCTATGTGCGGTGGAGAGCGCAAGAAAGCAACTCGCTCCTCCACCAAGCCAGGCCTAGAGGCGTGGCCACCAGCTTGACCTTCGTGTAAAGAGAGACCAACGCACGGAACCTGAACGAGGTTAATAAGGTATATATATTAGACATGGGGTAATAGTAATAGACTATTATAGGATTTTTCAAGTAATAGTAATAGATCATAATTTTTTTGCTGTAATAGTAATAGAAGGCAAAATAATAGATAATAGTCTATTACTTTTCTGTTATAGTGGCAATGGACATATTGTGTGAACCAAGAACTGAAAAATGAACTAAATGTACTCTAAATTAAAATAAACCTGTATGTGAACTAATATTGTGGCAAATATTTCCTTCAATAATAATTTCTCTGAAATTGTAATGATTTAGTTGAAACAAATATTTGTTATTTGGCTGCCGCTCAGCCTCATTTCTCGCTCTATCAGTTTGACGCGTGCCACGCATACTTCTCAGGTTATCTATCTCAACCGCTCTTAATCTCGATTTCTCCCTTTCGTGCCATGTCACTGTTTCACACCCATACCAAAGTATCCGTACTAATACACCTTCGTGTAAACATCTCTCAGCATCTCGATCCAATCTCCGCTTTCAGCACACCCTCCACCTTTCTTCCTTGAATCGCTCTGCTGTTAACTTCATCCACACTCGCACCTCTTTTGTTCACCAAACATCCCAGATACTTAAAAGATTGTACCACCTCTACCGCTTCACCGTTACGTGGCAGTCCGTATTTCTCTCTCTCTCTCTCTCTCTCTCTCTCTCTCCTCTCCTCTCTCTCTCTCTCTCTCTCTCTCTCTCTCTCTCCACAGTCATTAACTTGCCCTCACCCACATTCACTTTCAACATTCTCTCGCACAGCGCCACAAAACTCTTAACAACCCACGGTTGGCATCAAAGTGGGTAACCCATTTTTCCCCAGTGTTTTGCCTACGTTAGTGGTTTTTTTTATATATTATTTTCATCATAATATTTCTGCCAAAATTAAAATCCTCAATTAAGTGAAAGAGTGAGGTAACATTCCATGGTTACTCATATATATATATATATATATATATATATATATATATATCTATCGTAAAGAACGACGCTTGTATAGGAGATATTCCGCGCAAGATGAGAGAGAAAGAACGAAACATGAAAAATGAGGTAACCACCCGGGAATCGAACCCGGGATCTTCCGATTGCCGGTCAGATATGAAACATTACACCGTGAGGCCCATGGTGTAATGGTTATCATATCTGACCGGCAATCGGAAGATCCCGGGTTCGATTCCCGGGTGGTTACCTCATTTTTTCATTTGTTTCGTTCTCTCTCTCTCATCTTGCGCGGAATATCTCCTATACAAGCGTCGTTCTTTACGTTAATTATACTGCGTGTTTGCAGTTATATATACAGGACGTCCCAAAAAAATGTATACACACTTTAAATAATTATAAAGGCAGTGTTTATTAAAATACATTTCATTTTCAAAATGTAATAGAATCTACAGACATTATTTAATTGTTTTGTCAACGCCTGTTTTCAAACTGACGTCCGTTCTGGTCCAGGCACTGCTGATAACGCGAAGCAATGGAATCGCAAACATCACGAAACATTTCGTTTGGTATTTGTGTGCATTCTCGTTCAATGGCTGCTCTCAATTCAGCGACTGTTGCAGGTTTTATAGCGTAGACTTTGTCTTTTAAGTATCCCCATAAAAAAAAGTCTAGTGGTGTGAGGTCTGGTGAACGCGGAGGGTATTCTACGAAACCCCTTCGTCCAATCCACATCCACATCGTGCCAAGTACCACTCGCAATACTCCACTCTTCGGTCCGGATCATCATCATCATCATCATCATCATCATCATCATCTTCATTAATAGCATGGACTAATCTTGGAATGTAACTTTTCCATTGACAGCGCTTCAAAATGCGTTGGACAGACGATTCTGAAATTCCTACCTCACGACTCGCTTGCCGCACAGATTTTCTTGGACTTTGGTGATACGTTTCCAGTACTCTTTCTTGCTTTGTGGGGCTTGTCGATGTCCGTGGTCTTCCGGAACGCTTCTTGTGGACATTCTGAACAGTTCCATCGGCTTCAAACTTATCTCTAATTCGAGTGATGGTAAGTCGCGTTGGTGGATCTGTTTGAAACTCCCTCCTAAACTGTATTTGCACTTCAACTGCGTTTTCACACTTCCAGTAGCATTTTAGAATGAATTTCCTTTGTTCAAAGCTTAGTCTGACTGCCATTATTAATTCTAATGGGTTTAACTTGGAAAGAAAGAAAGATCAATTGAGCTATCAGCTGTTAAAGTGTGTGTACATTTTTTTGGGACGCCCTGTATATATATATATATATATATATATATATATATATATATATATATATATATATATATACACACATATATATATTAGTCACAAATGCCCAAGTAGGTCGAACAATTGAATTGTGTGAATTTTCGTCTGCGCCCATTTTTTACCCAATATAGGTCGAATAGGTTATATATTTTATATTTTCAAATTTTTAATTATCTTCGATTGTGTTAAATAAAGTACGGGGTGTGAGGTGTAGGAGGGTTCTATGAGAAAGTTTTTGAGAAAGCTATTTTTTATCGTATACAATGATTACTTTTTTGAATTTCACCCGCGTTACGATTTTAATTAAAAAACCCGAAGTCGAGTAAATTGTCCTTTATATCCTTTTAGCCTTCACGCATCCACTGATTAGGTTAGGTCAAGTTAACCCGAAGTGACCCACCCTAACCTCAATAAAAGTAAGATGTACGAGAAAATCCGACCTAACTGGTAAAAAAGGTGGCTTACTATATATTGGCGGTACTCGGGGATTTAGGCATACTCGTATAGTGTATATACAGTATATGAGGTGTTTCAAAAGTCCGATCCCATAGAAACTCGAGGGTATGTTAATTTTTTCTTTTATTACATTTCATATCACGAACAGATGCGAGGACATCAGCAAACTGTTCCTTAAAGATGCTACCACACGCTACTCTAGTATGTTGTCCTTCCGATCATTTCAGTCCTTGGACCAGTGTTGTAAGCAACGCTCCAAAGATAACCCCACAGAAATACTGATAAATAATCATAACTCCTATGGGGCGGGGGGCGCACTTTTGAAACGCCCTGTATGTGTGTGTGTGTGTTAGATCATTAAAACATTCTATAAGGAACATTATACTGTAAAAAGGTATTAAATCAAACTCGTTTATTCTCTCTCTATCTCTCTAAGCCCATTATTACAACTTATAATGACTGCTAATTAGCGAACAGAAAGGAAATAATCTATTTAAAAATTATATTTTGCGCAACAGGATTTCTGTTCTTTACTATACTGTGTGTGTGTGTGTGTGTGTGTGTGTGTGTGTGTGTGTGTGTGTGTCCAAAGGGGTCATGGAAAAGCGGATTGAGGAGGACAAGACTCGCGGGTGAAAGAGCGAAGCTATTATTCGTTCGACGGTCATGGATACCCACTGGATCCAAGCGTGTATAAGCGGCCTGGTATCAATATCCGACCATCATACCTTGGAAGTAGAACTACAATAAGTTAATAGTATGGGGACACTTCATACACACACACACACACACACACACACACACACACACACATATATATATATATATATATATATTATATATATATATATACATATATACACGTTTTGAGTATATATGGGATTGACGGTAAACTCATGAATGGAGTTGCTTCTGTAATGGAAGTAGTGCATGTGTGAAAGTAAATAAAGAACTGGGTGACTGGTCTGATATAAGTGTTGGTGTCCGTCAAGGATATGTAATGTCTCCATGACTGTTCAATCCATTTATAGATGGAGCGATGGAAGAAGTGCAAGTACAACTGCTAGAAACAGGATAGGTAGGGCTTGTTGAATCTGTTGTATGCGGATGACGCTGCGCTCTTTGTCCAGAATAAGAGCGCTATGCAAGAGGTCGTTAGTGTTGGCAATAAAACGTTTTTTTTTTAAATGTCCAGCTCACCCAAGTTTTTTCGGGTTTAAAAAAAAAACCCGCATAAAAGTGGGAAAACTGGTTTTTTTTTCAAAATGTTATTAAATAATTAAACGACCTATTTTTTGTACAAGCTAAATTATGAAGGATGATTATGCATCTAAGAAGATTGAAGTTAAAGCAGTTATTAGAGTCATCGTTTTAGGCAAAGGTAGTAGTACTGTACAGTTGTCTCGTTATCACTCCTCGTATCTTAATTGCCCAATTTGAAAGTGCTTCACGGGGGATCATCCCAGATACCTTAGCTCCGTGGCCCCAACCCATAAACTGCATCACACACACGGGCATCTGCCTCCTTCCATTGCCCATCAAATGGTATTTTATCATTGGTATATGGTATTTTATATATTATCAATGGTATTGTATATATTATTTTTATCATAATATTTCCGCCATAATTAAACTCCTCCGTTCACTGAAATACTACCTAGTTAACTAATAATGATAAATTTAGCTTAAAATTAAACATAACTTCAATGTTGTAGCGTAAAAAAGAATTTTTAAAGGATAATAAAACACTCCAGCACACGGTATTGTATAACAATATTAAAAAATACCAATGTGCGTATAAATGAAGTAATACAATACATTCAAACCAAGAAAATATGAAACTTACCCGAGGTTAAATTAAAGTACAGGATTATCGAGGTGAAAACATACAGATATTTCTTACTCGTCATTATTATATATATATACAGGGCGTCCCAAAAAAATGTATACACACTTTAACAGCTGATAGCTCAATTGATGTTTCTTTCTTTCCAAGTTAAACCCATTAGAATTAATAATGGCAGTCAGACTAAGCTTTGAACAAAGGAAATTCATTCTAAAATGCTACTGGAAGTGTGAAAACGCAGTTGAAGTGCAAAGACAGTTTAGGAGGGAGTTTCAAACAGATCCACCAACGCGACTTACCATCACTCGAATTAGAGATAAGTTTGAAGCCGATGGAACTGTTCAGAATGTCCACAAGAAGCGTTCCGGAAGACCACGGACATCGACAAGCCCCACAAAGCAAGAAAGAGTACTGGAAACGTATCACCAAAGTCCAAGAAAATCTGTGCGGCAAGCGAGTCGTGAGGTAGGAATTTCAGAATCGTCTGTCCAACGCATTTTGAAGCGCTGTCAATGGAAAAGTTACATTCCAAGATTAGTCCATGCTATTAATGAAGATGATGATGATCCGGACCGAAGAGTGGAGTATTGCGAGTGGTACTTGGCACGATGTGGATGTGGATGTGGATTGGACGAAGGGGTTTCGTAGAATACCCTCCGCGTTCACCAGACCTCACACCACTAGACTTTTTTTTATGGGGATACTTAAAAGACAAAGTCTACGCTATAAAACCTGCAACAGTCGCTGAATTGAGAGCAGCCATTGAACGAGAATGCACACAAATACCAAACGAAATGTTTCGTGATGTTTGCGATTCCATTGCTTCGCGTTATCAGCAGTGCCTGGACCAGAACGAACGTCAGTTTGAAAACAGGCGTTGACAAAACAATTAAATAATGTCTGTAGATTCTATTACATTTTGAAAATGAAATGTATTTTAATAAACACTGCCTTTATAATTATTTAAAGTGTGTATACATTTTTTTGGGACGCCCTGTATATATGTATGTATGTATGTATGTATGTTTGATTTGAGAAGCCATTTGATTAATATATGGAATATTGTGGGAAGTGTTTTGAATGAATTTCAATTTCGCAGACAATATCGGTAATTGCTTTGCGGCGGAACATTAACTCCCCTCCCTCCCACCCCCTGCCCCTATTATTAGTTGTAATTTTATTCCACGTTCTTAAATCTTATTTGTTGCATCTCTGAATATTTTTTTTAGTAACCTACAGTATTTGTGGGAAATGTATACACAAACCATTGTTGATGGGGTAAGACGGCTGTCGGCTAGTTTTAACGAAAATATCACGATTTAACGTAACCAATCGTCAAGGGCATACAGTTAACCTATCGGGTATTCAATAATTTCCCCGTAGGCTTAACGAAAATATCACGACTTAACCTTACGTGAAGTTCCTGAACATTTTAGGGATTTCATGAAGTCCCTAGTTACAGATTCCCCGTAACACAGTGGTTCTTAACCGTTTTTTGGAGGCCGCACCCCTTCGGTTCTCAAATATTATCTCGCACCCCTTGTCAAAGATTAATGACTTAGGACAGTTTTAAGGACTTAGAATTAAAAATATAGAATTATATTTTGGATATATATTCGCAGTAACACTACAAAAAACGGTTAAAATGACAGTTTACACTTTTAGTGGCTTTTCTGTTTTTGTTTCTGTTCGACAATGTCTGTGAAACGGGGAATTTTCTTTGAAATGGCCACACGTGTGTCATCACTCGCATCTAAGCGGTTTCTTGCCTTCGTTTTGATATGTAAGAGCGTTGAAAAGCCTTGCTCGCACGCGTACGTGGTCACAAATGGGACGAGGATCTCCAGAGCTCTCTTCGCCAATTGTGGGAATGGTTCCAGCTGAGCACACCAGAAGTTGTCGAGCTCCATTGAATCAAACTCCACTCGGATTCTTTCACTGGTCTGCAGTTCAACGAGATCGTCTTTCATCATATTGTCGTCCATGGATTCCAGGTTGAAAAGAAATGGATCCTGTATTGACCCTGTGCAACACCAAGATCTCCAAAGGAGAAGTAGCCTTGGAAAGACTGGATCAACTCTCTCAAATGCTCTGTGACTTCAATCGTGATGGATATTCCTTCTCCTTTTCCACCGACAGCTTCATCAAGCAAAGAAAGTTTGCAAAATTTCCTTTCTCAACGCGGTGCTAGTGTCTCCGAGCAACTGATACAATGAGAAAACGAACGGACAAATTGGAAGTTTCCGGACGAAGGCAGATAACTTTTCTCCGGCCGTGATCATGTTCATCCCTGCTCCTTGCGTAGAATGTTCAGTTCGTTCTGGTATATAAACATATCTGCTATATATGCCAGGGAAAGAATGAACTCTCTGTTCTCGAAGTGATCAACTATGTCACTGCCTTGGTTTCGAAGAAATTGTATTATTTCCTCACGCAGTTCGAAGATACGAGTAAGAATCATGCCACGGGACAGCCACCTCACTTCCATGTGGAAAAGAAGAACACTGCTCGGCTCCAATTTCTTCGCAAAAAGCTCGGAAAAGGCGATGATTTAGACCTCGTCCTCTGATGAAGCTCATTGCACTCACGGCAGTAGACGAAGCATCCTTCAATTTTGTAGGCAACGTCTTTGTGGCGAGTGCATGACGGTGCAACACGCAATGTGTGACCGTGATATGATGTACCTCCTCCTTCACATAGGTGGCAAATCCAGATTTGTTTCCTAGCATGGCGGGGGCTCCATCAGTGCAAATAGATCCACACACGGCGAGCGTCATCCCACGCTTCAAAAAGAAGCCTTTGACAAAATTGAAAACCTCGATTCCTTTCGTAGTTGTTTGCAGCGGTTCACAAAACAAGAATTCATCTAGCATTTCTTTCTCCATGTACCACACAAACACCAACAGCTGACTGCAGCCATCGACGTCGGTTGACTCATCCAGCTGAATACCCACTTTGATATCTGCAATCACTTGCTGCAAGATATCCCGACTCACGTCACCTATCCTAAAACGGATTACATCGTTCGACGAGGGAACCTGTTGAAGTTTCTTTCGTGTCTCTGTTCCCAATAGCTACTACTTTCGTCAACTCCAGTGCACAAGGTTTCACAAATTCTTCAGCAATTGAGGTTTTTTTTTCTTGGCACACAAATACGCAACTTCATAGGATGCTCGCAGCAAGGGCTTCTCGAACGGCATTATTCGCACCCCAGGTTAAGAACCACTGCTGTAACATATATACAGTGGCTTTTCAAATTACTTGGACCACCTACATATTTGATGTGAAATGAGATTTAGAAGTTTTCAAAGGATTGACATAAGCCGTTTATGGGTATTCGCCTTTTTGCGATATGTCTAGACAAACGTAGTCTCAGAGGAATGAGTGTTATCAAGAATTGCTGCTACCTTATCTGGAAAAAATCTGAGGTGGTCCAAGTAATTTTATCAGTACAGTATATATATATATATATATATGTAAAGAACGACGCTTGTGTAGAAGAGCGTTCCGCACAAGATGTGGAGGGAGAACGAACAAATGAAAAATGAGGTACCACCCGGGAATCGAACCCGGGATCATCCGATTGCCGGTCAGATATGCTATCCACTACACCATGGACCTCGATCAATCAGAAGTCGTAATTCTCCTACATACGAGCAGAAACCAATACCCTGAGGGGGCACCTTCGCATGCCGTACATATATACATTTTAACTGCAAACAACACAGTATAATTAATGTAAAGAATGAACAAATGAAAAATGAGGTACCACCCGGGATGCGAAGGTGCCCCCTCAGGCATTGGTTTCTGCTCGTATGTAGGAGAATTACGACTTCTGATTGATCGAGGTCCATGGTGTAGTGGATAGCATATCTGACCGGCAATCGGATGATCCCAGGTTCGATTCCCGGGTGGTATCTCATTTTTCATTTGTTCATTCCCCTCCTCATCTTGTGCGGAACGCTCTTCTACACAAGCGTCGTTCTTTACATTAATTATACTGTGTGTTGTTTGCAGTTAAAAAAAAAATATATATATATATATATATATATATATATATATATATATATATATACACACACCTTTTGTTTCATTTACTTCATTCCGTCTTTGTTTGATTATGGTGTTTAGCCTCTTTCGCAACATTTGAACTTATATATGAAGAAGGGGATTTACGGCTTGGGACCATGGGTCGCTATATCATGACGCGGAGAACGGTCCCCTATTCAATCAATCTCCGGACTCGCTGTCGCTTAATTTCGTTGATCGAAGTAAAACTGAGTTAGAAGAACGCTGGCTGCCGACGTTGCCCTCCCCTTTTTTTTTGAAAGGATCTTAAGGGATATCCGTCTAATTTTAAAATAGTCTATCTTTATCACCATATCGATATATTTTAGATCAACTGATGAATATGACGGATATATGAAGTCGTTGATCCAGTTTTTGGTAAGTTTCGTATGAAAACAACGGTTTATTTAACATTTCTTTTTACACGTAACACAATTAAAAGGAAACTTGATTTTCAAGCTTTTGAAGGTCGTGTTTACCAGTTCGGGAGAATTTTGTTTAAATGTCCAATTGATTATATGTATAACGAATCAGGTTCTAAATGTAATTTACAGTAGTCATTATAAATTATTATTATTAATTATTATTATTATTATTATTATTATTATTATTATTATTATTATTCTTCAATGAGTTTAAATACTTGCGGGTCCGTGATATTTTTTCTTTGGCATCGCAAATCTACACTCAGAAATGTATGTTTGTGCTTTTTAAATATTTGGCTGAAGGAATTTCGTTTGCTTGAACGTTAGAAGAAACCGAGTTTCGTACATCGAGAGTAAAGTATTTGAATTTTGAAGGTTGCCATTTTCATTTTTAGATTTAATGAAAGTAGTTTAATTTCAGATTTTGAGTGTGTGTTCGCGCGCGCGCAACTGAGTATAAGCGAAGTCGTGTGTGTGTGTGTGTGATAATTCAAAAATATACAGAGGTAAATTTTTTTTAATTAACGCATTTGTTATTTAAGAAGACAGAATTAATTATTAAAAATGTAGAAGGATATTTAGTCGGGTCACATTAGGTTAGATTTGGGCAAGTTGGGCAGTACTTCACTATTTATGCGCTTTACGGAAACACCCTTCGAAACTTCAGTTGTTTCCGAGTCATTTATTACGCCCTTCTCGGTTCGATGACTTTTTTAATGACGTCGAATTAGGAAAGTCGCTACATTTTCTTTAAATTGATAGTAATAAAATTTTAAAAAATAAAACCCACTCGTTACCAATTAGTAATTTTTTATGCATTTTAGAAAATTTAGGTTTGTAAGCGAATTTCTTTTCTGAAGCTGTACGTTTTTGTTTGTTACGCTTAAAAGTAAAACGCGCGAAAGCCAGCGTCCGTAACTGAATGGGTAACGCAGTTTCCCTATACGCAAAGTAAAACTACCGAGTAAGATCAATGGGCTGCCGCCAGATTAGCTGACCTGAACCTCGTACCAGTTTGTGATCTCCCGTTACTCACTCTTAATTAAAACGTACGAGAACGATAACAACGCGCTATTCAAATTCCTACTTAGTTGAGAAGTATTTAATCGTAATACCAAATATTTAGGTTCATTCGGCTCATTCGTGTTGACAGTTTTGTAGTTATATAAACGCAATATTTCCGGCTTTTTTTTTTATCCAAAGCCTCAAATCGCCTTCCCACTCCTTAAAATGAAGTCAATACTTCGCTCCCCCCCCTCCTTTATCTCGACTGCAAATGACATTCAATGGAGTGTAATTTATTGGTACCGTAATCAGTCACTGTATGTATTTGCGCTAAAAATAAAAATTTCATTTAGAATTTCGTAAAGTTTTATATATCGTACCTCGTCATAGAGTAAAATTATTCAAAATGTTCATGTTTTTACTTTATTTTCCCTCACTAACCTCCTCCGCGTCCCTCAGTTTGGAAGACTGGAAAATGCCGCTTTAGCCTATAAAATAGATGTCCATATTTACCATTAATAAACTGATAATGTAGGGATAAAAATTCTCGCATTGGGGTGTTACCGACTGATAATGGGTTTCTGTTACGAGTTGGCACGCGTTCTACAGTAAGTGCCCCAAAGAACGCGGAAACCGCGGGGCATTAAACGGACGCAAGATACTAGACTCGTTCTCTGTAGAAGAAGAAGAAGAAGAAGAACGGGAAGATTCACTTCCTTTCAAGCATAACACACTTTTCGTTTACTTAAAAAAGAAAAAAAAAAAATTGCGTACGTATGTATATCAGAATGAATTGATAGAAGTCTCGCTGTCTGCCTTTTAAATTGCTATGGTAAGAGTTATACCTGTCCTCTGCCAACATCATACCCACGCACAAAGCAAACAAATTAATTTAGTTAAGCAGAAATAGTTTGTGTGTGTGTGTGTGTGTGTGTGTGTCCCCTAATGCATTGCTAAATGTAGATTTATTAACTTGCGACTGTAAGTCCTTATTTAAACTAAATATTTTGCACGTGCTCATAACGTATATAAGAAACATCTTTGGGTTAAAAAGAATAATGAAAAAAAAACTCAACGAATATGTATTCCTTTGCTTACCGACAGGTTTAGCCTAACCTTTTGAAGGTTGAGAGAGGTTAAGGTTCTTTGGATATTTTTTGCTGGGGTAATGGTTTTGGATCCTCCAATAAAACTAGATCCTTTCCGTGTATGACCTTATATCTTTACGAAGGAAGATGAACAACCCCGACTGTTATTTTACTACTAAAGATATGCCCTCTGTAGGCCCCTAAAGGATTTTCTGTAGGGTGTCCCGTAAGCCCCTTTACCCTCATGCTTTATATATATATTATATATATATATATATAGTGGGCCTAGTTTTAGCCGTTTGAGGTGATAATGATTGATTGTTAATGCCAGGCTGGGTCAACAATTTATGATGTCCTACGGACCTACAGTATCACCGGTTGAAGGTGGCTAATGGAGTAGGCCTACTAATATTTCTGAGTGATACGAATTGCTTAGAGGTCACCAGCTTGGATTACACCCAAGCAAATATTGTTATGGTTAGAAAAATTACCTTATGGTTTTGTTTAATTAAGAAAATAAATCATTTATTTGTTCAGTGATTAACTTGGCAATGAAGGTATTTACGGGATTAACAATTATATAACGGCATTTATAGCAGGGCTGTGGAGTCGGCACATAAAAAACCGACTCCGACTCCTCAATTTTTTGTCTATCCGACTCCGACTCCGAAGGTATATTAATTCTAAATCTGCTATGATGATAATTACACAAGAGGCATTTCATCACCACCACGTGAAGCATCATCATCTGTGGTCATTGTTACGGTAACTTTGTCTGTAGTAAAGAATCTTGTAAGTGGTGCTTGTCGTTCAGTAGATTTCTGATCTTTTGTTAACTTTGAAGTAGTTGGAAGGTTTTTATTACTATCTTTCTCAATGACAACTTCTAAAATTTTGGGATGGAAACACTGCAAATGTCTTTTCAAATTTGATGCTCTGGTTGGTGCATTTTTATCAGAGCCAGTAAAACCACTGATTTTTGCTTCACATAATTTTCATCATCATCATCATCATCATCATCATCATCATCATCATCATCATCATCTTCTATCATACACTGACACACGAAATGTTTCCCATCTGTGGTTATTGTAAAATATTAAAAAACTGCAGACTTTGTTGGAAGTGTCTTTGCCATTGTGAAAGGGGTTTTAGACTTGAAAGTTAAAAACTTATGAAATTTAGAAAGAACTCGAAATTAAATAAGCATTAAAAATAAAAAATATTATCTGAAAAGAAAAAATGAATTAATGGCAGTGTCTGAAATGGAAAACATTGTGTTTATTATTTAAGTGGTTTAACCACCATAGCTGCCAGTGATTTCAAACACAAAAACATATTTTATTAAAATTTATATTGAGGTCGGAGTCGGTACATTTTTACCGACTCCGACTCCAGCACCACCAAAATTGACTCCGACTCCGCGACTCCGACTCCACAGCCCTGATTTATAGTATGCTAAAAATGACTGAGGATTAGCAGATGAGGAAATGGTTATAGTTTAATTGTTAAGTAATACACTCGTTTATGGTAGGCTATTGGTGTGCAAAAATGGAACATAGAATAGATGTTGCAGCCTATTAATGATAGAAAGAATGCACGTACGTTTAGTACACTGTAAGTGGATTAAGCCGTCAATAATGAAATACTTAAAAGGATCACATAAACAAACGGATGCAAAATAAAATGAATTACATGAAACAACACAATTACGGTATTGGAATGACACTTGGAATAGAAAATAGGCCTATGCGTTCTTAACGAGTCAGTTAGAACGCTTAATTAAACACTTTGGGAGTATAGCCTACCGTTCGGCGGTAGGCTGATGTAGGCTTCACGAGAGTTACTTAGAAAAAATGCACTTATCTTACCAGGACGTGGAATATATCTGGTGAAGAAGTGTTGAAGGTGGACCTATTACTGTAGGCTCGAGGTGTCGTTGACCGTCCTATTGAAGCTTGTTGAACGGGCGCCGGTCGCCTCATGTGTTGATTCGCTTCGTGTAGAGTTGAGATGACGCTTGAGAGACTGAAACCGGCTGAAGTCGAAACGGCGCTGGGCTTCGATGGAATGCTTCTGCAGGCGGTCTGTGGAAGTTCTTTCTTGATGATAGATCGGAAGCTTTGAAGAAAACAGCAGGCCGCTCCTCCGGCGGGAAGCCGGAGGTCGGTTGATGTGACGAGTTGTCCTACTGACGAAGGAGGAGAGAGAGAATCCTCGCTTATATATAACCTCTGTGACGCGGAAACTTTCCCGCCATATCTTGAGACGCCTTCTACGCGTCTTTTAGTTGTTAATGGCTTGCTTTCGCGGGCCTTTTGGGAAGAAACAGACGTCTTCATTGTTTCTGATTCCTTGACCACGTGTGTCTTCTAAGAATGTTTGAAGATGGCATAGAAAGAATTTGTTTGTCTACTTGTTAGTCTATTTCTTGTCGGTTTCTCTCTCTCTCTCTTCTCTCTCTCTCTCTCTCTCTCTCTCTCTCTCTCTCTCTCTCTCGATTGAGTAGAAGGCCTTTGATAAGGTACCTCACCGCCGGCTAATGGCCGAAGTGCGCGCGCTGGGTATTGGTGGGGAAGTAGGTAGGTGGATTGGAAACTGGCGAAAAATGCCACAAAGTTAATCCCTTTCGTTAGGCATATGGGCTACAATCGACGCTTACGTGACGCGGGTTCAAAGATGTCGATTTTAGAAGCATGTTTAGTTCAAATGATAACCCAACTCGCAACAATGGTTAGAAGTTGGATTTGAAACGATTTAGGACTAGTATATGTGGGAATTACTTTAACACGTTGATAGTTTAAGATTAAAACATAAGAAAACTCTGCAGGAGTTCGCTTGCACGGTGTCTCTGTGAGCAAGGTAAATATAGAGCTATTTAATATTCTCCACTTTCCTGTAAAATTTCCTTGGCTACTTTTCCAGGGTCAAGGTATTTTCTTCAACCTTTTTCCGTACCTGCCTCTGGCAGGGAGGGAGCGGAGGGTGGGGAGAGAGCCTTCTACTTTTCTATCCAGTTTTCTATTACTGCTAGGATAGTTGAAAGAAAAATAAACTTTTAATAACAGGAACAGTTCCTCGGTGGATCAGTTCAAGAAAAGGTTAGACCAAATCTTGCACACTATTTGAGTGTGTAGAAAATTTTCCCTGGCACCCGTTGCCATTGGTACCTCCTCGGTATGGGCCGCAAGGCCTTTTGAGGTACTTCTTTTCCTTGTAACTCTCTCTCTCTCTCTCTCTCTCTCTCTCTCTCTCTCTCTCTCTCTCTCTCTCTCTCTCTCTATGTATGTATGTATGTATAACATGAGGGTGAAGGGAATTACAGGATACTGTACAGTATAATTCTGTGAAGAGGTTCTTGTATGCCTAGTATATCTGCGGTATTTACGCTTACATGTACATTTGTAGGCGTTTGTTAATGCAATTGCTGCTGTTTAAAATAGATAGGCCTTTCATGCACATTAAGTTAAAAGGCTTCAGCTGTGCGTTTTGAATTAATAAAGTCAGTTTACAGTTGGATCTCCGGGCCACTTGAGTAACTCATGACATGACTAAAGACCTCCGATAGAACCACTTCGTACACGTGATGTCGACAGGCCCTGTAAAGGTCCTTTCCCATTTTCTGTTCGATGAGGATAGCAGCACCTTGTCGTTTTCCTGTGTTACTAGCTATTGTGTCAAAGGACATGGCAATGACGCCGTTCTCCAAGTTCCATTCCTTTAGAGCTTCAACAATAGCTGTCGCTGGCTTCTCCCGTTCCGTTTGTCAGCTTCGGAACATCGAAAAGCTGCTCAAAGCCAACACCTGACACCAGGACCTCCAGGCATTCGACCTTCTTTGGTTTCCCGGAGATGTCATTCAATAGTTTCGAATCCCAGTAAACCACCGTTGGGACGACCGAGTTGAATTCCTCGATCTGCTGCTCTCTTTGGGTCATCCGGCTGCGCCTGATGGTCCACCTGTTGAAAGCCAACTCTTCAGGGTCATGGCCCATAGCCTTGGAGAAGGACGCCAGTGTATAGACAGCGTTTCGGTCTGATATTTTTGTTCTGTCCAATGCTGCCGCGATCTCGGGAGTCATAACATTCTTCGGACGCCAGCGTTTGGGTGCCGACGGCTCGGCAAACGCCATCTCGTCAGACGAAATAAATGACCCTTTGCCTGCGCTGCTCGAATCTGAGAGTCTTGAGGGAGATGCCTGCATGTCCAGTTGCTTCTTAGTCTCTCTCCCGGCGCTCCTTTTCAGCAGCTTCTCTCTCCATCTTCTTTTCCTCCTTCCGGGCCAGCCGAACTTCCACGGAACCCATCAATGAGGTTGCCGAGCTTCCTCTAACTGAGATCGCAGAAAATCTCTGTCCTCGGGTATTTTGATGATCGCCTCCGCATTTTGATAGGACATGTCGAAAGTTTTCTTCATATTCGCCAAGAATTCCGCCGCTTTTCCTTCTGAGTTGGTCCTCCGCGCTTGGCACCTTTCCGCAAGTCCTTCTACCGGTCGTAGAGTCGTTCTAGCCTCCCAGTGACATGTTTGGCCAGTGTCATGGGAAGACCAGCCCGTTCCCAGAAGGCAAACACTTCCTCGCTCGTCCATCTTGCGCTTTCCCTCCCCCTCTTTTCCAGTACCGCATACTGATAGAAGAAGAAACGAAGCACATCACCTGGAGAGGGAAGCCTCGCTCGAAGGATCTTCTCCAGGGGGTTACCTAAGAGTTACAACTCGGTCTTAGCTCTCGTTTGAGACATGGCTGTGAACCTGAGGAAGAGATAAAAAAAGGTGAGATGAACAATATGGCAGAAGCGAATCAATCGGCAAGATCATAAGAAATTTCTATGTATGGAATGAAATCGAGCTTAAATGGCTTTATAGAACAAATCTTCGACGACAATGCGGCAGTACTAAATGATTAGATAGAACGTTCAAACTTGGCAGTTTTGTTCAACACCGAAAACAAAATAAAATCTTGACCCATGATTTCCTATTAAGGGATATAAATATAAATATAATATTCATTTATGCAACCATCTAACTGTATGCCCTATTTTAGCCAATCTTCATCAACATTCAGGACATAACTGAAAGAGGAGTGGGAAACACTAACTATGGTTTTATTTTTTATTCGGACCACATGTTTTATTAAATATTTTTTTGAATTGTTTTATACTGTATATAGAGGGTGCTCCATAAGTCCTTTTACCCCCATATTGTGTATATATATATATATATATATATATATATATACACACACACACACACACATTTTAACTGCAAACACGCAGTATAATTAACGTAAAGAACGACGCTGGTATAGGAGAATATCCCGCGCAAGATGTGAGAGAGAGAACGAAACAAATGAAAAAATTAGGTAGATCCCCGGTTCGATTCCCGGGTGGTTACCTCATTTTTTCATTTGTTTCGTTCTCTCTCTCCTCATCTTGTGCGGAATATTCTCCTATACAAGCGTCGTTCTTTACGTTAATGATATATATATATATATGAATATATATATATGAATAAAACCACGAAGGGAAAAGAAAACAGTGGTGCTTTTCTTTTCCTTTCGTGGTTTTATTCATCATAAATATTTTTCACGTGTCACTTTTGTGAAATAATGTAAATATATATATATATATATATATATATATATATATATATATATATATATATATAAATCCCCCTCCCGCGGGCGGTCTTTCTGGGGTGGATCGCCCGCGGGCTCCTGCCTCCATGTGGCGAGAGGGGGTCAGCCGCGGCTGGGGGCCCTGCCGGGTCCCCGCCCGGTTGCGAAGTGGACTTTTAGCATACCCTGCTATCCTACAGCCCCCTCTTTCCTGTCTTCCCCTCTTTACCCTCTTCCTTGCCCCCTCTGTTTTTTTTCTGCTTTCTCTTTTCACTTCGCGCGCCCCGTGGCTGCCGGGGCTGGTCGCTGGGGGTCTCGCCCCCATGGCCGGGGCCGGACTAAGTTGGCTGGTAGGGTGCCCAGGCCTGGGACCCTGGGGGGCCTTGGTCTTTGCTGCCGGCGGGGGAGAACTTTCGACGCTGCAAGGGCCCCTTTTGAAACGGGGGTACCTGCATGGGACGAGGCACCCATCCCCCGCCGGCGTGCGCTTGGTCCCCTTGGGCCCCGGGTAATCGGTTCCCCGCGGCCCCGGGCGCGAAAACAACAATAAAAATTTTCTATGGAAACACTTACAAATCTAATGGACCTCGTTGACGACCCGGCTTGTGCATCTGACCTCCCTCTGACTACCTCTTTGGACCGTGGGTCTGGTAAGGGCAGTCGGCAGCCCTCGCCCACCCCGTCTGCTCTTCTTGCCGACACCACCTCTCCCTCTCTTCCCCAGGCTCGTGGCGCCGCTGCCCGACCCCGCCAGTAGCGGATGGACCTGCAGTGGACCCCCGACCCCTGGATCCCCCCATATTCCACGTCCCGATAGGGACCCACCTGCTTTTTCGCCCTCAGGTGGGAGGCCCGCGGCTCCGGTCGGGCCTCATCGCCCCCGGCCCCCTCGGCCCCTGGGGGACGTGGGACCCGACGTCGCCGTCCGCCTTTCTCGTCTTCTCGCCCCCTCGAGGTTCCGGTGGTGTTTGGCCAGACGGCTTCACTCGGCCTTAGGACGATGGACAAGTTCCTCGTCCTCCGCCCCTCCTCCAAGCCCCTCCCCACTAACCACGAACGCCTCTTTCGAGCGATCCATGGGAAGACGGGGACGGCGCGTTTTTACCTTCGGCCTCAGAGGGATGGCTCCATTTTGATAAGGTCGCGTTCCTCTGCCGAAACCTCCTTTCTGCTCGCTATCCCCGATGTCCTGGGCTGCGGGATCACGGTGACTCCCCACCCCCGCCTCAATCAGTGCCAGGGCACAATTTACGCTGCTCGTCTTCTACCCATCCCGGGGAAGACCTCCAGATTGACCTCGCCTCCCAGGGTGTTGTGAGGGTGTACCGCTTTCCCGACAGATCGCGGTCCCCAACCGCCCCTTCTCCTCGCCTGCTCCTCACTTTCGACTCACTGGTGCCCCCGTTTCGGTATTCTGGGGCTTTGGTGAGAGACGAGCGTGCGAATTCTCAGTACGACCATACGTGCCAGATCCTACGCGCTGTTTTCAGTGTAATAGGTTTGGCCACGTGAGCAGCTCCTGCCGTCAGCCGGCCCCGTTGTGTGTCCGCTGCGGCGGCCCTCCCCACCCCTTGCCCTGTACTGCTCCGCCTTCCTGCACCAACTGCCATGGACCACACCCTGCTTCATCCCGCTCTTGCCCGTCCTTCCTCTTTGAAAGGGAGGTTCGGGCCCTCTGTTCATCAGAGTTTCTCAGCGCTCGGGAGGCGCGGGAGCGGTTGCGTGGCTGCGAGGCCCGGCGTGGTGCCTCGTACGCCGAGGCTCCGTTCCCGGACCCCGTCCTCACCGGCGGTTCCCAACGCGCCTCCACCCACCGTGTCCGCTACTCCCAGTCCATCCTCTGCCGCCCAGCGGACTCCTACCGCGGCTCCCCGTACTACCAGCGCGTCCCCACGTGCTCCCTCCGCGAACGCAGATGCTTCGTCGGCAACCCCCCCTGCCCCTTCTACGCCCTCTCCACCGGCGCCTTCGGCCACCCCCATTCCGGATCGTGACCCGCCGTCACCCATGCGGGCCGGTCGACGGAGGGGTAGGGGCCGCAAGCGCCGCGCCAGTGGTGACCCCGAAAGGTTCGAAGCCATAAGCCTCGCATCACCGTCCTCTCCCAAACACAAACGCCCCCTTCGCCCTACCGCCCCGGTGTCCTCACCGTCCCCACTGCGCAACCGTTATGCACGCTCCCCCCTGGGGTCCCCGACGGCCCTCGTGGTGGGGGCTGAGATACACCCCTCTCCGGCCCGGTCGATGGACCCACTGGAGGGGGAACTCGCCCGCCTGGTCGGCGTGGGTGGGACGTACACGCCCCCGCGCTTGACCCGCCCCATCTCTCTCCTCGACCTGCCAATGCCTCTGGGTGAGGTATTATTTTCCACTCCCCCTCGTAGTCCTGCCTCCCCCGCACCTCCGGTGAAGGGGGGCATTCTGGATACCTCTCACATCCCCTTCTCTGCATCGCTCTCCCCGGACGTCCGGGAGACCTCTTCTGGAGGACTTGCCGGCGTCTGGTTCCACATCGCCCCCTCGTCGGGGTGACCCTCGCCTTCGCCCTCGTTCGGCGTCCCTCGCTGAACTCCGGGGCTTTCCGATTCCCTCTTTAATCTCGGGCCGCCCGATCGGCCCACCCACCCCATAACCATCCTTTACGCTGACCTTCCTACCCCTCCCTATACCTCGCTCCTGCAGTGGAACATCGCGGGCTCCTGGTAGGCCTCGAGTGTCTCTCCTCTCTCTGGCCTCCAGGTGTCCGGCGTGTTTCTGCCTTCAGGAGACGATTCTGGGATCCCGTTCCCTCCCTCGAGTGTCCGGTTACTGCGGGCTCCCTTCCCCGCCTCTCGATGGGGCGGGGAGGGGGGGCGCCGCGGTCTTCGTGCACTGCTCCGTCCCTTTCCGCCCTCCCGCTCCGTACAGTCCTGCAAGCTGTGGCCGTGCGCCTTTCCTTGGGGCGCCAGCTCACGGTCTGCTCTCTTTACCTCTCCCCTAACGTACGCCCTCCACCCGATTCTCTCCGTGACCTAATTCTTCAGCTTCCCCGCCCTTTTCTGATTCTCGGGGACTTCAACAGTCGGGACCCGGCCTGGGGGGACGTTTGCTCCACCTTTCTCTCCGGGACCCTTCTCTCCCTTATGGACGAGCTCGAGTTCACCTTTCTGAACGATGGCTCCCCAACCTGCCTTCACTCGGCCCATGACAGTTTCACCTGTATCGACCTTTCCCTGGTTTCCCTCGAAATCGTGACGGAGTTCACCTGGGAGGTCCTGCCGGATTCTTCCGGCAGTGACCATTTCCCAGTGTGTCTTACCCCGACCCGTCTCCTCCCCCCCACCTCTGTCCGCCCGCGCTGGCTGTTCGCCCGAGCAGACTGGGCCTCATACGCGAGGGGCACGGCGATCTCGCCATCAATTCCTGCCTTTCCCTCCGTCAATGAGGCCCTCGCCTTCCTCGAGAATAAGATCCTCTCGCTGCCGCAATTGCATCCCCCGTACCTCTGGCTCCCCCAGGCCGCGAAGCGTCCCATGGTGGACCCCAGAGTGCTCCCATGCCGTTCAGGAGCGGCGCCGTGCCGGCCGCCGCTTCTACCGGACCCGCCAGCTGGAGCACAAGATAGAATTTCAGCGCCTGAAGGCAGTGGCCCGTCGGGTCCTGAAACTGGCCCGGCGTACCTCCTGGCGGAGTTACGTGTCCGGGATCTCCTCCTCGACTGCCCCCTCGACTGTTTGGCGCAATGTGCGTAGCTTTGAGGGGACCCGTGTCCCCCCTAGACCCCCGGTGCTTCGGGTCGGGGACGACGAGTTCGTGTCCGATCCGGAGGCCGTCGCGAACGCACTCGCGGCGCACTTCGCAGCCATCTCCAGTTCCGATTCCCCCCACTCCCGCCGCGACCCACCGGAATTTCCACCTCATAGGGATGACCCCTATAATCACCTCTTCCACATGACAGAGTTTCGGGAGGCCCTCCGCCCCCGGCCCCGATAATATCCCCTATGACTTGTTACGGCACCTCCACCCCTCTCTGCTCAGCTTTCTACTGGACCTCTATAATCGGATTTGGTTGGAGGGTTCATTTCCGGACCGATGGCTTGAGTCCATCGTCGTCCCCATCCCGAAGCCCGATAAAGACCCCTCACTCCCGTCGAACTATCGCCCCATTTCCCTGACATGCTGTGCCTGCAAGGTGATGGAGGCGATGGTCGCCTCGCGGCTGTCCTTTACCTTGGAGGCGCGTGACCAGTACCCTGCTACCCAGGCTGGTTTCCGGCGCTTCCGGTCTACCACCGACCCCCTCCTTCTCCTTAGCCATGACGTGCAGGAGGCTTTCTCCCGGCGTCAATTTGTACTCGCCGTCTTTTTCGACCTCCAGAAGGCCTACGATACTACCCGGCGGAGCGCGGTCTTCGACTGCTTACGCTCCCTGGGTTTCGTAGGCTTTCTCCTTTCCTTTATTTATAACTTCTGTCCGCCCGTTCTTTCCGCGTCCGCATCGGTTCTGCCCTCTCTGACCGCTTTCCGTTGGAGGAGGGTGTCCCTCAGGGTAGTGTCCTTAGCGTCTTGTGTTTCTCACTCGTGATGAACACAGTCGCTACGGTCCTGCCTACATCCGTTCGTAGCTCCCTCTATGCCGATGACCTGGCTATCTATTGCTCTGGCCGCCTCCCGTCTTTGGCTGAACGTCGGCTCCAGCTAGCCATCAACGCGGTGGTTCGCTGGGCGTCCTCGGTTGGCTATGCTTTCTCACCCTCTAAGTCTTCCAGTATGCTTTTCCGTCCTCGGCGCCTCCGTCTGTCGCATACCTTCGCCCTTACCCTTGCCGGCACTCCTCTTCCCCTCGTCCCATCCGTTAGATTCTTGGGTATGACCCTCGACGGATTTTTCGGTTGGGTTCCACACCTTAGGCGGTTGCGGCAAACATCTCGCCGCACCTCTCCCTTTTGGGTCATCTGTCCCACACGACCTGGGGGGCGGACAGGCGTACTCTGCTGCGCCTGTACGCCTCCCTGGTGCAATCCCGTGTCGACTACGGCTGTGTGGTCTACAGCTCCGCCTCCTCTCCGGCACTCCGTATGCTGGATCCTCTTCTCCACCGTGGCCTTCGCCTGGCGTCGGGTGCCTTCCGCTCGTCCCCTGTCGCTAGTCTTCAGGTGGACTGTGGACACCCCCCCTGCCCCTTCGCCGGGGCCTTCTCATGGCGAAGTGTTACCTTCGCATCTGCCGCCTTCCGATGTCCTACTCTTCTCCGCGATCTCCCAGGCGCTATCCCGGCCTGACACGTGGCATTTCGCTGCCTCTCTGGCCGAGATTTTCTCGTCCTTGGGGATCCCCCCACCCTCTATTCTGCCGTTCTCCTTCGATCTGTCGCCCCCTGGCGGACCACCCCTATCTGCCGTTGCCAGGCGCTCCGTGGCCTGCGTAAGAGTCTCTTCCTGCCGTCCTCCGGTCTTCTTTTCTGGCCCATCTTCCCGTCCATTCGGACGACGTTCCCGTCTACACCGACGGCTCGCGCTCCCCTGCAGGTGTCGCGGCCGCCGTCTTCTCTCCGTCATTGTCACCTACCTCCCGGGGTATCCCCCTGCCGGTTCAGGCCTCCATCTTTTCCGCGGAGCTCTCTGCCCTTCTGGAAGCCCTCCGTCTGGTATCGGGTTGTTCGCGGTCCTCCTGTACCATTTTTTCGGACTCGCTGAGCGCCCTTCAGGCGCTCGAGCGCTATGATTCCCCGGACCCCCTCGTACGCCTTATTCAACAGGAGTACCATGTCCTGCACACCGTTCACCGGATCCGGGTCACCTTCTGCTGGGTTCCCGCCCATGTTGGTGTTTCCGGTAATGAGGCGGCGGACCGCATAGCCCGGTCCGCCGCCTCGCTGCCTCCCCTCCCCCGCCCGCTCCCCTTCTCAGACTATGTGCAGGTCTTTCGTTCCTTTTACGACCGCATGTGGCAACAGTCCTGGGACGATGCCACCGGAAATAAACTCTGGTCCATCCGCCCCCGTCTGTCATATTGGGTGTCCTCTTTCCACCGCTCCAGACACAAAGAGGTCGTCCTTGCGCGGCTTCGCATCGGCCATACGCGCCTCACGCACGGCTATCTTATGTTCCGGCAGGAGGCTCCTCGTTGCGCCTCCTGCCAGTCGCCTCTCACCGTCTCTCACATCCTTGTGGAATGCCCCACCCTGTCGTCAGTACGTCGACGCGCCTTCCCGGTCCTTTCTGATTTCCCCCTCCCCGAACGTTTACGCCTTATGCTCGCTGAGAGCCCTCTCTTCTCGCTTGACCGTCTTTTCCTCTTCCTCTCCCAATCTCGCATCCTATCTGAGCTTTAGGTGACTTCTCACCTGTAGTCCGCTGTTCTCCCTTTTCTAGTGCCTTTTCTCCGTCTCCGTTTCTCTTTCTCGTAATCCGCCTCGCCATGATATCCGCTACCATATAGCGGGAAGTGGCGGTAAACGCCCCAATACAAAAAAAAAAAAAAAAAATATATAAATATAATAATAAATATATATATATATATAATATATATATATATATAAGCACACCGGACAAAAAATTAGTCACCCCTCTCAGAATGTACATAATAACGTGTGACGGCGCCTCTGGCCTTGATAACCGCACGAATCCGGCGAGGCAGAGACTCTACGAGGTTGTGCATGTACTGAACATCGATTTGCTGCCACTCGTTCATCAGCCGGTCCCGAAGTTCCGCCAGAGTCCGTGGGTGTCTATTCCTGCGCTTCACTTTCTGTTTCCAGCCTGAACAACACCTTCGACGCATTCAGGATTAAAGGCTTCATTGGACCTGCGATCAATGTTCCCTCTAATTTTTTTTAGTCCGTGTGCGCAAGAAATTTTCGTTGTGCATACATTTAGATTCATGGTGGACAAATTGTGCAAACTTTTCTGAGCGCTATTATCTTCAAAATTAAATATATATAAATATTAAATACTTATAATTATTATTTCCATAAGGTGATAGCTTGATCATTACGGTACTATTAAATGGATATTAAAAAACTGCTTACAATATTATATATTCTTAAAAAAGTAAACATTTTATCCATTCTAAAAATATGAATAAAATAAAAAATAGTAAAATAAAATTCAACAAAATAAAGAAATAAAATAAAAATAACATTAATTGAAAATTACTATTTTAGTTATTTCTCAAAACAATTTTTGGCATTTAGCAATTTAAAATAGATTATCAAGATTAATACATGATTTTATCCATTCACAAAATAGGAATAAAATAAAAAAAAATTCAATAAAATATAATCAAAGTAACATTAAATGAAAGTGCCTTTCATTTAAGTATGATTATGATTTCTCCCAACGATCTTTAGCATTTGCCCATTCCAAATAAACTCTATGAAGATTAATACATCATCATTCAGGTAACTTTTAATTCGCATGAGCATGTCCAAATGATTTTCTTTCAAGCTGTTTCTTAATTTGTTCTTTATAAAATTCATTAAACTGAAGCCACGCTCACGGTCCACACTAAATGCTAGGAAAGTTCCCCCAGGATCCATCAACTTAGCAAGGTCACAAAATTTTTCATTTTGGAGGACGAATGTCACCATATCATCATAGTTTTTAACCAGCTTACTTTTTATTTTCTCGCATAGAACAAATTTAAAATCATTGTACTGTTCGATTATGGTAAAACTTTCACCAAGAAAATCTGCATATTTTGCACATAAAGCTTTAACATGCTCAATGCCAAAGTCAGTCTTTCTGTAAAATAGCCGAACAATCAAAGGCAGACCATTCTTTTACTCATTTTCAGGAAACCTGTCTTCCAAATGGGAACACAGGTTTTCTATGAAAGTTAACCTTGTGTGACGGTATATTTTTAAAATTACTTCATTTACTGTCGTGACTCATGATACGCTTGAGCCTGTGCGCATTTTATTTTGCTGTGTGCGCGGGTTTCACAACGCGTGTGCGCGCGCGCACGCGCACTCCTTAGAGGGAACATTGCCTGCGATGTACTCGTCGCCTCCATCATTGGAGAACAAACAAAAACGGGACTCATCGGACCAAATTACACGTTTCCAATCTGCCGCAGTCCAGTTTTTGTGCCTCTGAGCCCATTTTTAACGTGCCAATTTGTGACTTGCTGTTAACAGCGGCCTCTTCCGTGGTACCCTGCTCCAGATGTCCATCGCATGCAGTTCTCGTCGCAATGTCCGTTCGGAAATTGGTCGCTGGAGAACCTCATTGGTTTCTTGGAGCAATTGTTCTCTGGTTTGAAAACGATTTGCAGTTACTAGACGAGAAACATGGTGGCGGCCCCTATTGTCGAGAATTGTTTTCCGGCCACAGTTACGCCGTCGATTGTCAGTTGATTGCGAACTACACCACTCTTTGTAAACTCGCTGGACAGTACGCGTTGACACACCAACAAATTGGGCTACTTCAGACATTTTGTGTCCGTGGGCTCTGCCAAACACGATGGCTCCTTTTTGCCACTGAGTAACGTCTGCCTCACGACCCATTTTGCAGACTATATCCAACACACACTTTGTTCTTCACCACCTCACGAAACAGATCTGATCCTGTGTGCTACGTCACCGCTACTTGTCACTTACCAATGCTACATCAGCGCCCTCTGTGTGACCTTGAACTTCCTACTATCGGTGCTATTAGGGGTGACTAATTTTTTGTCCGGTGTGCTTATATATGAAAATTATTTCACGAAAGTGACATATGAAAAATATTTATGATGAATAAAACCACGGTTTGAGCCAGGGATGGGGAGTCGGCCAAAAACAACCGACTCCCGAGTCGGTATTTTTAAAAACCGACTCCGACTCTTTCCTTATTATGCTGATCTACAACTTTATAAATATTGGGATGTTTGTTTTGTAGATGGCGTTTCAAGTTTGAGGCTCTAGTTGGAGCATTAGCATGTTTCCCAGTGTAAGCAGTAATTTTTGCATTACACTCTTTACCATCCTTTTCTACTTGACAAATAAAAATACTTTCATCCTCATTTAGCTTAAAATATTGAAAGACTGCTGATTTTCTACTAGGCCCACGCCTCATTACTAATAGGGGCTAATTAAATTAATAATTAATATATTGCTAATTTTTATATGGTACCTAGTATCCTAAAATAGAAATATGAAATTTATTTGCTAAGATTTACCAGAACAATAAATAAATGAAATGTGAATCTAGAATTAGTTCAGGAAGATATTTATTTAGGGCAGAGTAGTATTCTGGTAAATTGTTGGCATATAGAAATTGAATCAAAGAGTCGTGAGTCGGTCGTTTTTACCGACTCCCGACTCTTCAAAAAGCCCCGACTCCCGACCCCACCTCTGGTTTGAGCACCACTGTGTTTCTTTTCCCTTCGTGGTTTTATTATTATATATATATATATATATATATATATATATATATATATATATATATATATATATATATATATCATGCACACAATATGAGAGTAAAGGGATTTATGGAGCACCCTCTATATATACAGTATATATATAACAATAATTTAAAAAAATATTTTAATAAAACATGTGGTGTGAATAAAAACTAGAACCATAGTTAGTGTTTCCCGTTTCAGTTATGTCTTGAATGTTGATGAAGATTGGCTAAAATAGGGCATACAGTTAGATGGTTGCGCAAGTGAATCGGGAACCCATGTCGGAGACCAAACCGAGTAAATATACTTTAAGCTTCGGGCTCAATAGACATTATTAGGATGCAAATTTTGTATTCCGTCCTGTTTGCCACTCGAAGGTCATGAGAATGAATGCTGACACTGAAGACCATTACCTTATTTATTGGTAGTGATGCGAGCTCGGATAATTTTTTTTATAGGCTTTTTTTTTGTGCGTGTGGTTTAGGGTGCGAGTTTTTAAATTTTTTTATAAATTTTTTTTTATTTACGTGCCTATCCTTAAACTGTTGGTTGTGAATGCCTTCTAGCTCTCATTTTCTTATATTAACTTCAAATGTACAGTTTCGGTAAAAAGTGCTAGAAACTTGCTTAAATACATAATCAATCACTAATTGGTAACATTCTGGTTTTCTTCGTATTTATTCTTTTTGTTGACTAATAAAGTTACAGAAACAAAACTCACTCGTTACTAATTAGTAATTTTTTATGCTTTTTTTTTTAATTTCGTTTCTAGGCGAACTTTTTTTCCGAAATTATACGTAAGTTGTCCGCGCAACCATACATAGTGTATAGGGTGTCGGGCAGAGTTGTCACTAGGGATTTAAAAGCTTTAAATTGGTTTTAAATTTTGAATCTGAAAAAAATGGCTTTAATATAGTTTTATTTGGTGTGTGGACCTTTAAAAATGGCTTTATTCAGTATAATAATAACTACTTGATTAATATAGGCTTTTTCTGGACTCTATCGCATATTGTGGGAAAAAGAATTCATAACCCGAGATTTTTTCTTGATTTGAACGTAATTTTAACATAATAATAATAATATGGCAAGCAGTTACTCGTACTTTACACCTATCTCGCGATAATACAAAAAGCTCACACTAGTATAGAATCACGTACATTCTTTCTCCATCATTGATTTGATACTTTTCTTCAAAGATGAGTTACGAATAACACTATGCGGGTTATGGTCGCGCGACCGCCTTCTGAGAAACTCTACTGACCATGTTTTAAGCCTTAGTTAATTTTGGGTATTTTATACTAAAAAAGAAAAAATTTCGGTCCTTGCCCCTTCGGCTATTCATCTATTTTATTTATATTTATTTATAGATTTAGACTTTATAGTTTTATGTTAATATAAAAAGTGGTCACTATAGACGCATTGAACTTGTATTTGATCACTATATTGAGTTTTATATATAGGTCTTTAAAATGGCTTTATTTTAAAGAAAATATGGCTTTATTTCGAAATTTTGGAGTGGCAACCCCGGTGTGTGGATTTTTTTTCTCCTCTAGCGCCCGTATTCTACCGCGGTATCGGCAGTTCAAATTTAGCGATAAAAAAAAGTAATGTCATGCTGAAAACTTTTTTAGGCATCTCGAAGTTTCTTTAGATATGAGCTTTTGGAAAAAGTCACCGTAGGAAGTAGTGCGTACGACTGGGTTACTTCCCACTCATTGTTGTTCCCATTTTTATCTGCAATCCACGAATGAGAATTCCAAAGTTGGAAGAAATGAGAAGTCTGTGACGTAATTGTTGCGTCGGAGTATTTTCGATAAAAAATTTACCTCACTTTGGAATCCTACAGCGGAAATAAGAATGGGTCGATTTAACCCTTTCAGGACGACCGGTACAAATCGGTAGCATTTCAAGTACGCGCATTCATAACTTAATCCTACAAAAAATTTACCGACCTTAAATGGCTAAGAATTGCTCGCATTGAGATTCTCGCTCTTTGGCCAAAATGAATGCGATGGAAATGACTTAGATTGGGAACGTACCTCGCGGTGGTGGGCAAATTATTAAGATTTCTTAATGGAGTAAAAGTAGAATTAATCGCCGAAAATAGTAATCAATTAGAAGTAAAATTACCGGCTTAAATAAGCAATCGATTAAAAGTAAAAATTACCATCTGAAAAGTAACTAAAAGTAGAAATTAGTTGACGGGAAATTTTTTTGTAGATTCTGGGCCGAAATTCCTAGATTAAAGTACATATAGCGACACTGCTCCATTATTATCAATAAACTAGGATTGGAGAATGAACAACCTCGGGAGATCCGGAAAAAATAAAAGAAAAATATAAAGTAATTTTATAGCTTTTTTACGAAAGTAATGAAGTAAAAAGTAGTCGTTCGTTCAGAAAAGTAATTAGTTAGGAGTAGATTACTGGAAAAACTACTTAGTTACCGTGATCGATTACGAATGCTTCGTTACTCGCCCACCCACTGAATTCTCGGATGTCTCGCGTAGGTTAAACGCGTTTTCCAGAATGAAAGAAAAATTGAGTAAATTTAAACCGTAAACGTTTCCGAAGTTGGAGAAAGAAAATTTGATTTGAAGGGGTATAGTATTTCAAATTTGTCGCGGTAGGATTTATTGACCAAAAGTCCCACTTTCTCGGGCTTGTCCCCACTTTTTAGCAATTTGTCCCGGTATTCCGAGAAATGAGTTTTCGAGACACCAGTAAGCCGTTAATCTTATTAAATATCTAATACCGTTATTTTTTATGTCGGCGACTTTTACCTTTACCGGCGCGTTTTGTACCGTTCCCCGAAAGGCGTACAGTAAATGTAAATAAATTACTTCGCGGAAACGCGTACAGTGAAGACATTTTCAAAATATAAAAAGTAGGACGGTTGCCATGACAACTCCGTAATACTTTGTCTTAGGCGCTCAACGAGATTCGAGTATTACGCGGTAATCCGGCGATAGATTCATCGCTTAACGTAAATTGTTCGGTACTTTAGGATTCTAGTTGCGTTCCTCCTCTAGTTTAATACTCCTTTCATAGACGAGCTTAATGGCAATTCTACGTCAGATTTTTAAAAAATGAAACTTTAATCGTATAAATTTTTCTCCAGTAGTCCTAAATGTACCTAATCCTCGACTCGTTAAACGTGTTGTTGCTCTACTTCTCTATAAGGACTTCAGTATACGTATCTGGCATCTCCAGTTTTGCGTATAGAAAGAGCGTAACTGACCCTGGGACTGTGATAGAACGAGTTTTAAGAGAGATTCGGGAATTTTTCTCGAATGCAGAAATTTTTAACGAGCTTTTGGAACCCCCAACCCTGAATGAAAAGGACGAAAATAAAACCTTATAACCTAACCTTAAACCAAATTTAACCTAACCTACCTAGCAACTATACCAAACCTTTATTTACGAAACCGTTAATACGAGTTTCGGAGGCATTAAAAATAGAATACATTCCTCCTCGACGCCATTTCGAAGATATACGAGTATACAAATATATTTGATTGAACGGTTTGTTCTTGGGGAAGTGTATTTTAGTGAGGAATAAGAGGACGAAGAGACATATTGAAGTTTTATTGGCAGACGTTTCGCAAAAGTTAATTTCTATCATCAGTGCTAAAAAAAAAAAAACAGACCTGTAATGTATGGAAAAAAAAAATATATATATATATATACCCCTTTTAGTATTAATGATGGAAGTTAATTTTTCCGAAACGTTTGCCAGTAACACTTCAATATGTACCGTCTCTTCATCATACAGTATATGCGCAATCTTCACTTCAACTGTTTAAACTCGATGTACTTTAAGCTTTTCTCCTGAGCATGTAAAATTATTAAAGTTACTCCTTATGAAGGCATAATCTGATCTGAAGAGGGATTTTTTCATAGACTCAAATCACGTTCATAAGCACCAATGGCTTTGTTAACTGCACGTTTTCATTCTATCTCTTGATCAGCACTTTAAAAAAAGCACTTTAATGCTGTCTTATTCAAGAATCAGCATTAACGAAAAATTTAAAGTTTCACTGCGCTTAGCCAAGGCTTTTTATATATATAATATTATACTACTGTATAAATGTCTTGCTTTTCCACAGGTGCATAAGGAAACAAACTTTGTATTCAATGCAAATATACTTTTAATAATACTGAAATGGAAATCTAATTGAAATAACGATATTTATACAAAAATGCCTTAATATACTGTGAACTAATAGCTGAAATTTTTCTAGGGTCACTTTCAAATAATTTTGTTATAAACTTTTGTGATTTTGTTTTCCACGCTTCTGCCAAGACCTCTCAAAGATCATTTAAGTTTGTGAGATTCTTTTTTACTTTATCCAAACGGTCCCATACAGTTTGTGATAGAGAGATCTGGGCTTTTAGGCGGCTATACCATACGTTGAAGGACTCCAGCTTCCTTTTTCGTTCGCGGATAGGTTTTAATTATTCCAGTTGTGCGCTTTGGATCATTATCTTGCTGTAAGTTAAAATTTGGACCAGTAAGCCTCGTACAACTAGGAATATAGCGCGTTAGATCCTACTCTATTTCATTTGTACCTAGCAGCATTCAATATACCATTAAAATTTTTTAGCAGTTTTCCAACACCAGTTGAGGAGATGCATCCCCAAACCTTGAATTCAACCTCCTTCATGCTTAACTGTTCGTTCAGGCAAGGTTCTTTATAGGTTTCAGCTGTTCGTCGTCTCGCATACTGTCTTCGATTACATCTACACAATTGAAACTGACTCGTTCGTCTAAAGCACCTTTGACCATTGTTTCGTAGTCCAGCTTCCGTTTTGTGTATATTTTAGCCTTTTAACTCGTCCCCCTTTCTTAATAGAGGTTTTCTTACCGCAACACATCCCTTATGTCTCGATTTCAAGAGTGACCTTCGCACTGTTGATGGATAAACAACGACCCCCGAGGCTTCTGCCAGTTCTGTTGCCAATTCGACACACGTTCTTTACGCTCCTTAAAGATAATATCTTCAGGTATTGCAGTTAGACAGCTTTTTTGGGTTTTCCAGTCCTGGGTTTGTCAATTACAGAAGTAGTTTTCTGTATATTCTCGTTAATAATGCTTCGGATATCACACCTTTAAAATCGAGTGATGAGAGCTATTTCACTCAGTTTCTTCTTTATACAGAAATACGAGGCTATGGTGGTCTTCAACTGAAATTTTAACCATTTTGTTTAAACCAAACAGTTGATCCTGGTAGATCTTTATTTTGCAGTACAAAAAATAACCTGAAAGTTAATGGATCTGTAGAGAAAAATAAATGATTTTAGTAACAATGAAACCATTACAGCGTTTCGTCAATTATATTTGAATGTTAAATATGAGGGATTAGCTACTACACTACTTAATATTAGCCGTTAATGTACAGTTTGCTTTGAATATCACAATGTTTTGAAGATTCTGATCAATATGAATTAAAGGTTGCTATAGGGTTTATACCGTACCAAGGTATATTCTCTATAAATATCGTTATCTGAATCTTATTTTTATTTCATTAAGAATATTTGAATTAAATACAAAGTTTTAATTTCCCTATGCATCAGAGTGGAAAAATGTAAAATCGGAGACATTTAGCACAGCAGTGTGTGTATATTATATATACAGGGCGTCCCAAAAAAATGTATACACACTTTAAATAATTATAAAGGCAGTGTTTATTAAAATACATTTCATTTTCAAAATGTAATAGAATCTACAGACATTATTTAATTGTTTTGTCAACACCTGTTTTCAAACTGACGTCCGTTCTGGTCCAGGCACTGCTGATAACGCGAAGCAATGGAATCGCAAACATCACGAAACATTTCGTTTGGTATTTGTGTGCATTCTCGTTCAATGGCTGCTCTCAATTCAGCGACTGTTGCAGGTTTTATAGCGTAGACTTTGTCTTTTAAGTATCCCCATAAAAAAAGTCTAGTGGTGTGAGGTCTGGTGAACGCGGAGGGTATTCTACGAAACCCCTTCGTCCAATCCACATCCACATCCACATCCACATCCACATCCACATCCACATCGTGCCAAGTACCACTCGCAATACTCCACTCTTCGGTCCGGATCATCTTCATTAATAGCATGGACTAATCTTGGAATGTAACTTTTCCATTGACAGCGCTTCAAAATGCGTTGGACAGACGATTCTGAAATTCCTACCTCACGACTCGCTTGCCGCACAGATTTTCTTGGACTTTGGTGATACGTTTCCAGTACTCTTTCTTGCTTTGTGGGGCTTGTCGATGTCCGTGGTCTTCCGGAACGCTTCTTGTGGACATTCTGAACAGTTCCATCGGCTTCAAACTTATCTCTAATTCGAGTGATGGTAAGTCGCGTTGGTGGATCTGTTTGAAACTCCCTCCTAAACTGTCTTTGCACTTCAACTGCGTTTTCACACTTCCAGTAGCATTTTAGAATGAATTTCCTTTGTTCAAAGCTTAGTCTGACTGCCAATATTAATTCTAATGGGTTTAACTTGGAAAGAAAGAAACATCAATTGAGCTATCAGCTGTTAAAGTGTGTATACATTTTTTTGGGACGCCCTGTATATATATATGTATATATAAATTTACTTACAATAATATATATATTTACTTACAATGTATTTATTGTAATTAAATACATCCTTAATTTCTACGCCTCTAAGCTCGAGAGTGACGTGAATAAAATTCTTATGATATGACAAATGCAGCGTGTTTTTAAATTCTTTCCTCTCTTCGTTAGTCTCGTCAAAAGATTTCCTAGATTTCTTTAGACACTTCTCCAGGAAAGAATTAGGATAACACTTTGCTTCCAGCGTAAAACAACTTGTTAAATTCACTGTCTAAAAATTCTTGGCTAACTATTCTTAAGGCTCTTACTAGGCTAGGGCGGGTCGTACTCAGATGACAACATGAATCTGAAGGAAATCCTACCATCAGGGGTGTCTAAATTGTGTTTTTACATGGGGAATTCAAATATGAGCTGCTTTTTTGGATAGGATAACTAACCTACATCATTTTGTATTTCTAAATTGCCAATTTTACCCTTGGAGGGTTCCAGCACAGGTGAAGCAAAAAATTTTCATTTTGGCACCCAACCATCTCAGATCTTGCTTTTTTGGTGTATAAGGTAAGTTTGTGCAAGAAAGCCAGCTGTGAAAGTTTCAGCTTTCTACGACCATTACTTCACGAGTTATGGAGGTGAGAAAAATCAAGGTTAAGGTCAAAATAGCTCAAGGTTGGCATCTTTGGATGCACCTCACACATTCACTAATTATCGTAACCATATGAAACTATATGTTTTTGGACTCAGAATGAGCTGTAGAATCCAAAAACGCAATGAAATCAGCAATAGGAGAACAAATAAAAATGTTCACCCTTTTTCAAGGAACGAATTGACCTTTTGACCTTGAAGTTCACACATTTTGGGGAAACATTTCTTTACACAAAATGAAGTTCCATCATTGCACTTTTAATATAAACAATAAAAATGTATCTTATTCACCAACTATACTGTCTTAAAGAATTTTTCAAATTTCTGGCAAAATCGCCATATGTACCGTATATGCATATATGTACTGTTAAAATCTAGAGATATTCATTATTTAAACTACTTAAGCAAAAATAAATATTATTAGAAACGTGATACAAAATCACTTAGATATAAGCTAGGTACCATAGGTATAACTATGATATAGATCTCTATTTTATTGTGGTCTCCTCCACCCCTACAACCACACCTTTCCACCCTTAGAAATATTTTACTTTTTTTTATAATTACTTTTATTAATAATACATTAATACAAACATATATATATAGGAGTATCATATAAAATAGGAGTAAAAAAGGAGTATCATATTATGTAGACCTGTATTCTATAGATACATATTAAACTAGAGCTCTGTACACTTTCGACTCAAGAACAGGAAACTGTGGCAAACAGGTCTGCATGATTACCCTCAGCTGTTAGCATCTCATGATCATCAAAGGCATACTGAATTATTCTTGAACCTGCTGTCAATGATGGAGCAGTCATTGTCTGGATAATATCAGATGATAACATCCAACATGAGTCAGGACGAGAAGGGAAACTATGTTTAGAACGTCTTCCATGTGGAGACATAAAATTGACCTTATAATCACTAAATTCTTCTGATACTTCAACCACTAATCCAAACCAAATTTTATTATCATAGTTACAAGCTACATATACCCCAACTTGTATATCTTCAGTTGAAATGTGCTTTTGCTCATGTAAATTATCTTTAAACGATGGATGCACAACTGTCATAATTTTTGTAGGACCTGAGGAAATCTCACCAACCTCCAACTGGGTATGACTAATAGGCACAAATCTATGAAATCTACGAGTACCTGGGATGGTTACAGAATTTTTATATCTATTTTCCAGGAATTCAGTTGTCTGCTGGACATTTTGTTTCGATAAGAATACAAATTTTGTGCTGGTATCTTTCTCATCCAGAAATTTCATCATGTCAAGTGGTGTCAGAATTTGGTCTTTAAATGTACGTTGAAGACTGGCACGAGCCGTCATTCTTTTTGCTGTGCCTCCGACTCCATCACAAGCACTTTTGCCATGTGAAGTTGCAAAAAAGTGCCATTCAGCATCCAGTCCAAAGTCCTCTTTGTGGTGACACAAATTGGTGAAGTTATATTTATTCTTATACTGCCCTCCGCAACCATCAGTAAAGTAATGAATCTTCCGCAGGCCTGAGCTCTCTTCTTTTATCATGGGGATCAGTTGCTTTAAGAACGCAAAGACAAGGTTTGTACTATGTTTCATGTCATCAGAAATGAAACAATAACTTTTAACTTTAATTTCAACATCATTTTCATTTACTTTATAGTAGAACACAAATGGATGAACTGTTGCCTGACTATTTTCCCAATGGTAACCTTGTGCAGCATCTTGTACAATAAATGAGTAGTTTTCAGAGAAGTCTCCTAGGAGAATACCTTCAGTGACCATCAGATTAGCTTTCAGTTTTTTTAGGAAACTTGCTTGTGCATCAGCCACATAAGTGTGTCTTGTTAGTGCACAAATTCTAGTTGCCAAAGACTTAATGAAGTTTTCAAGGGATTCACCGATGTTAATAAGGGTTGTCCGATCCGTGGAAGTCCACTGCTTGTATGTAATTATGGTGCCGACTGCATCCTGAACAGATTCCAATCCTTCAAGGAATGCAATAACACCTTCTCCTGGACACAATGCACATTTTTGTAGCATACACTCTTCCTTTTCACTGTCACAAACTGCATAGAGAATGAGGTCTTTATATGATAGTTGTTTTTCCCCCAAAGCTGATAGCTGAAGTTTGGGATTTTGGTGGTAGGTACAGACACACACAGTGTGTGTTCCTCCAGCTCCTGCCAAGACACACCACTTGGGTCTCAATGCAGCAAATGATGAGAAACCTATTTTTGGATTAGTGTCATTTGCCTTGAAAACAGCGAAAATCTCACGTAAATTACCAAGCACCAATCGTTTCTGCTGTAGTTGCTTCTCTCCTTCATGATTCCTAATTGATAGACAATCCTTCTTGCCTGGACATATTCTGCTTATTTCATCTGATTCATAGAAAGTGCACACTGCTTCCTTCTCTTTCTTTGTTATAACCCGACCTTTGCTAATATGTGGAACTTCTGGTAATATGCCATGTTCTTTCTTTATTTTGCGGCTGGTTGAAACCATTCTTGTAGATGCATTGAAGAAAGATGCTGTTCTGTGAATGGTGTATGGTGAGAGTGTTAGTATTTGAATCTTCCTCTTGTAGTCAGTCGTCTCACTGAAGGCATTCTTGAGTGCTTGCATCACTCCTGCATGCCTGCGAAAATGATATACATGTTTGAGTAAATTTATATGCAAACATATGATCTATATATAGGCTTAGTATACTTTAATGAAGGTACTACAGATATATATACAGTACTCACAAATTATTGTCATCCATTTTAGATTGCTTTTCTTCACTTTCTTGTGTAAAACTTGTCATATGAAGTTTCTAGCTTTCTCTTCAGGGATGTTGATGCCATTTCAAATTTTGTTTCAGCCTTTGAAGATCTCCCTTTTCGTGACAGACCCTCTGAAAAACAAATAAAATAAATTGTTATAACTTTTTTTAATCAACTGTAGGCCTATAGATGTACATGTACATTACATATGAATTTGGTAAATACCGTATATATAATCATAACTGTATTGATCTTCATTATATAAATTGATATGCATACATCTGAATTTGTCAAATATATAAAGGTTGTAATGTTCATACATGTAGTTATATATATTGATGTTTTGTTGCTATAATATCTACATAAATTAACACTTTAAAAATACTTAAACTTACTTGTCTTCACTGGTGTCACATTCAGCATTGGAAGAATTGTGTCTAAATCTCCTTGGAAATCTTCAAACATTATTTCAGTAGTACACCCATAGGCAGAGGAACGTTTTTCTGTGGCAGTGGCATCAGTGTCTGAGTTCGAATCTGAGACAATATCAGAGACTTTTTTGTCTTCAGCTTTGATTTTATTGATATCATTAACACAATTTTTACAAATGTAATCTCCATATATTAATCCGTGAATTCCTTGCAGTGTATTACGGACTGGCACAAGTGCTTTTTCGATCTTCTTCTTATGTTTTCTAAGAGGATCAGCACAAACTTTTCTACCCATCTTGTTTATCTGTAAGAAAGGCATAAAATAAGTAATTAATTTATGTTCACAAAATATATTATTTAACAGTACAGTACATATATGCATATACATATGGCGATTTTGCCAGAAATTTGAAAAATAGCCAATTTGAAAAATTCTTTAAGACAGTATAGATGGTGAATAAGATACATTTTTATTGTTTATATTAAAAGTGCAATGGTGGAACTTCATTTTGTGTAAAGAAATGTTTCCCCAAAATGTGTGAACTTCAAGGTCAAAGGGTCAATTCGTTCCTTGAAAAAGGGTGAACATTTTTATTTGTTCTCCTATTGCTGTTTTCGTTGCATTTTTGGATTCTACAGCTCATTCTGAGTCCAAAAACATATAGTTTCATATGGTTACGATAATTAGTGAATGTGTGAGGTGCATCCAAAGATGCCGACCTTGAGCTATTTTGACCTTAACCTTGATTTTTCTGACCTTCATAACTCGTGAAGTAATGGTCGTAGAAAGCTGAAACTTTCACAGCTGGCTTTCTTGCACAAACTTACCTTATACACCAAAAATAAGCAAGATCTGAGATGGTCGGGTGTTAAGCACTGATTCACCTGTGCTGGAACCCCTCCCTTTTGAACCCCTTTATAATACCGTGTGACCACAAAAATTGTCCCTGTTTTTAATCGCTTATTACTCAGTCATTATTGCAGCTTCACAAATGAAATAAAAAGCTTTCGAAAAAGAATATTTAAAAGTTTTATTTAATTTTTTCGATATCCTGGATACGAAATCAGTACTTATAAAAAAATGACAGTTTTATCCACCACAATCATGGGTTATTTGTCGGACATGCAACGTGTTTTCATCGCAGAAGAGATGATCAAACATGGCTCGGTAGTTGCCACCCAACGGTCTTTCAGACGACAATACGGTCAGCAAAGGACCATAGATCCTAAAACGATTCGCAGGATTTTCGCAAAATTGAAACATCACGGCTCAATCAAGAACATGCATAAAGGCAACTCTGGGCGCAGCAAAGGTGTGCGAACCGCTGAAAACATTGATTCAGTCGCAAATCAGCTTGAAACGGACAACAAGAAATCTGTGAGACGACTATCAGCTGTGACAGGAATCAAACGGGAGAGCATTCGGAAAATAATCACGTTGGATTTGAGAATGAAGTCATTCAAAATTGTGTTTGCAACAGCTTAGCGAACAAGACTACCAGCGTCGTTTGATGTTTTGTGAACGCATTGAAACAATAATTGAAAAACCAGATAAGATTAAGTGACATAATATTTAGTGATGAATGCCACATCTATCTCAATGGGTTCATCAACAGACAGAATTACCGGTGTTGGTCACAAAACAAGCCAAATATACACTTGGAGAAACCTCTGCATTCACCAAAAGTTACTGTCTGGTGTGGTTTGAGTAGCAGCAAGGTTTATGGTCCTTACTTTTTTGAGGACCCAGAGACAAGGAGACCGCTTTCAGTAACTTCAGAAAGATATGTAGAAATGCTGAACACTGTTTTTGAACAAGAAAACTGCAGTAACAAGTGGTTTCAGCAAGACGGAGCAACAGCCCACACAACTAGGCAATCACTGGAATGCTTAACAAGATTTTTTGAACAAAGATTCATTTCTCATCGCTCGCAGCTTCCCTGGCCCGCAAGATCTCCCGATCTATCACCTTTGGACTTTTTTCTCTGGGGATTTGTCAAGGACAAAGTATTCAGGCAAGAGCCATCCTCTATCGAAGAATTAAAGCAAGCGGTGGTAGTGTGTGTACAGTCCATTGAATGCAGCGTTTTGGAAAATGTAATAAATAACTTCCTTTCCCGTTGTGTGAAATGTAAGAATGTCCAGGGACGTCACTTTGAACACATGTAGAATAAATTAAAACTTTAAAATGTTCTCTCTCGAATGCTTTTTATTTCATTTGTGAAGCTGCAATAATGACTGAGTAATAAGCGATTAAAAACAGGGACAATTTTTGTGGTCACACGGTATATTAAAAGATATAAGGTAAATCATTTATATTGACAAGGCCAAATCAACTTTACATATATTTATTAATAGGTGAACTGCATGTATATCACTGGATATAATTACAGTCACCATTTTAACAACTCTCTCAATGCTTTGTGTGTGGCAAGGCCAGTTGCGCACCTCCATGGGGGTGTTGTTGAAGTTTTTCACCTCTGAGGTGCTTAGAGAGCAGGTGAGAGGTGGCTCTGACACACCTTCTGACCAGCTGATCAAGTCACCGATGCTGGAAGCATCACAATTGATGTCAGGTGTCCTTCTGCTCCTAACAGAGGAGTCCCCCAGCTGAGTATCCGGGTCCCCCTCTCCCCTGATGGCCAGGATTCTCTCCACCCCTTCAATCCTCTCCTTCTGATCCTCAGAGCAGAGTAGTGTTTGGAGGATGACTTCACTGTGGGCATACCAAGCAGATCTTCTCACAGTTGGCATCACAATATCCAGCACCTCCTTTCTGTGGTACTTGAGGCAGTCCAGCTGAAAGAGGATGTGCCTAGGCCCTTCGATCCAGGAGTGCTTGACCTTCACGTTGAACCAACATGGGTAATACACTCCAATGATGAATTCCACAATGAATTGCAGAATCTTCAGGTTCTTTCCTTTAAGTCCGTGCTTTGACACCCAGAGCCTGAGAAGTCTGTTCGCTGTGGTGAGCCAGCGGCTGTGGTTTACTGGTCCTATCTCTAACAGAGCCAGCCCTGCAGGAAGTACTCCATCCCTGACTGCACAGACAATTTTATAGCCATAGTATTGATCAGTTGAGAGATCTTGAATGACCTTATCAGGAAGCTTGATCAGTGGAGGGCCAACAGAGATTCGGGTGAAGTTTGGATTGATATCAAAGTCTGTAGCAGAATCAAGGAGCTTTCCTATTGGCCCGGATAATTTTTTGTCTGACAGAGTAGGGCCATCAAGGTCAACAATGAGATGGCGCAGGGGAAGTTCAACTGTGTGCAGGTTGCACACCAACCAGACCAGCTTTCTCCCCAGGTGCAGCTCCAGCTTCCGCATTACTCCAGCTTTCACACCAGTGTTGACATTTGTTGAGTCTCCGCCAATGGCCAACAAGGTCTTATCATATCCCCTCTCTTTCAGCCAGGCAAACAGGACCTTAGCAATCTTCTCCGCATGTGACTCCTCTTTAGTTGCTTTCTCTGGGGTAAAGTGGAACAGATAGTAGCTGCCAGGCTCACTAACAACACTATAGTGTTCTTCCTTGATCTTTGCGGGAAAAGATTGGTCACTGCCCTCAGCTTCCATCATCACATTGGTCAGGTCAATCCGCCCATCAAAGAGGATGCAAGAGATCCCTCCCTCCTCCCTGCACTTCTTCTCGAACTGTTCCCCCAGCTCTCTCATCAACTTCTCCTGTGCTCTCTTGACCTTGCTCTTATCAATCACTTTATTTGTATTGTCTTCTGTGATGATTCCTGCGTCAATCAGAGCTGCTGTTGCTATCGCTGCAGTTGGCCTCAGCCCTATGCCATACCTTACACTAGCAAGGGCAATGTTTTGAATCTCATCATAGTTTTTCTGTACCTTTGCCGAAGCTGCTGGCTCAGGGTCAGTTTGAGGGAAGAGCTCAACTTCAGGAATCATGAGTCACTTCAAATATTTCACAAAACGTTTTAGAATGTTCTGAAATGTTACATTCTAGCATCTGAGAAAGGTGGCTCAGAAAATGGCCTTATGCGCGCCAGAAAACCGTCAAAATATTTCATATAACAAACTGTATGATAATTACAATTAAGTGGAATGGCACACCTTTTTATTTGAGTATTTAAATATTATTATTATTATATGAATTACATTATATGTGTTTATATGAATTAGTTAGAACAATGCTCTATGAGAGATAACGTGAGCAGCCATGATAGAAAACGTGAGAAGACATATTCTTGGGTAACTACAATAGTAAAATAATCAACAATTTAATAATAATCAACTGCAAAATGATGTAGGTTAGGGTTATCAGAATTAAATATTTTCTTCAGAATTGTGTTCTATACACCAAAATATGTCATTTGAACACCCCTCTCCATTGATTTAAAAAAATGCATAGTATGACCCGCCCTATTACTAGGCACATAAAAATGAATAGAGATCGTTCAATGGAATTACTTCCTAAAATATAAATGATTTATTACAATTTCTCAAGGAAAAACTAGCCGATAACTCATCCCTGTTGATGTAAATTCGTTAATGTTTCTCACTGAACTGTGGATAAATGACACCAAACGACAACGCATCGGATGGTCCCTACAGGTTGTTTGTAAAAGGACAAGGTATTTCATTTTAATGGTAACTTTAATAAACAATTGTTTGGAATGCAGATGGGTGGGCCCCTTTTACGGTTTTGTCCAACTTATACATGGAATTTTTTGAGGCAAAATTGCTGTGATATTATTAACATCGATCTAAACGGCTACGGTACACACACACACACACACACACACACACACACACACACACACACACATATAGTATTACTTTAGGTTACTTTAGGTGTTTGAATATGTTGTTCGATATGTTGTGTGGCTAATCTTTTTGGTTGGTCAGCTGTGTCGTCGGGCACAGATCCTATGTCACCATCGTCCCCCTGTGCTGTGCCTAATATCCACAGGAATCTCTGTAGGGCTCTTATAATTTTCGTACTCGTGAAGAAATTTCTGCAGAGCTTCTTGGTATAAGATTCTTTTCTCATCAGGTGTTTTTTCACTGTTTAATAAGGATAACAATTCGCTTTCCAGAGGTCGACCCCTCTGCAGCATCCCGCCTCATTTGCGGGATTTGGTGAAGGAGGGAATTGCTGTCTGATCTCCTCCTGGCCTCGTAGCCAGCCACGCATGGCTGGTCGGACTTTGCACAGGAATCTGTCCAGCTGGTTCTTGAAGTTATTCAGGTCGGTGTGCTGGAGATTCCTCACTTCTTTTGGTAGGACATTGGAAAGCTTTGGGCCTCGTATTCTGAGTGTATTTTCCATCCTCGTTTTCATGGCCCCTTGTCCCACAGCAGCTGGGACCGTACAAAATCTGCCTCTTCTCTCATTCCAGTTTGTTTCTATTTAATATCTAAGGTTAGGGACAGAGCCCTGAAGTATTTTTCATATTTATATTGTGTACCGCTCGCCCCTTCTTTCGAGAGAGTAGAGTTCCAGGGATTGTAGTCGAGACCAGTTGTCTTCACCTTCCGTTTTCTCTATCTTAGACGTAAAAGTCCTTTGTATAGCTTCAATGTTCGCAATGTCTCGTTTTCTGTATGGGCTTGTGAATACTGAGCAATACTCGGTTATTGGTAGGACTAAACTCTTCCATAATTTGAGCATGATGTTTGCTTTTCTGCTGCGGAAGCTCCTCCAGATGATTCCCATTATTTTTCTAGCCGTTGTAATTTTGATGTTATCGTGCTCTCTGAATTCTGCACCCGACGGCATTATTACTCCAAGATCCCTGACTTGTGGATTTGGTGTTATCTGTTTGGCTTGCAGAGTTTTGTACCCTTTTTTCTGTAGCTCCTTGTTATCACCATATCTTAGAAGTTGAAATTTTTCTTCGTTGAACTTAATATTGTTGTCTTCTGCCTACTGGAATAATGTTTCAATGTCGTTTTGTAATTTTCTTATATCACCTTTGTTCAATATTTCCTTACATATCTTTGTCTCATCTGCGAAACATGATACAATACTGTCCTTAATATCTGCAATCATTATTATAAACAGTAAGGGAGCTAATACTGTCCCTTGTGGGACAGAGCTCACGACTTCCGATTTAACACCGTTTACCACCACTCTTGAGTTATTTGCGTCAAGAAATTAAATATCCATCTTCCTAGCCTTCCAGTAATTCCTGTATTCTTAAGTTTGTGTGCTATGATTCCATGGTCACATTTATCGAAGGCTTTAGCAAAGTCCGTATATATTACATCTATGTTTTGTCCTCGACACAATATTTCCAATATTTTCTGTGGTCTAGTAGCTGTGATAGGCATGATCTTCCAGCCCCGAAGCCATGTTGATTTGGGTTGTATAAGTCTTTTTCTTGTAGGTAGTAGGTAGTTTTGCCTCTAATTATATGTTCAAAACACTATAAGGTGTGAGGTGAGAGCCACTGGCCGATAATTCCTGGGCATTGCTCTGTTACTACATTTAAATAGGGGGGCAATGTTCGCGTTCTTTAAGGGGAGTGGAATTTGTCCTGTGTCGAGTGATTTCCTGCATAGTAAATTAAATTAAATAAATAGTCGAGTTTCAAAATTATTGATGTCATTGTAAATTGAAACGATTGTATTTATTTTATTATTAATAAAGGTTATTCAATTCAAATAGTAAGTATAGCGGTTTGGCAGTACTCTCTACATTTTTTCAGAAACGTAGCACTCCATGCGTCTGGCCCTGGCGCTGAGTTGTCTCGCATCTGTGATAAGGCCGTAATTACATCTCTTTCCGTGAACTCTAAGTCCATTAATAAGTTTGTGCCGGAATTTGTTCTTGGTTAATTTGTATCTATGTCGAAAAATTCGTCTGGGTTTTCCACTTCCATCTCGGACTTAGGGGCGCTAAACACAGTTAAATTGCTTCCTAAGCAGTCAGCTTTTTCGCGTCATTTGTGTATTCGGCCTCCCCGTCTATCAACGGACCAATACTCTCCTTACACTGCATTTTCCTTTTCGCGAACGTGTAGAAGTTTTTTGGGTTATTTTTTGTTTTCTGCTACCTTGATTTCCTCCTCATTTGTCTTGCGTATGAATGTTTGCTTTATGTCCATTTCTATTTCGCCAAGTTTCCTCTCTAGTTTGAGTCTCTGCATCAGTTCCGCATCTGTAGAGATGTTTTACGGTTTGTCTTCGTTGCCTGAATAGTGTCCTAATTTTCCTCTCGAGCTCGCTACGCTTTCTTTCCCGTCTCTCTGGAATACGTTTCAGTATTATAGGTTTGGTTTCAGTCTCTATTATACATAGTATTTTTTGTGGAGTCTTCTCGTGAAGTAGCAATTCCTAATTTACTTCCCGCGCAAAGTCCCTGACCAACTATGCGTGGCTGGCTACGAGGGCAGGAGGAAATCAGAGACAATTCCCTCCTTCACCAAATCCCGCAAATGAGGCGGGATGCTGCAGAGAGGTCGACTGCAGGTCGATCCTGAACCGTCGTTCAAACTCACCTAAAGTAATATATATATATATATATATATATATATATACATATATATACATATATATATATACAGGGTGTCCCATAAGTCTGGCATCATAGGAAAAATTCATATTTTTCTATTTCTACAAACCATAATTCATATTTTTCTTATGCTCGGAATGCCAATTTCCCGTCCAACATTCTGTTCAGTGACGAGGCTGTTTTTTATGGAAATGGTGAGGTAAATCGACAGAACACCCGCTACTGGTCTCAAAACAACCCTCGCTGGTATACTTCTTCAAAGGAACAAGGTGCATCTCGGGTGATGGTATGGTGTGGCATTTGGAAGGATCGCATCATAGGCCCCCTCTTTTTCGATGAACATGTCACTGGAGGCACCTACCTACGTATGCTCAAGGAAGAAGCATTTCCCAGTGTCTTGAACGAAGAAGGAAATTTCCCAACATGGTTCCAGCAAGACGGCGCTCCCGCACATTACAGCACCCAAGTAAGGGAATACCCGTACCAACAATTCCCTGGTCATTGGATAGGACGTCGAGGGCCTGTGGAATGGCCAGCTAGAAGCCCGGATCTCACGCCACTAGATTTTTATCTCTGGGGCCACTCGAAAGCGCTGGTATACGCAGAGAAAATTAGGAGTGTTGAACATTTGCGGCAGCGCATTATTGGGGCATGTAACACCATTACTCCTGACATCATTCACCGTGTGCTTGCTGACTGGGTATCACGTCTGAATTTGTGTATTGAAAACAATGGTGGACATATTGAGCACGTTCTGTAAATAAAAGCTTTTGTTTTGCCTTTTATTATTTTTCCTATGATGCCGGACTTATGGGACACCCTGTATATATATATATATATATATATATATATATATATATATATATATAGCACACCGGACAAAAAATTAGTCACCCCTAATAGCACCGATAGTAGGAAGTTCAAGGTCACACAGAGGGCGCTGATGTAGCATTGGTAAGTGACAAGTAGCGGTGACGTAGCACACAGGATCAGATCTGTTTCGTGAGGTGGTGAAGAACAAAGTGTGTGTTGGATATAGTCTGCAAAATGGGTCGTGAGGCAGACGTTACTCAGTGGCAAAAAGGAGCCATCGTGTTTGGCAGAGCCCACGGACACAAAATGTCTGAAGTAGCCCAATTTGTTGGTGTGTCAACGCGTACTGTCCAGCGAGTTTACAAAGAGTGTAGTAGTTCGCAATCAACTGACAATCGACGGCGTAACTGTGGCCGGAAAACAATTCTCGACAATAGGGGCCGCCGCCATGTTTCTCGTCTAGTAACTGCAAATCGTTTTCAAACCAGAGAACAATTGCTCCAAGAAACCAATGAGGTTCTCCAGCGACCAATTTCCGAACGGATATTGCGACGAGAACTGCATGCGATGGACATCTGGAGCAGGGTACCACGGAAGAGGCCGCTGTTAACAGCAAGTCACAAATTGGCACGTTATAAATGGGCTCAGAGGCACAAAAACTGGACTGCGGCAGATTGGAAACGTGTAATTTGGTCCGATGAGTCCCGTTTTTGTTTGTTCTCCAATGATGGGAGGCGACGAGTACATCGCAGGTCCAATGAAGCCTTTAATCCTGAATGCGTCGAAGGTGGTGTTCAGGCTGGAAACAGAAAGTGAAGCGCAGGACTCTGGCGGAACTTTGGGACCGGCTGATGAACGAGTGGCAGCAAATCGATGTTCAGTACATGCACAACCTCGTAGAGTCTCTGCCTCGCCGGATTCGTGCGGTTATCAAGGCCAGAGGCGCCGTCACACGTTATTAGGTACATTCTGAGAGGGGTGACTAATTTTTTGTCCGGTGTGCTTATATATATATCCAGAGAAATATAGCTGCTTTGTCATAATTTATAATGGCAGTATTAATTATTCGGTAAGAAAATAGGAGAATGTTGTTACTCTTTATTTTATTAAATTTACTCTGCACAAATTACAACAATTCTTGCAACAGTAATTAAACAAATTAACGTTAATAATGATAAAATGCAAGATAACAATTACGGATAATTAGGTTGAGCAAAGTATACGAAATGTATACGATAAAAACGCGACGCGAAATTGCGGCCGAAATAAATGGAAGGTAAAGACGCGGTCGGAGATACAGTATATTGAAAAAGAATCATGGTTCGCGGAAATTAAACAGCGAGAGTATTTGGAGACGTTCTCAGTGCGAGGGTTTCGCGAACGCTGATTGAGAGATGTTAATTTTTTTTTTTTTTTTTTTTTTTTTTTTTTTTTTTTACTCTGTACTTGTTCTTCTGATGTCCTTTGAGAGAAATCTTTGGCGGTTTTATCGAGATAGTGGTTAATGACTTTGGTACAGGGTTGGTAAAAACCCAGTTGGGTTTTTGCCAACTCTGCTTTGGTAGGCATTTCTTTTGATTCGAAGCTTCCATCTCTGGTCTCTTTCGGACAAAATCATGGCTATCAGTTCGTGATGACGCGCGAAACTCTTCCTATATTTTGTTGTTTGTAGACGTCAGTTTTTTTTTCTTTTTTTCTTTGCTTCAGCTATGAAAAAAAATTCCAGTGACCCTACTTGAACCTTCGGAAGACCTTTCTTAATTACTGTTGGTACGACCAGGGCCGGCGAGAGCTGCCCCGGGGAAGGATTGGGATATGGGCTTCCCCGTTTACTCGGTATTTTATTATGAATGTTTTTTGTGTACGTAACTAGCAAACTGATTACGTGTCCGAGTCGCTATTCAAAACATACAGTATGATAATCTCTATAAAATGTACGTTCATTAACTATATTTCCTCCGTTATTTATTCAATTGCTTTAGTAATATTTTTAGATTTTATCCCCCCTCTTTCCTGGCCCCGGGGATTTAACCCGGCTTCCTCGCCCTCTCGGCGGCCCTGGGTACGACCGCTACAGAAACGCGAAAGATTTAGAGGAGTTACAATAACTGACGATGCAAAATTTGAGACACAAAACGAGATAGCAACGCAAAAAAGATAAAAAGTAAATGGGCGGATTTCTGAGAACTTTTAAACGAAGGGATCAGAATGTAATGACTACCTCGATGAAAACCCTGATCATTAGGGCGGAGTGAAACGCAACTTTTTATTTCAAATTTATTTGCCTCGCTTCTTTTTTGGTGTCTTAGAACATGAAAATGATGTATTCAGTCATTTAATGTTTGTAACTCAAACCATATCTCGCATTTTTACATAAAAGCAAAATGGCCATCAGCCGGTTGTCCATAAATAAAAATATGCTCATAACATAAAAACTAAGTGTTTTATCAAAAAAAATAATTGAAGAAAAACGCTTTATAATGCAAAACTATACTTTAAAAACACCATTGTGCATACATTGTATTGAAATAAAATTGTATCTGGTTTCACTTGGTTGGATGCCGTAAATCAATTACATTTGAATGCGATATAAAACCCACTCATCTCAATATTATTATTTTTCAGGAGGCATCAGATCCTTTTTGGTTTCAAGTGAGGGAAGCAGAGAGCGACTTTTTATTCTTGACCTAATAAATCAGTCTCTTGATTCCTGTGATACTACTGATGCTGATGCATCCGTGACCAACTTCACGGTTCTTTCGACATTCTGCGTGTGAATGGGGTATTGCTCAACTTTGAAACTTTTGTTTCGTACTCAAGCAATTCTTCATCACACAATTTAGTATTTTCTGTGTGAGCGAAATAGGCATTCCGTGATATATAAGGTTGGACAACTTTTTGTATATTTTGGGGTACCAGGTTGAACATTTTTATCGCATCAAAGATATGTTTGGGTCTATCAGGCAGATACGGTTTAAATTTTATATTGAACCAGTTAGGACCATAGTTTGTTACTATGAACAGAACTAGGCTACGTAACTCTCTGGAGGGATTCTTTTGGGAGACATAATAACGACATAGTTGTTAGCTAGAGTTAACTATCTAGAGTTGTTAAGGGGACCAGGCTTGAGTTTCTCTAGGCTTCCGTCAACATATCCTCCTCTTATGGCCCCAATTATTCTGAGCATGTATTGTTGATCATTACTTAAATCTGTATGAGCTCATCTGTGAGAACTGCGATGCTATCGGCCCCATCCGTAATTGAGGAGAACTTTACCACAGGCATCTCATGGCAAGTCTTAAGAGCATTACCAATAGTCCACTGAATGATCTTGGCCTAGTTGTTTTCTCGTCGTATCGCTCAAACAGATGCCTTAAGGGAAGTTCATTTGTACGTAACATACAAATGCTCCATTGCAATGGTCGGTTTAGCTTCTGCTCGATGAAATGGATTATGCCACCTTTAGACCCAGTGTTGACATTCGTACTGTCGCACCCTATCACCTGGAGATTCTGGTCTAGTGTCACTTCATTCAAGTAAGCGAACAACGATTCAGATACATCACTCGTTTTTCCAGATTTAAAATTCAAATGGTTAAGGTATTATTCTCCACCAGGCTCACTCAATAGTACATAATGTTCTTCAACAATTATATCCTGGTACCATTTACCATCTTTATTTGTCTTTACCAATGTCTTGTCTTTTCTCCCATCAAAATGTAAACCTTTAACATCACCATAACTTTGTGCAGCTTCAACTTGTAATGTTTTTCTCAATTTCTCTCTCTCTTCTCACCTTACTTCGATCAATAAAAAAAGTCAGTCTTTTTCGGTAATGATACCCAAATCCACCAAAGTAGCTGAAGCAATGGCCGATGCAGCCCTATCTGAAACACCAAATCTGTCGGCTTCCATGGCGAGATTGGGTAAAGGGGCTCTCATTTGAATGTTGGAGCATTCATATTCAGACTCAGTTGTTGAACTTTCTTCGGAACTTAGAAGAAGAATAATAACCTTTATTAATAATAATAATAAAAAATTTTTTTTTTCAATTTATAATGACATGAATAATTGTGAAGCTCGACAGCTCGACTATTTATTTAATTTGGCCCTTAAGCTTTAGGCTTTACTGGGTTCTTATTAAAAATAAGCAACTAGTTGTTATAAATTAATAATAATAATGAATAAATAAGAAAATAAGTATTATTAATAGTTAAAACGTGTATTACAATATTAAACAATATTAATGGACAATATTAGTGGACATTAATCCTAGATTTTGGTTAGTATGCCATTATTAATCGAGATTTCAACTTGGTTTTAAACAAAGTCACATTCACAATTTTTTTATATCGGCATGCGAGTCATTCCATAGTTTCAATCCAATGAAAATGGGTAGTTTTTGAGATGAAGACAATCTAAATTGAGGTATAACAAACTTTGATCTATTTCTGGTCTGATACGAGTGGATTTCTTGTTACAAAATATCTATTTACCCATTGCAAATTAATGATTTTGTTCTTACACTCGCAAATAAAAATAAAATGTGCCAGTTTAGTTATATCGTTGAGCTTTAGTAGGTTTAGCTCTTTAAATAATGCACTAGAGTGATCGAGGAAATCAACATCAGATAATAACCTTATTGCTCGTTTTTGGATGACAAAGTTACCATTTAATTTTCCCCAAACAAGGGTGCAGTATGTTATATAAGGAAGAACAAGAGTATGGTAAAGAGTCAATAAAACTTGTTTAGGGACTACATTTCTAAGTTTAAACATTATAGCAACGCTCCTTGAAATCTTTTTCGCGATATAATTTACATGATCACTCCATTGCAAATTCTTATCTAGCATTACACCAAGAAATTTTGCTACAGTACACTCCTTTATGGCGATTTCATTAACATTAAGTTCATCAAGATGTACATTTTATTAGTAAAAATCATGAAATTTGTTTTACTGGTATTTAGGAGGAGTTTATTGGTGGTCAACCATTTCATTACACTGATGAATTCTGAATGAAATATATTCTTAGCTGTATTAACATCTTTGCAAGAAAAAGAGAGAGTTGTATCATCCGCAAACATTATGAAGTTCAGTATATCAGATGAACGTGGAAGGTCATTTATATATAATAAAAATAACAGTGGACCCAGAACTGAGCCCTGTGGCACACCATGTTTGACGAGCGCTTTAGTTGAGCAAACCTTATTTACTGATACAAAATTATATCTATTGGACAAATAACTTTTAAACCAATCACTGATTGCTCCTCTAAAGCCGTAACAATATAATTTATTAAGTAGAATATGGTCTATTACATCAAACGCCTTAATGAAATCCATAAATATTGATATCATTATTCCTTTGTTCTCCTTAGCTAGATTTACATTTTCCATGAGATTTAAAATAGCCATTTCCGTTGTTTTATTATTACGGAAGCCATATTGATTTGGAGATAATAAATTGTAGGATTCTAAATATCGCCGCATTCTACTTTTTACAATTTTTTCAAAAACTTTGCTGAAGCGCAATATAACGAGATATCTTCTCTCAAAAACCGATAGATATTATACTAGGGTTCTTTCAAAATATGGCTTTCCGCCATTTTGTTTTCGTCAAAAATGCGGCAGGTGGAGGGTCCTAAAATGAGAATATTATCTTTTTAGAACTTGTAGAGGGTCAATACACCAAATCATGAGTGAGGCAAGACGGTTTAATATTTTCACTTCACCCTACTGATCATACCAAAACTGGAATATTCTCCGTGTTAACGTCGTCGTCATATAAAAAATGAGGAAATTAGTCGGAAGAATTTAAGAGAAATTTCACGGCCAAGATCACCGACTGCAAAAAACTAAATTACTGGGAAAATTATGGAAATTAAATCTTTATTCGTTGGAGAGAGAGGGAGGGAGAGAGAGAGGGAGAGAACACATGGAAAATAATAGAAAAACTAATTCCTCATCTCAAACTGAACCCTATCTCACCATTCCAACGACACTGGAAAATAAGAAATTCAGAATATATAACGTTCTCAAACTAAAGTCTAGACGAGGGACATCCTCAATTCTGAAGGAAAATAACTTTGTCGTCAGAAAGCAAAGAGTCTCAGTGGCGCTCATAAATATTTATACGGAGACGTATTTCAGTTATAATCGTATTCGTCCTTATCTTTTGTACCATGCGTTGGATAGTTATGAAAAGTTTACCGTTCGTTTGGAAAATTTTAGCAAATAAAAAAATTAGTTCAACTCTAACCTATAATGTACCGGAGCTGGAAAGATTACTCTCTCTAATCGATTACATTCGTAATGATTACATATTATTTCAGTAATCGTAATCGTGCTTTTCAACGAAGCGTGTAATCGTAATTGTGACGGTCAACCGGAGGAAAAATCGATTACGTGGGTATTTTTATACGTTTTTCGTGCCAAAGACGACCCGGTGAAATGCGCTTAAAGATGACGTTGACAATTACGTAAGGAAGGAACTATCGTCGCATTCTTTTAGCCCTCTGGAATACTCGCGTCGTTACGAGAACCTACCTCCTCAAAGACTTAGCGCGCCAGTATCTTGGAGTCACAGCGACCTCGGTTCCTTCTGAATGTGTTTACTCCACCGCGAGGAACTTTTATCGGGATTGGAGGGCGGGCTTGGGCGTTGACACCTTCCGTGCGTTGTTAATGATCAACTGCAACGTTGAATTATTCTCGAAGATGCGACGTGTGAAGTGGAACCAATAAACGAATCGAGGCATTCCGTAAGGCAAAAGAATTAATTTTTTTTCACGATCTACATTGAATTTTTGATAGTCATTTACCATCACCACACGTAATCGAAAATGTAATCGTAATCGTTACATCAGCGATTCGCTGTAATCGTAATCGTCATGTCAGTGATCCGCCGTAATCGTAATCACGGATTTGAGGAAAATAAAAAAGTTAAAATTCAAAATTTTTCGTACATTTACTTATAAAATTATTTAATACTGTACTTTGTGTGTCCACCTTTTGCATGAATGGCTTCAATGATTCGTTTCGGATATTTGTCTACGAAGTTTCGACATTCTCTCAGTAGAAATTTTAGACCATTCTTCTAAAGAAAATTATTGCAATTCATTCAGATTCGAAGGGTTTTTTTCATATCAAACCATAAATTTTCGATTAAATCGAGATCTAGACTTTGATTGTGCCACTCGAGAAACTTGAAATTCTTTCGTTGAAACCATTTCATGGTGCTCTTACTTTTGTTTTGGATCATTATCTTGTAGTACGCAGTTGCGACCCATCCCGAACTGAAGGCAAATACATTTTTTTCTAAAATTTCCTGATATTTCTTCGAATTCAAGACTCCATTGATGATGATGATGACGCTTTTCCTGACCAGAAGCACTAAAGCATCCCAAAGAAGCAAACACTACTACCACCCCAATGTTTAACCGTAGGAAGGATGCTTTTTTTCCCCGACGGAAGGCATGTTCGTCAAATAACTGACGTGCTTCCCCCTGGCTTTTTCCGGAAACGTGTGGCAATACCAGTTCCACCTTCTCTCGATTGGTATACTGAGCCATCAGGATATTTTCTTAACTGAAATATGTAAAACTTGCATTAGAAGTGTTTTTCACTTTAAAAATATAATTTTTATTTTTCCCTACGAGTCCAAACTTCTGGGACACCCTGTATATTTACTTTGCCATGTATGTATGCGTATTCGCCGTAATTTTTATTGTATCGGGCCATCCCATAAGTAATGTCGTTTTTTAGATCGGAATTTGAAGGACAAAAAAAAACTCGACTGAAACTTTTTAATCTAGTATATATTTTCCATCGGAATCAATGACACTGCCAACGTCCTACGAGCTTTTCAATGCTATGTTTATATAATTCAGGCGGTTTTGAGGCAAAAAATGTGCAAAGACGTGTGCAGGCCATCTAAAGAAGTATACTGTTTCTCGTCAAGATAGTTTTGCAGACTCCTGAAGAGATGATAATCTGAAGGCGCAAGGTCTGGAGGATGTGGAAGTTTTTCCCACCCAAGCTCAGTAGTATAGCCTCAAAAGGGGAGAGTGCAGGAATGTTGCAGGTTATTATGTAATGTCGCAAAGGGGGGTGGGGGTTGTTGCAAAGGGGGGGTGGGGACTTGGAGGCGGCGTTATCCCCCAAGAGAAAGGAGGAGGAGGAGAGGTGTTCACCTGGCAGGAGCCAAGTGCACACTAAGACTTCCAGCCGGGCTGGCGTTGTTTTATAGGCTCCTAATCAGCCAGTTGGCGTAAATGGCTTGAGTTGCCAGATACCGCGATACCATTGTATACATTATTATAGACTCCTAATCAGCCAGTTGGTTGGTTGTCAGATATCTCTTTTTATTATTGCATACATTATTATTATTATATACGCCTAATCAGCCAGTTGGCTGAGTTGCCAGATAGCGCCATGTATTCCATTGTATACACTATTATAGACTCTTAATCAGCCAGTTGGCTGGTTGTCAGATACCTCTTTTTATTATTGCATACATTATTATTATTATATACGCCTAATCAGCCAGTTGGCTGAGTTGCCAGATAGCGCCATGTATTCCATTGTATACACTATTATAGACTCCTAATCAGCCAGTTGGCTGGTTGTCAGATACCTCTTTTTAGCAGTATTATTGCATACATTATTATTATATACGCCTAATCAGCCAGTTGGCTGAGTTGCCAGATAGCGCCATGTATTCCATTGTATACACTATTATAGACTCCTAATCAGCCAGTTGGCTGGTTGTCAGATACCTCTTTTTAGCAGTATTATTGCATACATTATTATTATATACGCCTAATCAGCCAGTTGGCTGAGTTGCCAGATAGCTCCATGTATTCCGAAGACAGAGTTGCCAGATACCATTGTATACACTATTATAGACTCCTAATCAGCCAGTTGGCTTAGAAGGCTTAAATATGCCAGATACCTGTTGTATACAGAATACCGGTAGTAGAAGGCATAACAATAAACAACATTGCATCATTCTTTTTATTATAAATATATAGAAAATAAATATACATTTGAGGAATATGTGTATAACAGAAATATATACACACAATTATGGATATATATATATATAAAATAAAATATACATTTCATATACATTTGAGGAATATGCGTATAACAGAAATATATACACACAATTATGGATATATATATATATATATATATATATATACAGTGCCCGCGAAAAGTATCCGATCACTCAAGAAAATACAATATTTTCCCTTGATATTCAGAGACACGTAATTCACTTTCTATTTGTTCTAGCGACATCTGGTAACTTTGAGGTTGCTCGCTGATATGAGAGCTATCCAACGCATTCTCAAATTAGTGTTCTGGTAGCCTTCGTTGCGGGTGGCTGTGTCTCAAATTTGTCAGATTTCACTGTTTGTGTAAATTTCTTGAATTTTTTTTTTTTTTACAGAAAGTGGTGTAAATAAAATTTATATATAATGTGTGCTAAAAAACAACTTAAGAGTGATTGTCGAGGTGCTATTGTTGCTTTGCATGCATGTGGGAAATCACAGAGACAGATAGCTAAGGAATTAAAACATATCCCAAAGTACCGTTAATTTATGGGTTTCACGGGCTAAGAACAATGGTGGCCTAACCACGCCAGTCCCTAAAAAACGATCTGGCAGACCGAGAAAAACAAATTCGCGAACAGACAAACTTATGAAACGTTTAGTATTGAAAAACCCAACAATAACTGCGAAAGAAATAAAATTTAATATGAATAATTTGTTATCTGGTGTTTCTGAACGAACTATCCAGGAGCGGCTCCAAAAGAACTCGGATTACCATCTCGCCATGCTGCTAAGAAACCGTTCATTAATGAAAAAATGCGTAAAAAACGTGTCGCATTTTGTAAAAAATACATTCATTGGACTGTTGATGACTGGAAGAAGGTTTTATTTAGCGATGAGTCGACATTTTTGACATTCAGAAGTTGTCCAAAAAAGGTTCGCCGGCCTATTGGCTCAAATAGGATGGACCCTAAATACACCCTAAAGACAATGAAACACCCTCCAAGTGTGATGGTTTGGGGTTGTTTCGGTTACTATGGGCGTGGAAACTTATATTTTCTTCCGAAGAACACAACTATGAATGGTGCACGGTATTTAGCAATGCTACAGGATAAACTTCCAATGGCAATGGCAATCCAAAGGAAAAACATACATGCATGATGGTGCACCATGTCACAGGGCCAAAATAGTGACAAAATGGATTACTGACAATAAATTTGATATTTTGGATTGGCCTGGTAATAGTCCAGATCTCAATCCGATAGAAAATCTGTGGCTAATAATAAAAAATAAGGTTGAATGCCACGACACTGGCTCAGTCGAAAAATTACAAGAGGCCATCAAAAAGGTATGGTGCAAGGAAATATCAGTGGTAGTTTGTCAAAACTTGATTAAATCCATGCCAAAACGTCTAGAACAAGTCATCCAAACCAAAGGACAGATGACAAAATACTAATATAAGGTTAGTATACATTTAAACATTGTTTTTTATGTAAAAAATACAAATTTCAAGGGTGATCGGATACTTTTCGCGGGCACTGTATATAAAATAAAATAAACATTTCATATACATTTCAATATGTACATAACAGAAATATATACACATAATTATATATAAAATAAATATACATTTCAAATAAATATACATTTCATATACATTTCAATATGTACATAACAGTACAGGAGAAATATACACACACACACACACAATTATGGTGATATATAAAATAAAATATACATTTCATATACACTTCAATATGTACATAACAGTACAGGAGAAATATCAAGCAATATATATATATATATATATATATATATATATATATATATATATATATATAAATCAATAGAAATATGCGTATAATCGTCAAGCAAAATATATATATATATATACAATTCACTTTTTTTTCAAAATACTAAAATCGGTCTTAATCGAGTTTACAATTACATCATTATTGCTCTGCATTACGCAGTCTATGCGGCTTAATAATATTTCACCGCTTAAAGTATAGGGAAACCTGTATTCGATATGAATGGCTTTCATATCGTTCAGTACTATTTTTGTCCCCACTTTACAACCGGTTGGCAAGTCATCTTTAAACATGTCTAGAATACAATCAAAAGCACGCACAAAGAGTTCATCGTTAGCTACATTATTAAACACAAGTTTATAAGAATGCTTTTCCAATCGAGGGTTTATTTCTACCGACTCGAGCTTTTCAATCGTGAACTCTTCACTCAACATAGCGGCAATTGAAATAATCTTCTAAATCGTTACGGCAACTGCGCGTTATATAAAGAAATAGTTCTTCAGGGTGAACGGTGTAGGTGAGCTCAGCCTTGTACCGATCAATTGCTTTGTACCAAAGTTCATGGTATTTCAAAGAGTCTAAACTTTTTAAATAAACATCCAGCACTAGACCATTCTCACCAGCCCTACACTCGGTAAACCCATCGAACAGAGCAGTGTATGCGTATTCAAGAACTGTATCAAAATAAAGCATATCCGTAACACGCGCGTCTAATATAGGTTTCAGTTTACGGAATCCGACGATTTCAAACATTCTGTCGAGGATGAAACGGTTTCGCGTAGGAATAAGAGCGTTATTATCAGAAGCATTCTTCCACATCAGCCTTATATCAATGCATGGCCGATCGTTATTTATACACAACGTACATACAACGGCGTATGAGGGCGCGTCACTAATCTGCTCTCTTCTTGTACCTACGTTAGCAGGTATTTTATAACGATCTTCACTCCACTTCTCAACTATCACAAAGATTCTATTCATCTCGATACTTAAATAAACCCGTTTGTTTGTCGGTCTACATTCCGTTTCCAGTACATAGCTAATGGTACCGGAATTACGCCTGAACACGCGCAACGATTTCGTCACGGACACATCGTACGAGGCGTTGAGAATGCTGCTCAAAGGAAGTTCCATCGTATTCGAGGAGCGCACGTCTACTCGGTGCGTATTTCGGTCGCTTTATACCTGATGTGGGGTTCTCATACCTCCGCTTTGGACGTGCAACCTGTCTCGCTGGTGAGGGTTCAGGGGAGGAGATCACAACTACACAGTCATCGTCATCCGTAATGATAGGTTGCTCTACCTCATCGTCGGTTCTGTGGGAGAAGAAATATAAGGTATAAAGCGACCGAAATACGCACCTGTTGCAGCAGACCCCCAACCCTCAACCTCTTACGCAACAACCTCCCCAGCAGCAGCACCTAATATACCCCCTTATTCCGCCCCCCGTTCTGTTAAGTCTACAATAATAGAGCCCCAACCCTCCTACGCAACAGGGCCCCCATCAGCAGCACTTAATATACCCCCTAATTCCGCCCCCGTTCTGTTGAGGATGTTATTACGTTCGAGTTAGTGCGCGCCGCAGCCCCCACCCCCGCCTTGACTAGAAATCGGTATAGAGTCAGGGTCGACCCTAGAGTCCTGTATAGCAATGGAATTGAGCGCGGGATACGCAGGGTTGTAGAGCGTATTATAGAGTTTGCTCTTCAGAATCGCGACGAGCGTGAGGTCAGGACGAGTCTGTCCTTTGGGTTCGGGTCAGATGACGGTGATGTAGACGATTATTGGGTGATAGTACCGTTTAGACGTTTGGCTGCTGAAGATGTAGAATATATATTAGGGCGTATAATGCAAGCCGTCCAAAGTAGTATAGCCTTCAATATGGACAACTTCACGGTAAATATTGACCGTGTATTCCGTGTTGCGGGTCATAGTGCCATACCGTACACTCTTAACTTCAATTCTCCAACTATTTACCGAAGGCATATAAACGTCGATCGTGGTTGCGGCTTTATAGCAGTACTCTTAGCACGTATGTTTACTGTACAAAATACACGGACTCAAAAAATTTGGCTGCCTACAATCGTTGAGCGTGCCCGTAAACTAGCTGTAGACTGTGAACTTGAATTGACTGTAATATGGGTCCTGAAGAGCTGAGAAAGGTAGAACAGGAAATGAATGTGCGCATAGTATATTTGGTTTGGATGATCGCCGCCGGACTGTGTATGTTTTTAAAAGCTGTGTGAGAGATCGTACAAGGCCCCTACTTATTTTAGGATTGTCAGGGACAACGTATCTCCCCATCCGTAATATAAGGGGGCTTTACGCGAGTTATGACAAAAGTCGAAAATATGGGAGACATCATGATTTGTGTAAGGGGTGCCTCGAGTTTGCGGATGATATAGTGAGACATTGTGAAGAATGTCACATGGTATGTGAGCAGTGTAAAAGCACCAAATGTGAAAGCCGTGTAGTTGAGAAGAGACTGTGATGTGTGTAGACGCACATTTTTCAATAATAGCTGCTTTGATCTCCATAAATCAATTGGTACGTGCAGGAAAATGAGAATCTGTGAATGTGGTATGTTTCACACAATGGATAATTGGGGAAAATTTAAGCACAAGTGCGACGTAATTCACTGTCCTACATGCCAGGAGGAATATAAGGCGGATGGAGTAAAGCATGTGTGTTATATGAAAGATGCTAAGCCTAAAAATAACCCTTGTATAACTGTGTACTACGATATAGAAACATATACGAACGCTGAAACCAGAGAGGTAATTCCACATTTACTTGTGAGCCAGACCATCTGTGATGAGTGTATGGGTATCGAATGTGACGAGTGCCCCAAATGCGGTAAACGGACAAACGTTTTTAAAACGAATGTCGGCGATAGTCCTGTGAAACTATTTGTGTCCTATATTGTCAAGTTAGCCGACAAGTTCAAAAAAATGACTGTGTATATTCTCGCCCATAACGGGGCAAAGTTTGACACGCAGTTCCTTTATAAGGAGTTGCTTGAACACGAATCCTCTGAGATATTTACAGGTGATCCATTGAAAAGAGGCAACAAATTAATACAGATGCAGATAAGAGGCAATGTACAATTTAAAGATACTTTATTATTCACACCTTGTAAATTAGCAAAGCTACCCAAGGTGATGGGAGTAGCAGCTGAAGTTTCCAAAGGATACTTCCCATACACTTTCCTCACCAGCGAGACTTTAAACTACGTAGGCCCACCACCCCCAAACATTATTTGACTGCATGGATGAACGTGAAGACTTTGATCGATACTACGACAGTTTTAATGAAAGTAACCCTTATAATATAGCTGATGAATGTGAGCGTTATTGCGTGAATGATGTGCGCGTACTTAGAGTATGTTTCCAGCCTTTAGAAGTATGTACATAGCCCGTTTCAAATGCGATCCACTGCAAGTCGCAACCACCATCGCATCATTATGTTTTACGGTGTTCAAGAATAACTTCATGCCTAAAGACACCTTAGCCATTATTCACCGAAACAACCCCCGCAGTTACGGACACAAGGCTATTTACTGGCTCATACACCTGCAGCAACAAACAGGTGTATACATAAAGCACGCCCGCAACACGGGTGAAGTACCCATTAAGATTAATGGACGTGATTTTTGGGTTGATGGGTTAAGTGAAAACCGTTTCACTGGTGTGAAGACTGTGTACTCCTTTAACGGTTGCTGGTGGCATGGATGCCCCCGTCCTGAGTGCGGAGTCACCGGAGATATCAACGGTAGGTCTCCTGCCGACTGTCTTGCATCGACCCGCACCCGCGATCAACTTATAGGATCACAGTTCACTCACAAAGTCTTGTGGGAGCATGAATATGATGCACGGATGGAGACAGACGATGTATACCGTGAGGAAATAAAAACGATCAAGCGTTCAATGGTGCTGGATCCTCTCAAATGTGGTGATAGCTTGTTTGGAGGACGGACAAATCCATTCAGACTATACTTTCCACCTACGGTGGGCGTGAAGCTCCATTACTACGATTTCTGTTCTTTATACCCATACGTGATGAAGAGCAATCCGTACCCCGTGGGCGCTCCTGAGAAACTGGTGGGACCTAGCATACCCTCCATCAATGAATTTCAAAAAATTTGAATGATCATTACTTTGGGCTCTCTTTCGTAGACGTACTCCCCCCACGCAATTTATGGATGCCGATCTTACCTGTCGTTATCGACGACAAGCTCATGTTTCCCCTGTGCGTGAAGTGCGCGGAAGAGGATAACGGCGAATGTAACCATATACCCCACCAGCGTAAGATCAGAGGCGTATATACAAGTCCTGAGCTGGCCCTAGCCGTACGCCATGGTTATAGAATACTGAAGATACACGAGGTGTGGAGGTTTCAGAAGCTCCCCAACCTTTTCACACCATATATAAACGCCTTTTTGAAGGATAAGGTTGAAGCATCAGGGTATCCGCGAGGAGTTGATACCGAAGATGAAAAGTCTGCCTATATTCAACGTTACCGCGACCGCGAAGGTATACAACTTGATCGTGTCCAAATTGTAAAGAATCCTGGCAAGCGCTTTAGTGCAAAGTTGTGTCTAAACAGTCTATGGGGAAAATTTGCGCAGAATACCGGCAGAGGGAACATTCATTTGGCACAAAGTTATAGCGATGTCTGGGATTATGCCAATGCCCCCGATAAAGAGGTCATGGAGATCGTGAATGTAGGTAATACTTACGTAATAAAGTACAACAACACTGAATTTGCCACAGATACCTCAAGGGTTACAAACATACCTGTGGCGAGCTTCACAACAGCCTACGCCCGTATAAAACTTTGGGGTCTATTGCATTCTCTTGGGCGGAGAGTATTGTATGCCGATACAGATAGCGTGATATTCACAGAGAGGGAGGGTGATTACATGCCCGCTATTGGGGAGTTCCTCGGCGAGCTCACTGATGAGATCAAGGATGAGTATGGGGACGACGCATACGCCGACTCTTTTATCTCAACAGGACCTAAGACTTATGGGGTACGGGTCAGGGTAGGGGATGAAATGAAATATATCGTGAAGGCAAAGGGTATTACGCTCAACCATGCGAATCGGGAGGTTGTTAACTTTGAGTCGTTGAAGGATCTAGTATGTTTGGAACCTCACCAACTAATTGTAGGCACCCACAATTTTCGGGCGCAGAAGCTGGGAGGCGTGAAGGAACTTAGGGGTACGATGGTGTGCCGTAACACCTATAGGAAACGTTACCAGTTACCTGGCACCTATGATACCGTACCCTTTGGATACCAATGATGCTTCTAACTCACACGTCTTGTATATAATCGTATCTATTTGTAAATATATATATATATATATATATACTTGAATATCTCGAATCGTATTTGTAAATATATGAATATCTCAATAAATCAAATAGCGTTTCACTTTCTCCTTTGTGTGTGTGTGTGTGTGTGTGTGTAGGTGAAAGTTCTAAGCTCCGCCCACTGCGTGAGTCATGCTACTATCTGGGAGTCCCTGCGTGGTCAGTCGACCGCAGTAAGCCCGAGAGATCAGACGTGTATTCAGATCAGACGTATATTGAAATGGCTACCTTTAATATTGCTTGCACAACGTTTATGAAATGGTATTCAGTAAAGTGTGAGGATGTGGTGGATACCGAAAAACTTCCTATTCCCCCCTCCTATGCCTCTTTTAAAGCCACATTGGATTGTGCGAAGTTCCAAGATGTACAAATACTCTACGGATGTTCTGGTGAGACTGTTGAAGGCTTTCGTTGCACAGACGATGTGCTGAAGTATGCTGCAGGGCTAAACTTTATAAAGTCTCACATACACCGTGAAGTAAAAGAAACAACGCGTGCAGAAGAGAAGCAGCAGGTATGGATAATGAGCCTTGTGGATGGGTGGTGTGACAAGCGGTATTACGTCATGCTACACCATGTCGATTACTCATACCCTACGTCTGAAAATGTGAATCTCGTGATCATGGACAATCTTAGGTGTTTTTATCACTATATTAACGTATATCATGATGAGGTTCATAGTGAGGTTGTGGCTAGTGCCATGCGTGAGTTTTTAACAGATTTTAGAGACGAGTATCGTTTGATGGGTAGAAAGGAAAAATATGAGCATATGTTCCTCTCAAATAGTGCGCCGGAGTGTGGAGATGATTAGCGCCTAGTTCTTATCCAAAGTGCGTAGGCTGGTAGTGACGAAACGGAAAAACAAATATGTGCAACAATTCGAGTCGTACGAACATGCCCATTCACGTATCATCGAGTCAGCCGCCCGTCGAACCGTTCCTGCCTGTGCCTCACACGGCTCATAGTTATCTCAGAGCTTGAACCGAGTAGACGTGCGCTCCTCGAATACGATGGAACTTCCTTTGAGCAGCATTCTCAACGCCTCGTACGATGTGTCCGTGACGAAATCGTTGCGCGTGTTCAGGCGTAATTCCGGTACCATTAGCTATGTACTGGAAACGGAATGTAGACCGACAAACAAACGGGTTTATTTAAGTATCGAGGAGATGAATAGAATCTTTGTGATAGTTGATAAGTGGTGTGAAGATCGTTATAAAATACCTGCTAACGTAGGTACAAGAAGAGAGCAGATTAGTGACGCGCCCTCATACGCCGTTGTATGTACGTTGTGTATAAATAACGATCGGCCATGCATTGATATAAGGCTGATGTGGAAGAATGCTTCTGATAATAACGCTCTTATTCCTACGCGAAACCGTTTCATCCTCGACAGAATGTTTGAAATCGTCGGATTCCGTAAACTGAAACCTATATTAGACGCGCGTGTTACGGATATGCTTTATTTTGATACAGTTCTTGAATACGCATACACTGCTCTGCTCGATGGGTTTACCGAGTGTAGGACTGGTGAGAATGGTCTAGTGCTGGATGTTTATTTAAAAAGTTTAGACTCTTTGAAATACCATGAACTTTGGTACAAAGCAATTGATCGGTACAAGGCTGAGCTCACCTACACCGTTCACCCTGAAGAACTATTTCTTTATATAACGCGCAGTTGCCGTAACGATTTAGAAGATTATTTCAATTGCCGTTATGTTGAGTGAAGAGTTCACGATTGAAAAGCTCGAGTCGGTAGAAATAAACCCTCGATTGGAAAAGCATTCTTATAAACTTGTGTTTAATAATGTAGCTAACGATGAACTCTTTGTGCGTGCTTTTGATTGTATTCTAGACGTATTTAAAGATGACTTGCCAACCGGTTGTAAAGTGGGGACAAAAATAGTACTGAACGATATGAAAGCCATTCATATCGAATACAGGTTTCCCTATACTTTAAGCGGTGAAATATTATTAAGCCGCATAGACTGCGTAATGCAGAGCAATAATGATGTAATTGTAAACTCGATTAAGACCGATTTTAGTATTTTGAAAAAAAAGTGAATTGTATATATATATTTTGCTTGACGATTATACGCATATTTCTATTGATTTGTGTTTATATATATATATATATATATATATATATTTGCTTGATATTTCTCCTGTACTGTTATGTACATATTGAAGTGTATATGAAATGTATATTTTATTTTATATATCACCATAATTGTGTGTGTGTGTGTATATTTCTCCTGTACTGTTATGTACATATTGAAATGTATATGAAATGTATATTTATTTGAAATGTATATTTATTTTATATATAATTGTGTATATATTTCTGTTATGTACATATTGAAATGTATATGAAATGTATATTTTATTTTATATATATATATATATATCCATAATTGTGTGTATATATTTCTGTTATACGCATATTCCTCAAATGTATATGAAATGTATATTTTATTTTATATATATATATATCCATAATTGTGTGTATATATTTCTGTTATACGCATATTCCTCAAATGTATATTTATTTTCTATATATTTATAATAAAAAGAATGATGCAATGTTGTTTATTGTTATGCCTTCTACTACCGGTATTCTGTATACAACAGGTATCTGGCAATATTTAAGCCTTCTAAGCCAACTGGCTGATTAGGAGTCTATAATAGTGTATACAATGGTATCTGGCAACTCTGTCTTCGGAATACATGGAGCTATCTGGCAACTCAGCCAACTGGCTGATTAGGCGTATATAATAATAATGTATGCAATAATACTGCTAAAAAGAGGTATCTGACAACCAGCCAACTGGCTGATTAGGAGTCTATAATAATGTATACAATGGTATCGCGGTATCTGGCAACTCAAGCCATTTACGCCAACTGGCTGATTAGGAGCCTATAAAACAACGCCAGCTCGGCTGGAAGTCTTAGTGTGCACTTGGCTCCTGCCAGGTGAACACCTCTCCTCCTTTCTCTCCTCCTCCTCCTTTCTCTTGGGGGATAACGCCGCCTCCAAGTTTCCCCCCCCACCCCCCTTTGCAACGTTACATAATAACCTGCAACATTCCTGCACTCTCCCCTTTTGCGGCTATACTACTAAGCTCCTCAATTTTTGCAGAAGTGATCCGAGCGGTATGAGGACGTGCGTTGTGGTGGTGGAACACGATTCCTTTCCGATTAACCAAAGAAGGTCTCTTTTCTTTCAGTGCAGTGTTCAATCGATCCAGTTGTTGACAGTAGACTTGAGCGGTGATTGTTTGGTTGTGTGGTAAGGTTTCAAAGTGTATTACACCACCTTTATCCCACCAAACACTAAGCAACACCTTCCGAGGGTGAAGATTTGATTTTGGCTGTGGTGTCGCTGGTTCTCCGGCACAAACCCACTGTCGACGGCGCTTAACATTCTGGTACAGTATCCACTTTTCATCACCAGTCACTAAACGGTGCAAAAACGGATCTTGGAGTTCACGAGAATGAAGAGCTGTGCTAATGTTTACCCGCACCCTCAGATTGTCGACCGACAATTCATGTGGCACCCATTTTCCTAACTTAGGCACTTTCCCGAGTTGTTGCAAATGTCGATGGATGGTGGACGGGGATGAATTGAGTTTCTGGGCCAATTCTTCGACAGTTGTTGAACAGTCTTCTTCAAGTGCGGCTAACAGCAGGTCATCATCAAACCCAGCAGGGCGTCCAGAGCGTGCTGCATCTGTCAAACAGCAGTCACCATTCCTAAACTTTTGAAACCATCTTTGACATTTCCTCACATGCAGAATATCGTTGCCGTAAACGTCCTGAATGTTTCGCGTTGCTTCAGTAGCACTCCCTTTTTTGAACTCGTAAAGCATTATATGCCTGATATGCTCTTCTGATACCGCCATGTTTATGAGGGGTTCACATAAAGCAAAACACACGTCTTCACTGGTCAAGGTCTGTAAAGTATGTAGCGAAACACGATAGATCTCCTCTTAGATATAACCTTCGGAAAATTTATGCTTAAACCGAGTAGGACTAGTTTAAACTTAATCTATCGTAAAAAACGACATTACTTATGGGATGACCTGATAATTGGAATTTTATGTAGGGAAAACAAAATAAGAGGCGTTACTTTCGTACCGCCCCTTATGTTTGAGTTAAACTTTGTTAAATTTTTCCAAACGAACGGTAAGCTTTTCATAACTATCGTACTTATGGTACAAAAGATAAGGACGAATATAACTGAAATATTTATCTGTAAGAATACTTATGTTGAATATACTGTAGAGCAGGGGTTCTTAACCTCTGGGACGCGACCCCAAACTTGGGTCATTAAATTGTCATTTATCATTTATTTATGTTATCCCTAATCATTTTACCATTATTATTTATCTTATTATCTATTACGAGTGAACTGTTTGAAGGCATTGGTCACCGAGCTAGCCCCGAGACCAGAATTTGGATCACAACCTAAAAAGGTTAAGAACCCCTGCTGTAGAGTATCCAATCCACGAAGTCCCTTTGCAGTGAAATTACAGCGTATCTGTATGTTGCCCTTGTTTTTCACGCAAACTTTGTGGCTACCCTGTATTTAACCAGTTAACGAAAGAAATAAGAAATACAACTAGCGTTCATGTAGACGTCTTCGAATGAAGACTATACACTATACAGGTAACTCAAGACTAATGCGTTCCGCCCGTTTTTAGTAGCTGACACGATATCTTTTCTTTACGCGGATGTAATTTATAAGTAGTAGCGCGTAATTATTGAAAGTATAGGCAAAAGCTACCTAATATAGGAACAAAATTTTAGCCAGTCCAGGAAAGGCCTCCGCTACCTACGCGATTCTTCCCAATGATATTGATCTTATGGATGCTCTTCTATAAATCTGAAACTCCTAAAACAATTTTTAAGCCTCTTATACCAGATTTGAAATCAATAACGCAGTTTCTCTCAGCCGAATTTACCCCACGACCCCGGTGTCAGGGTCTTAGGTCGGCGCGACCCCTTATCATCCCTACAGGGGTAAACAAACTCACGAAGCGGGTTTTTTTTTTTTTGCGCCCAAATCACTACCACAGGGCAGGATTGGGGTAATCAGTAATCGTAATTGTAATCGTCTATAATCGATTACAAATTCTGGAGTAATCGTGTGTATATAATCAGTAATCATGGAAAAAAAATGTAATCGATTAGAGGCAAAATAGGTGATGTAATCATGATGTAGTAATTCAATCATGATATAGGTTCAAAAAGGTGTCCGAGTGTTACGAAGTAACGGTTAAAGACACTGTAAAGAGCATTGTTACTAATGAAAACAGAGTAGTTTAGGAACCGTGAATGCTTGTAATTACTGATGAATTTGATGCGCCAATTGTTGTTAATTCAAATAAAGATATATATATATATATATATATATATATATATATATATATATATATATATAGCGAGGAATAGGAGGACGAAAAGATGGTACATGTTTATTAACAGACGTTTCGGAAAAATTCAATTTCCATCAGTGCTAAAAATTTTAAAACAAGTAAAAATAAATAAGTATAATAAATAAACGAACAACAAATTAAAATGGCGCAACAATTAGCGAGAATCAGAAACAAGTTACAATGTGTATTAAATTAAAAGATTAAAAGTTAAATGATTTTATATAAAGAATAAAAGTATGGATAATAAGTAAAATATAAAATGGCTTAGGTTTAGGTTTTCCGAAACGTCTGTTAATAAACATGTACCATCTTTTCGTCCTCCTATTCCTCGCTAAGTTACGTTTCCCTAAGAACAAACCATTCAACCAAGTTATATATATATATATATATGTTTTTATTCATATTTATATATATGTATTATAATGACAATAAATAAGATCATAACATCACATTATAAAGAAGTGAGGCTTCCTTTTATATGAATTAACTAAAAATTAATCAAAAGTAATCGTAATCAATTACATACGAAAAAGTGTGCAATTTCGTAATCGATTATTTTTCAAAGTAATCGCCCCAACCCTGCTACAGGGGTACTAAAACACTTCGCGACTCCTCGGGGGTGGTCGCTACCCACCGTTTGGAAAACTGCAATAAGAGTTATAAAAATTATGCAAATAGAAATAAAATATGAACTCTCTTCATACTAAATATAGCCTAGGCTAGTCTCCCTTATTCAGCGGGTTGCCCGCATAGGCTTTAAGAATGATAAATTTTGTGCATATTGAAGGAACTGCGTAAACCAGCCTTAAACGAGTAATAAGCCCAATTTTGTTCACCTATCCAAAGGGTTGACAAAAATAAATAGACACCGGGTTTTTCCCGTGTTTTTTATTTGATACTGAAAGTAAATAAATAACAGATTTATTGAATCGGTATACTGTACAGTGTACAGTATTTTCGCAATGACGTTGCTTTCCCCTTCAAATTATGTAAAGATGACACGCCTTGTGGCATTCCATTAATTCCATTTGTTCTGGAGGACAATCTTCGTAGTATGTATTTACTTTTACCAAACCTCTGTATGTGCGGGACCATTAACATATTTTCGCATAGATTTGCATTCTTCCATATATGTTGGAATGTCACAAATTAAGCGAAAGCCAAACTGTCACACTGCGGAACTAACGACATTTCTAGATGAAAAGTTGCTTTGTCATATCAAGAAATTAGGGGAATTTTTTTTTTTTTTAAGGTTCGTTTAAATATTGGTATAAGTTCTGGCCCCGTCTTTCGCATTTGCCCTCTACCAGGACTGGGTTTTATACCCTTTAAAACAATTTAGTCTATCATTTTTATATCTGATTTTCTTTTCTCTTCGTACAAAGGCTCGATAGATTTAAGCTCTGCCCCCCGAATGGATTTTTAAACCGTGGGAAAGTATTTTTTATACCACGTGATTACTTACGTTCCTCCAGATCGTCCAAAAATATTAATTTTATTTTTAATCTCTTTCGAAATTGTTGCGAAGTTTATTACGAAGGATTGAACTCAAATATTTATTTGGAATGTATTTTATACGTATAATTCTTAATAATTGATTAATAATATTATAGTTTCCATTAAACTACGAATAAATGGTTGGTTACGCGAAAGTATGTCGTGTTTCCGAACGGCATATTCAGATACGAATACTTTGACGACATTACTTCCCACTAAATATAAAATCGAATATAAATGTCTATTCACTCCGTGAATCTAAGAATCGGACGTTCTCTTCGTCCGTTTAATATTGTATACTTTAGGTAATGTATTTATTTTCTGGATAAAGACCGTTTGAATGTCGGGCGTTGCGCTGTTATAAACTCGTCAGTAATTTAGAGAAGTTAAAATTTTTAAAATCAATAGTAATTAAAGTTAAAAATATGAACATTGCGTTAAATTGAAAATGAAATTGCGCAAAGTTATGTCCCCGACCAAATAAATTTGGAGGGGTCCATACTAAATTGCGCTTGTCTGTTCGTCATACTCGTGTCCGGACTATAACTTTTGAACTGCTCAACATAAATTAATGAAACATCACACACACACACACACACACACACACACACACACGGATCATAAGACGATGTATCATGAGTAAGAATCAGGTTCTGCATCAACGGTTAAAGTCACAGATAGAGGTTAAAGGTGAAATGGAGATCTATGCCGTAACTTTTTCAACCACCCTACATAAATTGGTGGAACCACGCGTCAGTGAATCATCACAAGACGATGTCTCACGAGCAAGACTCGGGTTTGTTGCACCAAAGGTCGAGGTCACGTATAGAGGAGGGGACATTGATGCCGTTCCGACGTAGTTCTTGTATTAATAAATAATACATAAAATGTGGCCCCATTATATGTCTACTGTATATATATATTTATTTATTTTTACGCATGAACACGCGCGATTTTATATAATGCGGAATTAGCCCACCGGGATTCAAAACCACCACCTTTTGAGTAGATGAGGGCGCGAGCCACTGCGCTACGACCGGGGTCCCATAAATGGGATATTATGCGTGAACGCGCCACTGCTGGCGGGAAAGTGTTTAGGAGTTTCCTCAGACAGTGAAACTACCCGTCGGGTTATATTAATTAATCCTCACGAACTCGAGTTGATGTGGTCCTTGGGTATGACCGAAAGAGGTTTTCTACGTTATTTGATCGCTTTGAGGTTAGTATTTAATTAGTTATTCAATTAAATAATGTTTTAATTTAATTTTAGAGGGCTTGACAATGTACAGGGATGGCCAAAAGTCGCGATCGGTTCATATATAATGGTTGATAAAAGAATGAGCTTCAACTTTTCAAACATTTTATTTAAACGAAAAACGAGAAAAAACATCGCGAATGAAATTGAAATTAAATAAAAAAAAAAAAAATTTGGTGTTTGTACCTTCCAATATTAAGCTGTATGGATACCGTCGTGATCAACGCATAATTGTATACGACCACTAATGTCCACATATTTCTGCGGTCTCCCACATCGTTTGGCATCTAAAACAGATCCGGTTGTGAATGTTTTTTTTCTCCAGCTTACTTAAATTTGCCTAAGTCGGAGCTGCTTTATTAAAACGCATTACAAAGTCTTCCCTTACATCATTATAAGTTTTACCAGTACGTTCTTTTTCGCGAACCCAAACACTCGCAACAAGACGTTCCTCGAACTTTTTATTCGCCATGTTGAAGGCTTGATAGCGTATGAAGTTTGTTTACATAATACTACATAGGCTAGGCTAGGCCGAAGGTGATTACTGAATTATCCTAGACCTAGCTGCTTCTGTTTGGTAAATTTATGCAAATTCAGTCGTATATATTCTTTGGAACACAATTTTAATTTCTAATTCCTGTACATTTCAAAACAACCCGATCGCCACTTTTGGCCATCCCTGTATATTAAAACTTAATCATAATTAATTGCTTTTGATATTCAACAGGACAAGTTAATATGATCCTTAGTAAGATATGTCAAAAGAAGGGTTTTGCATCATTTTATATAATATATATAATACATACACATACCTACATCCCCACATCAAATATGAAGCCACTTTTTTGCCCATCCTATATACTATTGAGCTAAAATGTGTCTGTGTGTGTGTCCGCTTTCTCCGGAACCGTGCACAGCCTAAACGGCACATCGGAAAATTCTGCAACCACTCCCAACTGATAGCCCATGAGCTTCCGATGTGCTCCGTGAAGTTTCCCGGTCCTAGGTCACAATTACTGGGTCCAAAGGCCCCAGCACCGCGATAAAACTACAGAAAAGAAAGCAGCCGTGAAAATCTTGAGCTTCACACGTACTGTGACATATACTGCTACCCGCCTGGGGGTAGTGGGGGAGAGGGTGAGGTAATTGGGGGAGTGGGGGTGGGGGTAATGAGGAGTGGGGGGTAATGGGGGAGAGGGGTGGGGGTAATGGCATTTTTTTACTTGTGTGTGGGGGAGGGGGTTGGGGGTAATGGCGTTTTTTACTTTTGTGTGTGGGGTAATGGGGGAGGAGGGTGGGGGTAATGGCGTATATAGTAGTATAGGTCACAGTGCTACCCACCCGGAGGGCCAAGTTGTACAATGGTCGCGAGCGATAGCGAGCTACCGCTTGTTAACTTCTATTTTGCGAATTGGTTTGGTCGAATTTTCTTGTAGGAGATACTTTTAACCTAAAACAAATCAATGGGTGTGTAAGAGCCTGAAGTAGCATCAAGTTGGAGGTATTTTATGTAAAATCCTAACGCGGATGAAATTTGAAAAAATAGGTACATTGTAAATGGCAAAAAAACACTTTTTCTAACACACACACACACACACACACACACACACACACACACACACACACACACATTTTCTTTCTAAATTGACGAAAATGCTATACTGTACTTCAGTTATTTTTTTGAAGTCCATCCTAAAATAGAGAAAAAAGAAAACGAGTTAGTAGGCGTATATGAACATAGTTATAAGCCTAATAAGAGCATAGGGCAAATTCGTTGCAATAAGAGAATATGAAAATGTATATGTAATGCGATATTTTTTTATTAAAACTTAGGCCTAAGGATTACCCATTTCGTGCTCATGGTTTGAAAGATACTCCTAAGAATAACTTAAATAATTATCATTGACCGATAGACCTGTTATTAATCAAAAAATATAATAAAAGATAATTATAGTTACACGAAATATAATAAATAGGCTTTATCGGAGTTAATACTGAATGGATTAACCAAATAAATAGTTCTATATTAAATATATTAATTCAGGAGGCCTACAATAGCTATTGAAAACGTTTGATAGGCCAGTGTTTTTAGAATAGGAAAAGAAAAAATTACTAAGGGCCTACTATAAAATGACAAGTTAGTTTCGAAGAGGGTACAGTGTATGGTATCTCTATGTAATTTCAGAGTATGTGTTGTCATTCATCTGACACTTGACACCCCTTCAAGTCGCGCACATACAGTTGTACAAGTTATACATCGTACGTTACTTCGCCTGAAATACGAGACTCCTAAATGGGGCCTATATGGTATGACATTACACACACACACACACATATATATATATATATATATATAGAAATGAGGTATGCTGAAATACTATTTATTCTTAATTGTCTCTGGAGAAGGGGGGATACTTTGGCCCCTCCCTCCATTTAATTAAGATTCCTTATTAAGCTTAAACCATAGTCCATATAGACTACCTTCGTTTAGCTTCTGCTCCGAATTGTTCATTCCTACGAAGGTCAAACTTGTTGCTCCATCTTGGACCTACATCTTAACGTGGAATCCGAACCACGACCCACCACAGGTGGTTAGAAATTACAAAGTCCTCACTCGGTCTCGATCTCACGACTTCCTGATCAGCAGTCCAACGTCTTAACCACTAGGCCACCCAGGTTGCCCATTTATTTACCAACCCTTTTTTGACTGGAAGAATTGAACAGCTGTTACAGTAAGCTGCGCCGCCTGCTTTTGCCGGGAATCGAACCCAGGGCCGGTGGAATGGTTCGAACCAGCTCCGGGTTCGATTCCCGGTTGTGGCAGTCGGCGCGCAGCAAACACAGCTGTTCATCCTTCTATACAATATAATTGTTTGGTAGATAAATGGGTACCCTGGGTAACGTAGTGGTTAAGACGCTGGGCTGCTGCTGATTGGGAGGTCGTGAGATCGAGTCCGAGTGAGGCCTTTATAATTCCTGACCACCCGTGATGAGTCGTAGTTCGGACTGCACGTTAAGCTGTAGGTCCAAGCAGGGGCGTAACTAACGGGGGGACGGGGGGTACATGTCCCCCCGAACTTTTGAACTGAGGGGGATAATATAGGTTTTGGCCCCCCCCCAACTTTTGAACTGAGGGGGATAATATAGGCTTTGCCCCCCCCCCCCCCCCCCCCCCCCCCAACTTTTGATCTAAGTTAGCTTGCGTGAAGGAAAATATTTAGTTCTTGAAATAATCTATGATTAGTAAATCTTTAATTATATTAGTCCAATTAGTATGCTGGAAAGTATTACTGATTCAGTACTAATACTGCAGTGATAGATACTTTAATGAGACATCTAGTTATTTTTTACTTTAATTATTGTATATATTGTTTTCCTTTAATGTTAAATATATACTTGATATACATAAGGTAGTTGTGAAAATGCTTCTTTGATTTTCCTATTACTATCATAAATATAGATCATTCTCTAAATCATAGTATTTTAAGAGCATCATTTTGGTCGCAAACACATTACCGACAGGTTAATTCATCGCAGGATTTTTCATCATTATAGTTGCCCCCCCTCCCCCCCCCCCCCCACACACACTTTTGAAAGCTAGTTACGCCCTTGGGTCCAAGGTGGAGCAACAAGCTTGACCTTCGTCAGAATGAATAATTCGAGCGGAAGCAAAACCAAGGTTAACCAAGAGTTATAAACGTTTTGTTGGACTTCACCTGGAAGGCGGAAGAGGAGCAAAACATTTTAAAAGAGTTTCCACTTAAACTTGTATCGTCTGCGAGTCATTACGTGTCATTATCTTTTTTTTATCTTAATTTTTAGTTTTTAATTTATTATTGTTCGATTCGGCTTTACGACATCTGATCGACTCGACATTCTATCGACAAGTCGTCGTTATTAGGTTAGTTTAAGTTAGGTTAAATTAGTTTTTTAGAGTTGCGATGTTTTGGCCTCGATGAAATGGGTACGTGTCCGTTTGATGAATCATATCGTTTATTGGCTTCATAAATATTTTACTTTTGGTATTTGTCTCTCGCCAATAAAGTTTATCATCATCGTAATGCCTCATACTGGCCTAATTTTAGAGGAAGAAGAGAAATAGTTTGCCAGAGATACGATGTATGAGCACTATCATCATAGGCCTCGTATAGCTCTTACTGTTCGTTTTTGAAAAATTAGTAAATGATGGTTACGTGACAGTCACTTCCTGTTAATTTAGCGTAAGACATTTTTGTAGTGTGAACCCTAAATTTTTTGTGGGTAATTACGGTACGGGGCTCGTGTTCCGCGCCAGTGACAGTGTTATAAATGATTTCGGGGGGAAAAAAAAAAGCTATTGTATGTTGTAATAAGATAAATAATGAGGTGGTTTAACTTCGTAATATCTAAAGTCCATATGACGGAGGGAACCTACAGTTTTACGTGGGATCCGAACCACGGGTCGCTACATCACCTGGTCGTAGAGGACGGTCTCCCATCCAACTACGACCTAGAGTCCTAGACCCACTGTCGCTTAACTTTGCTGATCAACGAGAAGCGGCGTTACGACACTGGTCACGATGTATCTCGTGCTGTAGTTACTTACGTTCTATTGAGAACGGTGACCACGTGATAAAAGTGGTTTAGGGGTGTTTAAAGGAAATGGTTTGAAACTATCTCGTGAAATGGTTGGAATGCTAGTTTCATATTTTAAAATAGACGTCTCTGAAATTACATTTTATATTAAAAAGGCTTTGGAGGAGAAAGTGAGTTACGAGGAGTTAAAAGGACGAGAGAAAGCCTCGAAAACTTCGCGGTTCACTCGGGGAGGTTCCTATTATTAAACTGGTTCGTTTTTAACTATTCTCGCAGTAGTAGAAAATGGATAGAAAAGCATAAGGCTCTTTCCCGACCCTCCGTCCCCCCCCCCCCCCCCCCTGGTGGGTACGGAAAAAAGTTGAAGAAAATACCTTGACCTTGGAAAAGTAGCCAAGTAGCTTTACAATTACGTTATGCACGTATATAAATCGTACACTAGATAGCACCGTTGTATAAATTAACTAAACATAGGCCCTATTTGCGCTGTTCTTATATCAACCACCACTTGATATCGTCACAAAAACCTCGAACGTATGGTTTTGATTTTATACAAAATATTTACGGCTCTATTTACCGAACCAACAACGGTCCCATGACCCACTTCAGGCTAGCCCCAGAAGGATTAAGAGAGGTAAAGGTTAAACTCTCCGTGTCTACACCCATGTACGCGCAAAACCATCACGCCGGCAAAGTGATGAAATGCTTCTACAGGAAAGGGCTGGAAACAAGAATTGAGAGTGAGTGAGAGTAGACAACTGGGCATAAGTGAGGTCGAGTGTGTGGTAATTCAGATGTAGAGGGGTGTTTCTCTTTTTGTGAGGTAACACTTTTAGTACATCAGAACATTTAAAAATTTATAAAAAAGTGTAGAAAATGTTAGTTCGAAAAAAGATATGTTGGTCCTGGTTAGGTTAGGCTGGATTAGCGAGTGGCGGAGTACCTCACAGAAAACACCGTTCATACCCTCAATTGCCTCTGAAGCACTTATTCACGTCCTTCTCGGTTCGATGGCACTGAGGTTAGATTAGGTTAAATTAGTTTTGGTTTATTAGTTTTGTAGATGCATAGGGATTTAAAATAATCGAGAGAGGTGTGTGTGTGTGTGTGTGTGTTACGCATACCAAAGTGCGTTAAGTTGAACTGAATATGCCATCTTATACTTATTCTCTCTCTCTCTCTCTCTCTCTCTCTCTCTCTCTCCTCTCTCTCTCTCTCTCTCTCTCTCTCTCAAGTTGTGAACAGTTCCTCTGTGGATCAGTTCAAGAAGGTAGCTGTGACAATGTGTAGGAATTTTTCCCTGGCACCCATTGCCATTGGTACCTCCTCGGTATGGGTCGCAAGGCCTTTTGAGGTACGTCTTGTCCTTGTAACACACACACACACACACACACACACACACACACATATATAATATAAATGAGAAAATTTTTGACCAAACGGCAAATGTTAGTAATTGAAACTAAGGAAACAACTGTAGACTAAAGTTAAACCATATAAATACGAAGAATGAAAGAATGAGTATACAAGCAGTGGAACTCAAAAATAACAATTGTGATGATGTAAAGCTAAAAAAACAAACGTTTTCATACCATCTAGTAATTATGCCCACCCCCACCCTTCCGACAAAAAATTTGGAGAGGCCATACTGGATTGCATTTGTCCGTCCGTCTGTGTCTATCCGTTTGTCAGACTTTCGTGTCGGGCTATATAACTTTTGAACGGTTTAACAAGAATGAATGAAACTTCACAGACGCGTGGTGATCGCAAGACGATGCGTGATGAGTAAGAATAAAGTTTCTATATCGAATGTCAAGGTCACACATAGAGGCTAAATGTCAAATGGGGGTGCCGTAACTTTTGAACTGCTATAGATATATTGATGAAACTTCATGCGCATATGGGTCTTCACTCTAGATGTGGAAAGAGTACCGTTTTGAAAAATCTGTCATTACGATTACAGTGGGTCGGTGATAGAGGTGGAAAGAGTACCAAAATTAGGGAGGGAGTTTTACGAGTACAGTATTTTTTGAGTGGTTGAGTAAGAGTACAAGTTACCTTTTTAGTGCTCGAGTACGAACACGAGTACAGTTTTTTTAGTGTTCGAGTACGCGTGTAAGAGTGTGGTTTCAAACTTTAACTGGTGTTTGGCTGCTTGCAGGAGCAAAGCTTATTAGACCATACGAACGCATTGCATTGAAAAAGAGTACAACAAAAACCCGTACTCGAATACAAGAATACTCGAGTACTGATGTACTCTTTTCCCCCTCTGAACTCATCACAAGATGATTTGTCACAAGCAAGAACCAGTTTTTGCACCATAGATGGTCACAAATATAAGATTGGATATTGATGTTATTCCTAATTAGTTTTTGTATTTGATCAGGCAATGCATCATAACAAGTGTGCATTTAGTGAAACGGGGTACGAATGTGAATAAAAGACAAAATGCATGAACCATCACACTTTTATTATAATATGCGAATCAGAATGCAGTTTCAAGTGCACACGTGATGCACTAGTAGGATATATATATATACACAGGGTGTCCCATAAGTCTGGCATCATAGGAGAAATTCATATTTTTCTATTTCTCCAAACCATAATTCATATTTTTCTCTTTCTCCAGGCCATAATGTCTGTGAGTAAGGAAGAACGAATCCAGATAATTCTACTCATAGGAAATCGGAGTCAGAGAGAGGCCGCTGCTGAATTTAACAGACTGCATCCAGACCGCGAGCCAATAACACCGAGTTGTGTTAGCAGACTTGTTGCAAAGTTTAAGGAAACAGGATCCATAGAAGATAAACCACGCAGTGGACCTTCAAGGAGGTCCACTGACGATGATACAGCGACTGCTATCCTGGCTTATTTTAAAAGAAGTCCCAATAAGTCTCCGGCGATTGTCCGCCGAGACAAGTGTCGAAAAGTAGCATCCATCGCATTCTTCAGGCTCACAAATGGCATCCATATAAACTTCAGATCCTACAGAAATTAAGCGATGATGATCCCGACCGGCGGGTGGAATTTTGTGAATGGGCTACGGAACAATATGCTCGGGATGCCACTTTCCCGTCCACCATTCTGTTCAGTGACGAGGCTGTTTTTTATGGAAATGGTGAGGTAAATCGACAGAACACCCGCTACTGGTCTCAAAACCACCCTCACTGGTATACTTCTTCAAAGGAACAAGGTGCATCTCGGGTGATGGTATGGTGTGGCATTTGGAAGGATCGCATAGGCCCCCTCTTTTTCGATGAATATGTCACTGGAGGCACCTACCTACGTACGCTCAAGGAAGAAGCATTTCCCAGTGTCTTGAACGAAGAAGGAAATTTCCCAATATGGTTCCAGCAAGACTGCGCTCCTGCACATTACAGCACCCAAGTAAGGGAATACCTGTGCCAACAATTCCCTGGTCATTGGATAGGACGTCGAGGGCCTTTGGAATGGCCAGCTAGAAGCCTGGATCTCACGCCACTAGATTTTATCTCTGGGCCACTTGAAAGCGCTGGTATACGCAGAGAAAAATTAGGAGTGTTGAACATTGCGGCAGCGCATTATTGGGGTATGTAACACCATTACTCCTGACATCATTCACCGTGTGCTTGCTGACTGGGTATCACGTCTAAATTTGTGTATTGAAAACAATGGTGGACATATTGAGCACGTTCTGTAAATAAAATCTCTTGTTTTGCCTTTTTTTATTATTTTTCCTATGATGCCGGACTTATGGGACACCATATATATATACCCAAGGAAGGAAATTGATCTAGGGATGTTCACTACTTTTTAGATATATCAGGTCATCCCATAAGTAATGTCGTTTTTTAGATCGGAATTTGAAGGACAAAAAAAAACTCTAACTGAAACTTTTTAATCTAGTATATATTTTCCATCGGAATCAATGACACTCTGCCAACGTCCTACAAGCTCTTCAATGCCGTTTATAAAATTCAGGCGGTTTTGAGGCAAGAAACGTACAAAGACTGGTGTGCAGGTCATCTAAAGAAGTATACTGTTTCTCTTCAAGATAGTTTTGCGGACTCCTGAAGAGATGATAATCTGAAGGCGCAAGGTCTGGAGGATGTGGAAGTTTTTCCCACCCAAGCTCCTCAATTTTTGCAGAAGTGATCCGAGCGGTATGAGGACGTGCGTTGTCGTGGTGGTACACGATTCCTTTCCGATTAACCAAAGGAGGTCTCTTTTCTTTTAGTGCAGTGTTCAATCGATCCAGTTGTTGACAGTAGACTTGAGCGGTGATTGTTTGGTTGTGTGGTAAGGTTTCAAAGTGTATTAACCATCTTTATCCCACCAAACACTAAACTACCTTCCGAGGGTAAAGATTTGGTTTTGGCTGTGGTGTCGCTGGTTCTCCGGCACAAACCCACTGTCGACGGCGCTTAACATTCTGGTACAATATCCACTTTTCATCACCAGTCACTAAACGGTGCCAAAACGGATCTTGGAGTTCACGGAATGAAGAGCTGTGCTAATGTTTACCCGCACCCTCAGATTGTCGACCGACAATTCATGTGGCAACCCATTTTCCTAACTTAGGCACTTTCCCGAGTTG
>JAJOZX010001586.1:745000-760000 GCA_023014485.1 Bathynomus jamesi | reverse complement strand
GTAACGTCTTTCCGATATTCCAAAGATTTTATATCGGATTAAGCTCGGGAGAATTAGCTGGCTATAGTAGTAGCATGAGCTGGAGCCAGGTCGTGTTGAAAAATGAATGGTTTGTCTCTAGATAGCTGTTCTGTAGACTCCAGTATGAAGTATTCCAAAATTTCTTGATAAACGTGACTATTGACAGTTCGATTTACGAATGTAAACCCTCCACTGGGAAAGGCGTAGCTATAGAAATTGCATACACTTTTTCTTTAGTTACCCCTTAACAATAGAAGTTTATTATTTCGTATATACAGTGCTCCCTCTTTATAACCCCACCTTTGGTAACGAAGTTATGTTGGCGTTATACTATAAATATACTATAAATATACTATAAATATACTATAAATATACTATAAATATACTGTAAATATACTGTAAATATACTGTAAATATACTGTAAATGTATGCGCATGATATCAATACGTGTTTATTCTATGTAAATAAAATTAAACCACTGAAGCATCTGTGTTACTGTAATGTACTGTACATATTAATTTTATTCAGATTTCACATATTTTAATAAGAGTTAATTTTTACAAATATATAAAAAAATTCGGTTATTGATGATTGCTTTACTTTGGTTAACAATTTCTTCTACCCTTCGTCCGTCTCCGGATTGGCCACTTCCGACTGACTCACGGCCACCTGATGGAGGGGGAGCCCAGGCCAGACTGTACCTGTGGCTCCCTAGTAAGTATCAAGCACATCTTATTGGAGTATCCCACTTACGGGGACGTCAGAAGGAGGCACCTGTCTGCCTACAGGGGGGAAGGAAGGGAGTACCTCCTCCCCAAGATGCTTGGACCTGATGCGGTTTTCCCCGAAAGTGAGGTTTTTCGGTTTGAGGAGGAGGCTGGCCTCAACAATTTATAATTTTAACGATTCTTTAAGATTATTTTAATGAGTTTATCTGCTTTATTATTATTATTTTTATTTTTATTATTTTTATTATTTTTATGGCGTCAATGACCGTGTTACAGCGCAAATTTTATTGCTTTTAATCAACCAATCAACCAACCAACCAACCAATCAATCAATCTATCCGTCATTCAAGCTTCAGACACATCGTTAATAAGAATTTTTTTTATAATATAAATTTTATCGAAATCGTTTCCCTGTAACGGAATACGTTTTTCTTGCACAGTAAAGCCGCGTCCAGACCTAGCGAACGAACGCGAACAAGCAAAGGCGAATGGTCGTTTGGTATACTCGTATATGGACGAATGTGCGAGCACAACCGAACGTTAACGAACACGTACGAATGCTGTTTCACTGGTTGTGGGTACATCAAAGGTGAATTCGTTACTGCTCGGAAGATTTGGACGTCATTTAGTAGTTCGTCTCTGATTGAGCGGCGTTTTCTCTTTTTCCTCTCGTTTAATAACTCATGGATGACAGTGAATCCCGCACTTGCAATTAACTGTTCTTCCCCACAGACATCACACAGTACAGAAAACACACACACACACACCTAACCCACCTAACCCACAAAGCACTGACACGACTCGGTCCGAATGCGGTCCTAGGTGCGAAGCCGCCTCCCATTGACAGGTCAGAGACCAGCTTGAGCAGATCGGATCGAGTTAACTTAGCACGATTCCGATGTGGACATCACCCCAACTTAACAGACATATAAACACAGACTAGATAACTCCACAGACGACACCTGCCACCTGTGCCAGGACACACCACAAACAATTGAACACATTATGACAGACTGTGCCGCTCTAGCACAACATAGAACACAGCACAACAACATCACTAGTGCGCTGAACCTTTGGTCCACTCCGGAGAGGGCGATCGGTTACCTGCGTGCCGCCGGCTTGCTCGATCAGGGTGGGTTGATCGGCTAACCACCACCACCACCACCACCACCACCACCACCACCACCACTGTTCTTCCCTAGACATTTTTCTACACGACGACACGACTGGTATCAGTGAAAAACCTCTACATTCAGTGTTTTCATTTGTTCGCTATTACTCGGAACATGAACGAATGCAGACAATGAGCGTCCGTGAACGCCTGAGAACAAACTAATGCAAGATAACTACAATTCTACAAGTGCTCGTTTACACCTGTTCGCGCTGGTTCGCTAGATCTGGACGCGCCTTAAAGAAAACCCTCTATGACGCCTTAAGCTCCGCCCATATTTCCGCGTTTGTCAAATCAGCCGACACGAAACACTTGAACACTGGTGTCACCATGAAACAAACTAAATCTTCGCGAATATGTAATCTACGTCACTTTTGACAGTGCCTGCAAGTCAGCATTTCTGTTCGAAAGGTTTTGGCGGTAAAAGCGAGGATTTTCATACGTTCAAATTATTATCTTTCGGGAATGAATTAGGATGGCGGACAGCCGGTGGCGACTGGCGATGCACTGGAGTAATTTAAGATGGGGTGGAAACGGGTCTTTGGCGAAATATGGCGATAACCGGGGTTGGCATTATATCGGGTGGCGAAAGATCGCGGGAGCACACACTGTACGTAATGATGCGCCCCGGTGGTGTAGTACCACGAATCCACCAGCCCCGGGTTTGATTCCCGGAGAAAGCAGGCGGCGTGCAGCTTACTCAGCTGTTCATCTTTCCAGAAAAAATAGGTTGGTAGATAAATTAGTACCCTGGTGGTTAAGACGCTGGGCAGTTAGGGCATGGTTCTGATTAATCAGTTAATCATTGTTTCGAATTTAATCATTAATTAATCAAAAAATATTTTTAAAAATTATGGGAAATGATTAATTTTACTCATAATTTCAGCATCATTTTACCTTAAATTTGTAATGTATCATTTGAATTTGGCACCTTTTTGCGTGTATAAACTGTCTTATCCGCCCATGCTTGATTTCTTGAACTGATGAAGCAAACTAAATGTTTGAGCAAAATGTTTTCTTCGGTCTTATCTCACGCAACAGGAACAATAAAGCTTTCTTACTCTTTTCAGAAGTATTTAATTTTTAATAATGTTAATCAGTTAATCATTGATTAATTAGAACATTTCATCATTCATCACTTTTTTCCTATTAATGATTAATTAACCATGTCGAGCCTGGGCTGCTAATCGGGAGGTCGTGAGATCGAGTCCGGGCAAAGACTTTGTAATTTCCGACCACCCGTGATTCCTCGTTAAGTCGTAGGTCCAAGGTGAAGCAACAAGCTTGATCCTCGTCAGGATAAACAATTCGGGCGTGGAAAAAATTTATATATATATATATATATATATATATATATATATATATATATATATATATAGGGTGTCTAAATTGTTAACACTTCTATGGAAAGTATTCTTCCATAGAAGTGTTAACATAATTTAGACACACCCTGTATATATAATATATACCAGGTGAACCAAAAGTAGGTGGACAGTAGGTTGAATAGGGTTTGTGTTATATTATATTATAACTATGGTGTTCATTATAACTATGGTGTTTGTGTATTATACGAATTCTGAAATCTATTGGGTTGAAAGCTTATCGTCCACGGCTAATTCATGGCTTATTGGAGGATGACCCAGACAGGCGGCTGCAATTTAGTGATATCATGCTGAACGAAATTGAAGGAAATCCAATAATTTTAGATAACATTGTGTGGACCGATGAGGCTTCTTTCAATTATCAGGTCATGTTAACCGACATAATTGTGTTTACAGGTATAGTGAGAACATGCATTTAACATTAGAGCAGCAACTAAACCAGCCTGGTGTCACTGTTTGGGGTGGTATTTCAAGTTCTGGTGTTTTAGGACCAATTTTTGTTGATGGAACAGTCACAGGTGATAAGTATCTCGAAATTCTAATGAATGAAGTTGTTCCACACTTACAACAACAGCCTAATTCACATGACCTCTATTTCCAACAAGATGGGGCCCCTCCACATTATTCAAGAGCAGTCCGTGAGTATCTTGATGAAACATTTCCCGAGAAATGGATCGGCCGAAGAGGTCAAATTGAATGGCCTGCACGTTCACCTGACTTTACCCCAATGGATTTTTTCTTTTGGGGAGTACTCAAGGACAAAGTTTATAGTCGAAAACCACGAAGTGTTGGTGATTTGAAAAATTACATCAGAGATGCATTTCAAGAAATTAATGCACAAAGAAACTTGTGCAAAAATGTTTGTCGAAGTGTGAAAGGTAGACTTCAAAGCTGTGTAAATTGTGATGGACAGCAATTTGAGCACCTGCGTTGATAAAATTTTCAGTGCTTTTGTATTGTATTGGTATAAGTTAATTTTTTTTTTATTTTTTTATAGTATACAAAAAAATTAAATATAATTGTATATGTATTCGCAAAATAAACGTTATCATTTACTGTCCACCTACTTTTGGTTCACCCGGTATATATTACAACCGCACATACATAAAATTTTGCCTATCGCTGTTCATTAAAATTAGCTTAAAATTATTTGTGTTAAAACTGAACTTCGAAATTGATTTTAATTTTTTTGTGAATCTCCGTCTATCACTGAAGAATGAATTTCGCATAAGTTGGCACATCTTCGATTTTCCAAATCACTTGAAAAACACAAAAGATTTCTCAATTGGCGTAACGTGAATTTGCAATAAACATAGTTTTTTTTTTTCTTTTTTTTTCTTTTTTTTTTTTAATTAAAAAAAGGCAACTTTAAGGTGGAGATAAAGTAATATTTTGTTCGATGTAGTTTTAGGATGCGTTTGTGACGCTCAAATAGATTGAAATGGGTGCTGGATGATCCTAATATACTCGATGAAGTATATATAGACGATTTGAAGGTGTCTTTACTGTACAGTACATACTCGCTCTTCGTATCTAGTTATTGAAAACTGTACGTTTATCGGACGTAGGCACTATAACGAGCGGATTCGCGAGATCGTAATTACGATAACCTCTACACTAAAAAATAAACTAAAGGCTTAATCTCCAATATATTCTCGTCGATAAAATGTCAAGTTGATCGGATGTCGTTAATCCCGTTCGTGACCCAATCTAAAGTTTCTGAGCCCGGTCGCATGACGTCACGGATTGAGGTGATTACGCTTAAAAATAATTATGACTACAATCTTCAGCAAAGAGGATAGGATTTTTTTTTTATGTATACTCTTCCGATAAGCCTTTCTTTTCGCGTCCGTCATGAAAAAGTTTCACGACCTTAAAGGACCTCCGATGACCTTTGGGTCGAGTCTGGGACTTTCCAACAACAGAAATGCAAGCGGACTGTGACCTCATTTTTACACATCAGAATCCTTTGCCCGACACACACACACACACACACACACACACACACACATTATATATATAATATATATATATATATATTAACCGCGATAAGGGTGACCTTTGTCTCATTTTGTGAGAAAATATTAACCTTACAGTCCATGTTATTCATTACTAAAGTTTTAACATAATTGCGATTTTCTTTTTACTTTGGGGTTGTGGAGGCCATGACAGGGGGTGAGTGGGGTTGAGGGAATATTTGACCCTCCCCCAACACCACCACCACCCCGCGCTCAAAATGGAACTACAATTTTATTAAGAAGTAAATTTATTTAAAATAAATTTTATTTCATTGATTTTTGACCAACGAACGAATGAGTGAACGATATAAAAAAAAAAAAATGGACGAAGCAAAATGACTTATTTGAAAGATGTAATCGATTATATTTATTTATTTATTTATTTATTGTGTGTGTGTGTGTGTGTGTGTGTGTGTGTGTGTGTGTGTGTGTGTGTGTGTGTGTGTGTGTTGGAAGCCGCAGTTAATCATAATCCAACAGTGTTCCTACTTGGCACGCGGGAAAGTTGAGCTATCGTCGTTCTCACCTCTACTCGGGCAGGAGTGCTTGCTTCTGCAGTAGTCGCTCCTCTCGGAGAAAGTCTCGGAAAGTATCACGCTCTGTCAAAAGAGACACGCCCCGAAGTAGTCCGCCCTTGGAAAGTAGAACTGGGGTTTACGAGGCACAAAGGCAGTCTTTTGCTCAGATTAGGCGCGCATGTACGCACTGAGACGAGAGAAAACTTATCAGAATACTAAAATTAACATTTCGCAGCGTACAATGTTTAGACTTTAGAGAAAACCGCAATAAACTCGGGGAAGTTAATGTTTTGAAGCTACAAGTAACCACAGTCCAATAGTGTTTCTACCCGGCGCGCAGTTTTTGTTCCTCGTAAACCCCAGTAACTTTACATTAATGTAGTACTTTTTCCAATGTATGGTAAATGAATTGCAAAATGAATATCAAAATTGTATACGAGATATATCTTTATAATAATAATAATAATGACACCGCGTTTACATTTATTTTCCAACTGAATGCTTCTCTTTAGTTCATCAGAACAAAAACGTCATTCTTTTTAAATACCATATTTTAGTCTTTTGGTCCGTGGTTGTATTCGTATATATAATATTATATGTGCCACTTTTCATCCATTTACATTGAAGTGTGTTCTACAACTCGAGGGGTACGTCGTAGCCAATGTCGTAACTCCGTTTCCAGTTGATGAGCGAAGTTAAGCGACATTAGGTCGGATAGTAGTAGTTGAATAGGAGACTGTCTGCTGCGTCCGGGCTATGTAGCCACCCGTGGTTTGGATATCGGGTAAAGTTGTAGGTCCCCTCCGTCATATGACCATAAATGTTGCGAAAGAGGTTAAACAACCCTATTATTACATTCTAGAACACCAAACGTCAAGATAGCCGTAAGCGTGATTTTAATGTTTTTAAGCTATGAAGAGTTAGAATCTGTTAGATGAACAATTTTCTGTTATTAAGGAAGTCATCGTTTCCATAGCAACAGGGCAGCGTCGCTGAGTAACACTTTCAGATTTCATTGAGAGAAAAAGGTCTTTAAAATTTTATAATTATTGGCTCTATATTAAAAAGTGACAGCGGAAAGCATCCCGGAAAATATTGGCTTTTCGTGCAAGAACGAGTGCATGTAATATATATATATATATATATATATTATATATATATTATTATATATATATATATATATATATTATTATATATATATATTATATATTATTATATATATATATATATATATATGCTTTATGAGGGTTTGAACGACCGTTCAGGATCAGTCTGCGGTCGACCCCTCCGCAACATCTCTCCTCATTTGGTGGAGGAGGGAATTGTTTTCCGCTCTCGTAATTTTGATCTTTTCAGATTCTTAGGTCTTCTCTTCGGTTTTTTTTTCGCTAAAGTGAAACAGTCTAGAGAAATTTTTTTTTCCATTAACTAATAGAATGATAATTAACTAAAACAAAAGCGAGTAATTTACAGGGTGGTCCAAAAGTCCGTATCTATTTTGCTGAAATAATAGTATTTTAGGATAAAAATGTAGTAACATAATTAGATGTATATTTATTTATCAAGCTTAGAAATTAATAGACGAGAAGGTGAGCAAGCTCACCTTCTCGTCTATTGTTCATTTCGCAGCCATCCCCTACCTAAAAGAAAAAATAATATAATCAACACTGAAAATTCCTATGATGCGCAACTTTTGTGCCACCCTGTATATATATATATATATAATATATATATGCGCATATTCACGATTTGCGAGGGTGCCCTCTCAGGGCATTGGTTTCTGCCCTATGTGGGAGAATTTCGATTTGTGATTAAGTGAGGCCGTAGCATAATGGTAGCGCGTCCAACCGGCAATTGGAAGGCCCTGGGTTCGATTCCCGGGCGGTTCGCCTCATTTTTCATTTATTCGTTATCTCTCCTCCTCGTGTGCAGAAACGTTCCTTAACACTTATGTCGTTTCTATTCATTTATATACTGCGCGGTCATTGCAGTTATATATATATATATATATATATATATATATATATATATGTTAAACACAGACCGTGCATGGAACAAGGAACTCTTCTGGGAAAATTAAATCCACTATAGTCCGAATAAGTAATGGTAAATGACAAATACCATAGTTTTTCTTTTTCATGATGCTAGCCCGACGTGGGCAACGGGTCTCTCGCAAAGAGGTCCCATAAATATAGCTTCCCTCACCAGCCTTGAAAAGTGGACGCCCAATGTCCCGGTTGAGGTTTAAGTTTTGTTTTTTTGGCTAAAAATACAATAGTTACCCCTTTTTCTTTGATTTATTCAATCCGACGTGAATGCAACGAGTCTTTTACTTATATAGAGGTTCTGAATGTAGTGGGACTAGGCTTGCTTTAAACCCTAGATCCATGTCCCAAAGCTGGATCCTGTCTGCTTTGCAGATAGCTGGTGAGGGAAGCTATATTTATGGGACCTCTTTGCGAGAGACCCGTTGCCCACGTCGGGCTAGCATCATGAAAAAAAAAAACTATGGTATTTGTCATTTACCATTACTTATTCGGACTATAGTGGATTTAATTTTCCCAGAAGAGTTCCTTGTTCCATGCACGGTCTGTGTTTAACATATAAGTTTCTCAGGGGACCATTCTGAGTTTGTGTATATATATATATATATATATATATATATATATATATTAGGGGTGCACCGATATGTCGGCTATTTGGCCGATACCGATATATCGGTATCGGTCAGAGGTATATCTGCCGATATTATATTATTCTTACCGAGTGTGAAACTATTGAAGTAAGTACATTAGTTATTATTCTTAATGATTGATAAGGCCTCAAGATCTGAAGGAGGGTGAAAAATAAAAAAAAGTTGACTCATTTTATTAAATTAAATTATCGTTTTTATCAAAACATCATAATTGCATAATTTGATAATTTCAAAATAAAAAAAGGCTCCTTTTGCTTTACTCTTCAATTAAAAAACAAATACCAAAAACTGAGAAGTACATTTCTAAAAAGTAAAAACTATTAAGTGAAATTATATAATTTGAGATTTGAATGGCAGATCATCAACTGCTCTCCATGCTAATTTCAAAATAAAAAATGCTCCTTTTTTCAAAAATAAAAATAGCTATACCCCTGTTTACTAAACAGGAGTATATTTACACACACACACACACACACACATATATATATATATATATATATATAAGACGCTGCTTTTGCTTTACCGTAACCTCAATTAAAAACAAATACCAAAAACTGAGAAGTACATTTCTAAAACATAAAAACTAATAAATGAAATTATATAATTTGAGATTTGAATGGCAGAACATCAACTGCTCTCCATGTTCAGGAGTGAGCTTATTTCTAGCAGGCTCATAAATATTACCTCCGGTACTAAAAAGTCTTTCACTGCAAACTGATGATCGTGGAGCACTCAAGTACTGTTTGGCTAACATTGGTAATGTGCCTGTTGTTGTGTTCTGGTAATTTTTCCACCATTCGAAGGGGCACGTGTTACGAGCATTTTTTTCGTGTCTCCTGTTGTTTCAGTTGAACTAGATAAATATTTTTAGAGTACTTTCTTTTTCTCGAGCTTGAACACCCAGGTTTAACAGAATCTGATTCCATTGCTGATGCTTCTTGTTCTTGAACGAGCTTTTCATGTTTCTGACTCTTGTCAAAGAATGCCCAAATATCTTTGATTTTTTTTTTTTAGCCCTTGGTGAAGAAGTTGATGAGCTTGAACTGCCCTCCCCCTCTGTCCCGCTACTTTCATTTTCTGACTCTTCTCTCGAGTCTCCTTCTTGGCCAGTGCATTAGTTTCGATTCAAGTTCAAGAGTGAAACAAAAGATTCCCAGAGTAGTCTTTTTGCTTCCTCTTTTTCAACATTGCTCATTAAGAATTTCATTTTGAATCGAGGATCCAGCACTGTTGCCAGAATCAATTTTTTGTTAGTTGTGTAGGCACCGAGTCTTTGTTTGAATGTTGTTTTCAAATCACCAAGTATGGTTTTAATTCCACTGACATTTTGAACAGCATAATCGAGGTAATTTTCCATCACTCTGATAAAAGGTATTATCAGAGAAGCTACTGCTGTTTCGCTACTCATTTCTTTTGTGATATCTTCAAAGTATTTCAGAACCATCACTAATGTTTCAGCTAGTTCCCATTGATTAATTATCATCCAAACATTTGCGTTTCTTTGATGCACAAAATAAGATGACTCCTCTCTTTTGTTCAACCAAACGCTTTAGCGTATAGTAAGTAGAGTTCCATCTGGTTTGAACATCCTGGATCAATGAGTGTGTTGGTAATTTGAGCTGATTCTGAAACTCTCTTAATAATTCCCTTAATGCACTGGAATGGTTAAAATATCCCACAATGTCTCTTGCAATAGGCAGAATGTCAGTGATACTTCTTTGCTGTTTAAAAAGTTTGTCCTGTATGCATAGTTGCAAGGTGTGGATAGCACAACCCAGATGAGATTCCTCCAGTAAACTTTAACTAGCCGCCAATTTCATATTGCTAGCATTATCTGTAACTAACACGTGTACCTTAGTAATATTGATTTCAAATTCTGTTAAGAATTCTTGGAAAAATTGACATATTCTTTCGCCAGTGTGCGATCCTGGGAAATGTGAAACTTTGAGAACTGCCGTTTTCATATCAAATGTAGGAGAAACCCAGTGGGCAGTTAAACTTATAAACGGATACATGCCATGAGTTGCCGTCCATATATCAGATGTTAAACTTAAGTATTGCGTAACATGTAGTTGGCCTTTGAGCTTGATTTTTATTCTATCGTAAATCATGGGAACAATGTTTTCAGAAAAGTACCGCCTGGAAGGAATGTTATATCGTGGTTCCAAATGGTTTAGGATTCTCCGGAAACCCAAATCTTCTACCACTGAATATGGCTGGAGATCAGTAGCCATCATTTCACCAATGAGGTAGTGGAATTTCACAGCCCTAGGATCATTTATTTTCCATTCAAGCTTCTTTTCCAGAACCTCTTTCAATGTTTGTTGTTTAACACACGTGCCAACCTCTGAGGTTTCCTCACTACTCGCGAATGACTTTATTTGATTTGTTTCAATATTGGGTGCAATTTCAGATTTAGAACTGCTACTGCACTGGATTTGTTCTTCCACCTTTCTACCAAATAGACTTATGGATGGAGTATCTATTTTATCTGATCTGTCGCCCTTAGCAAGATTTTCTACTTTACAGAAAATTGCTGGATGTTTAATTTTCAAATGATTCTTTAGATTTGATGTCATTTTTTTTGGAATGTTACTTCCTCTTGATACAGAAGTACCACACACCTGGCATTTTGCTTTGCTAGAATCAACTAGAACTTCAAAATAAGCCCAAAGAGGACTGGACATTGATTTTGACATGATCAAAATATTCAAAACTTCAAAAGACAAAAATCAAAATTTATGCACGCTATTTATAAGTCAAATCATTTAAAATTTTCTTATCATTTTATCCTATGAATATTTATTATTTAGTTATCAAAGTCTGAAAAAATAAAAGTAATTAATACCTATTGCACTTATTTAAAAATGTATTCCTTAATATAGTAATGTTTATATAGTAAATCTAAAGTTAGAATTTAAGTTTATATAGTTAATTTTTAATTTTTTATATTATTTATTATATTAATTGGATAATATTACTCTTAGGAAGTCCGAAGTAAAAACTCTAAATGCCAGTGTGTACATTTAGTGATAAATAAAAATATGAATTGAAATTAATTTAATAAAACAACTATTTTTCTAGTTTAGTTAAATTAGATTAGGTAAAGAAATATCGGTATCGGCTTCTGCCCGATACCAGAGGCCGATACCGATATATCGGTATCTGCCAAATTTGTATATCGGTGCACCCTAATATAGCTTCCCTCACCAGCATATTTATGGGACCTCTTTGCGAGAGACCCGTTGCCCACGTCGGGCTTGCATCATGAAAAAGAAAACTATGGTATTTGTCATTTTACCATTACTTATTCGGACTATAGTGGATTTAATTATCCCAGAAGAGTTCCTCGTTCCATGCACGGTCTGTGTGTATCATAAAAAACTCGTTCTTTACGTTATATATATATATATATATATATATATATATATATATATATATATATATATATATATATTTGTATATACACATATACTGTATATACACACTGTATATAACACTGTACTCGCATGTCAGTAGGAGCCAATGAACCGTTTCTTTTGTGATTTACGAAATATGTTTAATGATGAAGCTTGTCTGATATTTATGGGGTATTGCATTTCATGCATCTGCTCCTTTGAAAGAAAGTGTATTTCACGTACTTCTCATTTTGTAATTAAATTTGTATATTTATTTCAAATCCCCGAAATGTCTCTTGTAGTAATAATGGCCACGCGTTTGATGCGGGATAGTAGTTTTTTCGAGTGGGGGGCGAGCAATGGTAATTTTTATCGAGACTGTTCACGGGCATTGTTTATGAATGGTTTCCAAAGCGCGCTTTAAATCTTTGAGGTTCCCCTCGTTGTTATCGATTGTTGAAGGAGTAATGCGGGGTATACGATACTTTTTTGAGGAACTGTCTTTTTAGTTTGAATAACGCGAATAGCGATCCTTTATTTTGGTTATTTTGACTTCGCTTGATTACTCTATTTGATTCATCATTATAGATTCTACGATGCTTAATTTTTATATTGACAATAATTTATTAATGTTTATTGTTTACACACGCGCGCGCACAAATTGTACGTATGTATGCGTGTGTATGATGCAACCCGAGATTCTGCGGCCGGTCCAGACCGGTCCAGAATCGAAATATGCTTATTTCAAGCAGTTAAGTCACGAACTGTGCCAGGAACGTGTTATTCGTATTACGTATTGAAGCGAACAAGTACGCGTATAGTTTGGCTAAAATTCACACTATATACTTACAAGAATTAAAGAAAAAAATAGCTAGTGGTTCTTACCAGTCTGCATTTTTTTTAAACTAGGCCCGTACCGGTCCAGTTATATATATATTAAAATAACTTTCTCTCGTTACGAAGTATTTCTCCGGCATAGGTCAGACCCAGTCTGACTGTCACACGCAGTCTATGAACGAGGGTAAAAGTGGTCTTTTCTAAATACCATTTCTCATTGTGGCCTTTTGGTTTTTTAAAATGTAATGCCAAGAATGCAACGAACCGTATTACAACGAACCCAATTCAACATTTGAGATTGCAAATTTTGAAAGCGAGAAACCTTTTTAAAAACTATTTTTCATAATAAAAGATAAAGCAAACGTCTATATATATACATATATATATATATATATATATACAGGGTGTTATCGAATTTTCATAAATTAGTATACATATTCAGGACGTGAAAGCGAACAAATAAATTCCTATGAACGTATTTCACAAATAAATAAATCCGCAATCGCTTCGTTTCCGAGATAGGTACATCGCCTTTTTGCCGAGGACGATCCAATTAAATTGATAGTCATTAAAGTTTATCAAAGTTTATTTACAGCGAGTACCCAAAATGGTTTCCCCGCATCGGAGTACACGCTTCAACGCGTCGTTGAAACTTTTGTAGCATACGTTAGAAAACGCCTATATATGTCTCGCGTATTGCTTCCGAACAATCCTAACACGAGATGCGTATCGGCGAGTTCTTCAAAATAGTCTCCATAACGGTCTGTAACATTACACGAGAGTGACACACAGAATGAAGGAAATTCTTTTGGTTTCTAAAAAGACGACGAACAAAATACTATCTAAACAATCAGATAACTACGACTCTGATAAACTTTAACGACTTTCATTTTAATTGGATCGTCCTAGGCAAAAAGCAAATATATATATATATATATATATAGATATTATATATATATATATATATATATATAATATATTATAATATTCAACTGCAAAAACACGCAGTATAAATAACGTAAAGAACGACGCATTGGTTTCTGCGAGTATGTAGAAGAATTACGGCATTTGGAAGAGTGAGGCCCATGGTGTAATGGTATCGCATCTGACCGGCAATCGGAAGATCCCGGGTTCGATTCCCGGGTGGTTACCTCATTTTTTTCATTTGTTTCGTTCTCTCTCGTCTTGCGCGGAATATCTCCTATACAAGCGTCGTTCTTTACGATATATATATATATATATATATATATATATATATATATATTATATATATCGGATACTGTAATCTTGTTTTGGGGAAGCTTTTCCTGCTGCAGAACTGGTGCACTTTCTGGTGGGACAGTTTGTATGTCGGTGCGTAAGCAATTTTTTTTATTTGGGAATTATAAACTTTCGTAATAATAAAACTTATGATGCTGATTAATGATGCGTTTAGTCCGGAAGAAAAAGGCTTTATGGAAGCTGATGCGTGTTTGTTTTTTGGTGTGTAAACTTACATGGTAAGGATTTTTTTTTTTTTTTTTTTGTATACTTCATTTTGACCTAATCTTTACTAAACTATCATTTTCGCTCTCCACCTCGTTTATCTATACTCAATAATGGTTTGTACTCAAAATTAATGTGTTTAGCGTCGCGCATTATACTCGTAGAATTTTTCTATACGAGGCTCGTACTACAATATATAGGATCTGGGCCCCGCGTGCTTCATACACTAAGTTACCTTCTATATAAAAGACATAAATACGTACCCAGATTAAATAGGGCATTTTAATACAGAATCATTTTAGTAATTGAACTACTGGTACCGTATACTAGTGACTAACCTATTAGGAATTTGCGTTTCAACGAGTGTCGTGAAATGGCAAGATAAGCTTCGATTACGTAAGTTTAGTTAATTTTTAAACGCGCGTACGTGCAAGACGATGATAAATATGGCGTCGTACGAACACCAAATAAATACATTAAGAGTTAATTAATGAGACAAAAGTACTCGTAGTGAACACGCACACGCGTAAATACAAAATAAAAGTACTGAAAGCGCGGGAGAACACCACAAGATGGGCATAGTCACTGTTACTTCTATAAACCTACCCCGCGAGCGCTTTGGGTATACCCCGTAATACAAAAGGAACGTTTATTTGGGCAATTTGACAATACCTTGATACCACTACCTGGTAAATATTTGTTATCCATCCGCTTTTTGAATGTGACTTTAGGGTTCATGACCGTCAT
>JAJOZX010001586.1:640000-742500 GCA_023014485.1 Bathynomus jamesi | reverse complement strand
TATATATATGTGTGTGTGTGCGTGTGTGTGTGGTGAAAGTGTGATGAGAAAGAAAAGCATTCGTTTATGATGACTATGCAGTGAAAGGAATTAAAAGTGGATGCATCATTGCAACAATTTTCTCGTTGTGTTTAATGAAGGCACATTTTTGATGCTAGATTGCGCTTGTTTCTCCCCTTCCCCCTCCCCCCTTTGCTTTATCGTGCACTTGAAGATAACTTCTCTACATTTTCGTTCATAATTATATAGGAAGAGATACTAGTGCAATGATGCGGTTACTTCAGCGTTATATATATAATATATATATAGATAGATAGATAGATAGCCCTTCGCTTTGTCCGGAGCTATAGGGCGCGTCCCTCTGTGGCCAATGGGGGAATGCATCTTTCTCTGATGCAAGGGCCTTCTCTGCCCTCGTGGACCATTCAACCCGTTTGGGGACCCGGCTGATCTCCTACCCTCCTACTTATATTTCCCTCTCCTCCTTTCCCCGACTCTCTCTAGTTTTGTTGTTTCCTCCCTTCCCGCATTTAGCTTTGTTTTGGACTTCGACTTGATTTTTTTCCTTGGACCTTGGGTGAAGGAGGTGGTTGTCCTTCACTCTTGTCGCTCTTAAACCAAACCCAAGCCCTGTCCCTGCCATCTTTAACCGCGCGTTGGATGAGAGTGGCCGCCTTGTAGGCACGGAGACTGGAAATGGGTGTATCTCCCCTGCGTGACATCTATTGGCGGTGGGACCGAGTGAGCCCACGATTCGCCTTTTCCTTGTTGGAGTCGATGGTGGCTGGATGCGCGCGGGGGATGAAAATTCTCTCTTTTTTTTGCTATGGCTTCTTCATCTACTCGGTTAACGACTTCCGCTTCTAATACTCGGACTACTCCTTCTCGCAACACTCGGGTGGTGGGCAACCAGGCCCTCGAGTCCCCTACCACTGGAAGCCCGCATCCAGATGGGGCTGACCCCCATCTGGTAACTGATGGCTTGCATCCTCCTTTAGCGTTGCCGACCCCAGGCTGTACCCTGAATATCCCTTTGGATGTACAACCTCTGGAGCAGGGGTCTCGCCCCAGCCCGCCTCAGCTGCCTTCGGGCAAGTCAAGTTCCACCCAAGATTTACCTCCAAAACCCGGCTTCTTGCTCTCCCCGTATGCCCCCCTCACCCGCCGTCGGCCCGCCTCCCCACGGAGAGCGCCCCGCGGCGGAGGGGGAAGTCGGCATGCACGACCATCCTATCGACAGTTGGATATCCCAGTCCACTTCGACTCTACTGCCTCCATATCCCTTCCAAGTATCCACAAATTCCTTGAGATCCGGCTACATCTGGATCCCTTCCGACCAACTCTGAACGGACGTTTCAGGCGATCCGAGCCCGCAGCAACTCCAGCCGTTATGATGTGCGACCGCAGAGGGATGGTTCCCTCCTCATAAAATCACGCTCAGCCACAAGAGACGAAAGCCCTACTCTCCATCACTGAGGTCCTTGAATGCTCGGTGTTCGTTTCACCACACCCTCGCCTGAACCAGTCAGGGCACTATTTATGCCACCCGCCTATTGTCAATTACAGTGAACGAGCTCTTGGAGGACCTCGCACCCCAGGGTGTCACCAAGATCTATCGCTTCACATCCCGACAGGGAGGTACCCCCTCCCCCACCCCGCGTCTACTTCTTACCTTTAATAACTTAGTCCTTCCCGACCGTATTGTATGGGGTATGGGAGACGCACGTCATGCGAATTTTCTGTCCGCCTTTACATCCCAGACCCGACCCGTTGTTTTAAATGCAACAAGTTCGGACATGTTAGCTCAGTTTGTCGACAGCCGCACCAATTGTGTGTTCGTTGCGGACAAGTTGCTCACCCAGACAAGTGCCCCAACACATCCAAATGCTCCAATTGTGAAGGTGCACACCCATCTTCATCCAGTGAATGCCTGTTCTTCAGGTTCGAGGAGGTCCGAGGCCTACAGGTATGGATTTCCTTAGCCTCCGAGAGGCACGAGACAGCGTGCGGAGTCGGGAGGTGAGACCGGGCGTATCTTACGCCGCAGCCCTCGGCTCTGTCCGCTCGGCACGCCGCCCTGGCCTGCCACTCACAACCCCCTCGACCAGTGCTCCCCATTCCTCTCAGGGGAAGTCCCCGCAAGAGCTGACGACCTCCTGTACCCCCACCATTCCTTCTCTTCACGCACCTCACCTGCCACAGATTCCTCAGGAGTCTGGGACCAGGACACCCAGGCCCCACCCACCTCGAACCCTGCCCTCCCAGCACACTGCACACACCCGAACCTAGTGCCCGGAGTAAGTCGACGAGGCGGAGACGTCGGAGTGAGTCGCCAGACCCTCCGGACTTTCAATTTGTCTTCCCTCTTCCCCTAGTGCTAAGAAGACGGATCGGACCTTCACACCGCCCACTTCGCCTATGAGGACCAAACCACCCCACAACAGAAGTCCCATCAATCTACCCCCACAGACTCGGACAATAGTTGCCGAAGTATATGACCCACCTTCCACGACGAGATTCAATCTGGACAACATCCTCTCCCCCGAGGATCCAGTGGATGCGGCTCTGGCGCAGCTACATGGTGAGGGGAACTCGGCTGCGCCCGTGAGTCTCATGGACCTGCCCTTGCCTCCTGACGCAATTTTTTCTTTCCCTCCACGAGAAGACAGTTTCACCTCCTCCCACCCCCACTGTACCTGCTCCCCTAAAATTCCCGGCCCAAACCCTGTCAGCCACTCTGAACACGTCCTCCCTCCCATCTGCCGGGTCCTTCTGGCACCCCCTATCGCCACCTGAGGTTCGTCCTGAGACCCCAGACAGGCGGGGAGGTGCCATTTCGGGAAATAAAACGCCCCCCTATGGCCCGAACACAAAAAGCTCAAGAAATTTTGCAACATCGGAGCCCACGACACACTCCAAGCTGCCGTGATCCACGCCTCCGGTCTCGCTCGGCCGACTCGACCCCGCGCCCTCCGCGGAGATCGACTGGCCGACCGATTCCTTCTCTGGTGAACGGCAGATAGCCAGCCATACTCCTAACTCATTCTTCGCCTTCGCGAACCTCAAATCTACCTTCACACACCAACATCTTCGCACCTATACCTTTACCCATCCCCCATCCACCACGCAGTCCCCTTCTACAATCTCCCTATCCGATCCCCGTTACAGGTGATTGCTACCCGGCTTTCCATGGATAGACAGTACACCGTATGTTCAATATACCTCCCTCCACACACCCAAGTCTCCCGCGATGACCTGATTGAGGTCGTACAACAACTCCCCAGGTCCTTTCTATTACTTGGCGATTTCAATAGTCGCCACCCCATGTGGGGAGACACACACACCACCTATATGGCCCCGACCCTGTTCAACATCATGACCGAGCTCTAATTTGAGTGCCTCAATGATGGCTCTCCTACTTTCTACCATGTCACCACCTGCACTCCATCCTGTATAGACCTGTCCTTCGTTTCGACCGATGCCCTCCTTAGATTTCTCATGGCAAGTCCTCCGAGAGGATCATGGAAGTGATCATTTCCCAGTTCAACTCACGCTCAATTGGCCCGACCAGACCGTTCGGGTACTGGAGAAATGGATTACTGCAAAAGCTAATTGGTCCCGCTTCTACGACGATACATATACAACTCGAACACCTGCCAGGTTCCCATCTTCCGATGAGTGTATCGCGTACTTCGAATCAAACGTGGTAGCGACTGCGTGCTCTAGCATCCCGCGATCCTCCACCTACCCCCGCGCCCGACGGGTACCTTGGTGGACCCCAGAGTGCACGGAGGCCGTATGCGCCAAGAAGACGGCTATTCGACGGTTCTACCGTATGCGACTTCCCATCCATCGCACGGAGATGCAGCGGGCCAGGGCCATCGCCCGCCGCACAATGAAAACAGCGCGCCGAGCTTCTTGGCGTGCCTTTGTATCTGGTATCACCACCACACCTTCGGCTACCATCTGGAAGAAGGTATGGGGCGTCGAGAGGCGACATGTCCCCTCCCGACCCCCGGTACTCCGGACTAACGACGGACTCCTATACGAGCCAAAATCAGTGGCAAACCATCTAGCCTCTACTTTCGCCGCCGTTTCTTCCTCTGCAGTTAGCTCCTCCGTACCCGCCCCTAAAAATAGCTCCTCTTCACCGTCCATAGACAACTCCTACAACCGGTTGTTCACCATGCGTGAACTACAGGCGGCACTGGCCTCTCGACGATCCCCTTGTCCCGGCCCGGACGGTATCCCCTACAGCATGATCCAGCACATCCACCCTACCTTACAAAATTTCCTACTAGACCTATACAGTATACAACCGCATATGGATAGAGGGCACCTTTCCCTCCCGGTGGAGGGAGGCCTACGTAATCCCTATCCCCAAACCAGGCAAAGATTCCCTCGATCCCACAAACTACAGACCAATCGCCCTAATGTGTTGTGCCTGCAAAATTTTCGAAAAAATGGTCGCTACGCGACTATCGTTCTTCCTCGAAAAGTAATTCCTTCCCGGCTACCCAGTCCGGCTTTAGACAATTTCGATCCACCACTGATCCCCTCCTGCTTCTCAGCCGTGACATACAGAATGCATTCGACAGTGGACAATTCGTCCTATCAATATTTTTTGACATCCAGAAGGCCTACGACACCACTCATCGGACAATAATCCTTAGACAGCTCCAAAGGCTAGGGCTCGTCGGAGCCATGCCGACCTTCATCAGGGGCTTCGTATCCTCCCGAACCTTTAAAGTTCGGGTGGGCTCAGTCCTCTCAGACACTTTCGTGCAAATGGACCGGGTCCCACAGGGAAGCATCCTCAGTGTTCTATGCTTTTCCATCGTCATGAACACAGTCTCAAAATGCCTTCCACCCAACATCCGTTCTTCCATCTACGCGGATGACCTTGCGATCTACTTTGCAGGGCGGGAGCCGTCCGTAGTTCAACGGCAAATTCAGCTCGCCATCTACCGGGTGGAAAGGTGGGCGACGTCGGTGCGTTTCCGCCTCTCCACCCCGAAGTCCAAGTGTATGCTTTTCAGCAGAAGACCCGCAACCCTTCCTGTTCCCTCTGTCACGCTATACGGCAATCCTCTTGAGGGGGTACCCTCCACGCGTTTTTTGGGCGTGATTCTAGACCGACGACTCAACTGGGTTCCTCATATTAAACAACTGAAGCAGTCCCTCCAGCGTCCCCTCGCTCTACTAGATCACCTCTCCCACACCACATGGGGCGCAGACCGACGCTCTCTCCTTCGTCTTTACACTTCCATGGTCCAGTCGAAGCTGGACTATGGCAGTGTAGTATACGGTTCAGCCTTGGACCCAGTCCTTAATAGGGGCCTCCGCCTCGCCGCTGGTGCTTTCCGCTCTTCTCCAGCCTCCAGCCTTCAAGTGGATTGCAATTACCTCCCTCTCGCCCTCCGACGGCGTCTGCTCCTCATGAGGACATACCTCCGTGCACAAAGACTACCCTCTTTGCTTCTATGCGCTGCGATTTCTGAACTCCCACCCCAGGGACGGAGCTGGCACTTTACTGAAGAGGTCCGCTCTTTCCTTGACTTTTCTAACATGCCTGTCCCCTCAATTATCCCCATTTCATACAACATTTACCCCCCCTAGCTCCTCACCCCTCTCAAGTTTTGCAGGGACCTGTGTGCTCTACCGAAGAATACAACGAGTGCTACGGTATACAGGTCACTCTTCCGTGAACATGCAACCCAACATCCGGACACAGTCCCCATTTATACAGATGGTTCCCGTTCGGAGACTGATGCGGCCGCCTCAGCTGTGATACTGACCCAACCATTTTCTCGAGGCGTCAGCTTGCCCCGCGAGACCTCCGTTTTCTCGGCAGAACTTTTCGCGATTAAGGAAGCCCTAGACATAGTGCGCACTCACTCTGCCAGCTCTTTCGTCATAAATTCAGATTCCCAAAGCGCACTTCTCTCCCTCGAGAGATGTAACCCCTCATCCGCTCGTCTGTACCATCCAGCAAATTTTCCATTTTTTAACAGCCTTCAGACGCAAGACAATCGCCTTCTGCTGGGTCCCGGCACATGTCGGCATCCAGTGTAACGAGGAGGCGGACCGCACGGCAAAGTCGGCCCACTTACTGCCGGCTTCCTCCCGGCCCCTTCTTTTCACCGACTTCTTCCCGACTCTCCGCTCCCATTTCCGTTCCATCTGGCAACGGGAATGGGACCAGGCCACACAAAACAAACTTCATAAGATCAAACCGCAAGTAGGATACTGGGTCTCCTCCTTCCACCGGTCCCGAAATAAAGAAGTGATTCTATCCCGTCTCCGCACAGGACACACACGCATTACTCATGGTCACCTAATGGCTAAATCGGCAGCCCCGCTCTGCCCTACCTGTTATACTCCCATCACTGTCGTACATCTCCTGGTCGAATGTCCAAACTTGTCCGCTCTTCATTGTAGATGTTTCCCTCACTTGGCCGAAATTCCCATACCCGAGCGTGTACAATTCATGCTCGCCGAGGGCCACCATTTTTCGGAGGAAGCGATTTCCCGTTTCCTCACTTATTCCCATCTGTTTCAACGGGTCTTAGATCAGGCCCCAGATACCCACTCCCCAATAACTGAACACTACATCCCCCCCTGGTATATCATTCCCAACTCAGTAACACCACCCACCCACTGCCTCGCTGAGATATGTATCGCACTAGGTACGAATCGGCGGTAAAATAAAGAAAGGAAAATATATATATATATATATATATATATATATATATAATATGGGTATGACATAAATTAAAGATTAATATGATTAGGTTAAGTATGATTATGATGAGTAGAGTTTTCCAAAGTTTAGTCACGCGAGTTAGGTTAAATTATGTGAAGTTTAATTTGGTTAGGTTGGTTAGTTAAATTCGAATTGTGCTCCTAATTAGATTGGGTTAGAAACTTTATAAAAATTGATGATGATAATTACCGGTAACTTCTTTACTATTACGCGGAAATAAATTAAAGGCGAGGTTTGAAATTGCGGAGATTCTGCATTTTGAGTCCAGTTTGCGTAGAGCAAACCCGAGGTAATACGAATGCGCTCGAGATCCAAACGGGTGTATTTGTCGTATTGTGGAAGAAACAAACTCGCGGTACGTCTTACTCCCGATGAATTACGCGCCAAAGCCTATAAGGCCGGGGGTGTTTACGATGCGAACTAACGACGAAGGCGCGGAAATGATTATGAATTTGACCATTCGTTAGATTATGATAACTCTTAGCATTGTTACTTCCGGTGGTGATGAGCCACGTACGGGAGTCTCGTACGTACGTACGTTGACCCCGCTTACGTACTCGGCAATGATGGTGCGAATTGTTCGTATTCTGAATAGGTGTATATGAGTGGAAAGGCGCTTCGTGAAAAAGGTGAAACCTTTCTTCTGACTCGCTCTTAATTTATTGATAGACGACATTATATATATAAATATATATGTCGCCACGCCAAGGGGCCGGGTAACCCGGGTACTGTAGTAGCTAATTTGCCCGTTATGCGCAACGGTGTATTTGTAATCAAAGCGTCTCTTCCCCACGGTAGAAATGTGTACTACACTCAGGTTTTCTATTTCACTAATGCCCCTTTTAGTCTGTCTCACTGAATCGGTATAATTTCTGTTTACACTCGCTTGATCACTGTACAGTTGAGGTATCACTTTCTCTACATTTTTGATCAGTAATTGCCCCTCAAAGTATGAATTCTTGCGGAGCTTCACTCGGAACATCGATTACTTTTATACTCCGTATTCAGTTTTCACGTTTAAATAGATTTCCTTACGTTTGACCTACTGTATCGATGAATCGGTACAGAATTTAAATTCTGTACCCATTCATTGATTTATAGTACCTGGTATTCCATACATTAAAACCAAGCTCACCCTCTCGTCCATTGTTAATTTCGCAGCCATCCCCCACCTAAAAGAAAAAAAATATAGTCGACACTGATAATTCCTACGATGCGCGACTTTTACGCCACCCTGTATAGAGCTAGAGAGAGGCAGAGCCATAAATAGTCGTGAATCCTAGTAATGGCAGAAAGAAATTGGGACAAAGGATTAAAAGAAAGAAAAGGAGACAAAAAAATGGACTAAAAACGTATTTATGAAAAAAAAACACATTTAAAAGTAAGCGTATCTACAGGGTGATGAGTAAGCGGAATTAAAAAATGTAGCAAGGTTTGCCCCTAAGAGGGAAGTATTCTGGCAGAAAGGATTTCTTACTTTATTCAGGCTACGAGAAAGAAAAAATTATTTACGCATATGCAGAGACGTCCTCAGCGACTTCTACAGTACTTCACAATGGAGCTCGTTGTTCTATCGACACGCAGCCGCGACCAAGATGACGTCACATCGTGAGACTCCCTCGAAGCTTCCCCTCCGCGTGAACGTCACGCCTCGCGCCTCCTTCCTCGAAGAAAACCTGACACTTTAGATCTCATCGTGTAACAACGTCGTAACAGTCAGTCCCCATTGACCTATTGTCATTCACCTAACTTTATATTAAGACTAAACTCCTCACGCGTTATTGTAATATTTAAGTAATATTTATAACATTTCATCTCGTTTCTGTGAACTCGCATTTAAGCAACTGTAACGCATTTTTCACACTTAAATCACATAACCACTATAAAACTTTTCTCATTGTTCTGTTTAATTCGGGGGTTCCTAACCATTTTGGCACTGCGCCCCCCTTTGGTCAACCTTGTATCCATGGCGCCCCCCATACCCAAAGGGCGAAAATTTTCATCAGTTCCATATGGACGTCTAGAATCCAGATAATTAATTATAGGATTAATAATAAAAAACATCGAAGCTCGTGTGTTTATGAGATGACGGATGTCAAGTTTTCCCTAACGAAGTAAAATTACCCATATATATTTTTGGGAATATATATTTAAATAGCATTTGTTGACCGTTGACCACCTCACGCCGCCCCTAGGAATCTCAACCCCCCCCCTGGGGGGCGCGCCCCCAGGTTGGGAACCGCTGGTTTAATTAATAACAGCATTATTGGTGTGACCTGAAAAGATGTGGTGACCCCGAGCTTCAGACAATCATTTGTATAAATAACATAATTAACATTACTCTCTCTCTCTCTCTCTCTCTCTCTCCTCTCTCTCTCTCTCTCTCTCTCTCTCTCTCTCATAAATATATATAATTGTGTGTCAGTGTGTGAAACCAGTCATTTCACGTAATGCCTAAAAATTTCAGGCATTTCGTGTAATACACGTGACCCTTAAACGTAGGTAATACGCATTACTAACCTAACCTAACCTAACCTAACCTTCACGAAGTCGTTAATCGAATTACCCTAAATGCCTGAAATTTTGGGGTTATTACATGAAATGACCGGTTTCACACACTGACTGTAATATATATATATATATATATATATATAAAATGAGAGAGACTGAGACAGACTGACTTTCCGTTTGGAATATTTTGTGTATAATTTGAAGGTAAAGTTTGTAAACGGGTCTTTGTCTCTTCTGGGACCCAACCCACTCCGTCAATCCCCGCAAATATTTGTTATTGAATACCCACCTCGCCTCCCCAATCTTGGTGGCTTCCAGAATTGGATGAATATTCTCTGAGCTGTCACACACGCGTACGATTTAGCTACCGTACAAAACCGCATCATTCACATTTTCAGCCGTGGATGGCGACTTTTAACTTTATCTAAATAATTAACGTAATCTTCATTATATATCCCTTTTTTACACGATATTTACCGATTTTCATTAAAATAATTACTACTAATGAATGCGCGTATTTATTTGTTAAATAAATTCGAATTCCTTAGCTACCAAAATTTACCTAAATTTATATCTTAAATTTTATTACTTAGATCCCTCTTAGTCTTTACTGGCTCCCCTCCAATTCAACCCCTCAACAGCAATTCTTGGCGAAAACGCGGTGTTGGCAACTCTGTATTCCAATGTATTCTAAATCAGTGATGACGTCATTGCCCGCGTTTTGGTATCTTTATCTATTTATTAATTTATTTATTTTTTCAGTCAAAAAATACTTGAACGGAAATTGATCGTTTAAATATATTTATTTTTTCCTATTTTTCCCCGTTATAAGTGTGGAATTTAGCAGCAAATTGCATTTGGGATTAAGATAATTTTAAATAGCATCCATTAACAGTAGTGGTCTTTCAGATAAGCTTATTTCTTTATACCTTTTTTGACCATTTTTCTCCTTTTAATCTAAAAAACTGATGAAAAACTTGTTTGAAAAACAATTCATTCTTTAACATTTATTTCTGTGTGTATATATATATATATATACACATACATACATACATACATACACACTTTTTCTTGTGTTGCGAAGCTTTGTTCGTTTGTTGAACATCAGTCACGCCCCCTTTTATTTGGGGGTGCAGATTCGTTTACTTTCTCAATGTGCCAAATAAACCGGCCAACTCCCATCGGATCGACAAAACCATAATAGCGACACTTTAAAACACTAATTTAACCTAACTTAATTTGAGCCAGCTTAACCAAATCTAAGCTAAATTAATGTCATTCCCATTATACTCGTCGATAGACTGTCAAATTGGTCGTATGTTGTAATCCTATAATGAACTGTATCTTTATATATATGGGATGAACTTCAGAATTAAACGCATGAAATAAATATGATGCACATTCACAAGAGAAAAATGAAGAATGATTGCGAGGCCTTTTGTGTATTGAACAGTACACCTGACGAGGTGTACTGTTGAATACACGAAAGGCCTTGAATTATCTTTTAATTTTTCCTCGTGGAAATCATATATATAATAATAAACCGTAGACGATGGTGTTTTTAAGGAATCGACATTTAAGCATGAAGACAATAATCAACGCCCACATCAGTATTGTGAAGATTTAATACAGAGACATTTCGGAAGTCAAACTTCCATCATGAATGAAATGTTTAGTTTGTATGCGGAATTATAATCATTTAACTTTGGTTTTTGTCTATACTCTCCGTATTATATATAATGACTAATCATTTCACTGATAATGAAAGTTTAACTTCCGAAACGTCCGTGTATTAAATGTTCATAATACTGACGTGGCGTCGATTATTGTTTATAACTAGAGAAGCTTATTTACAATTTGCCAGCGGCCGTAGCTCAGTGGATAACACCAGTTTCCCGTAAGAGAAATGAAGACACCGAAGTCGGGGGTTCGACTCCTGATGGTACTGCTAATAATAATAATAATCACCTGGGAGTTAGCGCAGTGGGTTGCATTAGTTGGCCTGATCGCTGTGCCAGTTTCTGGCACTCCTGAATGATTTTTTTATTTAGTTTTATTTTAATAACTCCGTATCGTAAATGAGACTGTAGCGCTTTTTTTTTTATAAATTACTTTAGTTCTACCTAAGTTTTAATATCATGCACAGTCGTTTCAGAAAGTCCTCTGTCTTCGAACTCCATATCACTCCCAATATTTATCATTAATATCGAGTTTCATAATAAACTCTCTGAATCGATTGCACTTGGTACAACATTGAAAAAAAAAATATATATATACACACGTGTGTGTATATAATAATAATAAACAAAGAGGAAGGCAAAATTTGAAAGTGTGTGTGTGTACGTGCGCGCGCGCACATATCTTCCACTGCACTCAAAGTGAATTAGAAAGAGCATGATAAATAGTTTTGTCTCCGTGTGTTGAACGTGGTGTGATCGTTAGATTTGCTTGCCTCTTGTTAAGATGTAAATTTCGCATTTAAATTAGTTGACTCACCGAAGCTCAAAAAGATCATAATTATTTATACTTTTCCTTCGGTGTTAAGTAATAATTATTGAGTTGATCTATTACTTAACGGTAACGCTACCTTCCTAATTCCTGTTACTCGTGAAAAATGCCAAGGTTTCGTGGTGAGGTGTGGCGTGCTTTGACAAAGAACGAGGAGAACGTTAATGACGAGACTAAATCTCATTATTGAGGTGAGGAAGTAACAAAAATTAAATTTATTTTATTTTTTTTTTTTATATATCGCTCTAATTTTTTATAACCTTTATTTTTCATGCGTATACGGCAGTAACGGCACCCATCAATTTATCTGTCTGAAGGGCTATATTTCGCGGACACTTTGCCATACTGTTACCTATTTGTGTCCGTCTTTCAGTTACTCAGTTATTGTGTATACATACATACATACATACAATATAACCTACTTAGTGACCACTGTTGGAACCAAACAAAAGCGGTCACTTTAGAAAAAAAACTTTCTCCAAAGAGTTAACGACAAACATCGGCTTTTTTCTATTACATGTTTTAGCGCTGAAGGGGATTATTCCACTAATTTTCCAAAAGCGACGCATTTTTGTCCTGAAACTTCCTGTTTATGTAACTGTGGAAACAAATTTGCGTTACTTATAGGTACGAGTCATGACATGATAAGTTCTTTTCTTAAAATCGTATGATCACTTTAACAGATTGAATACTGAACAAAATTTTTTAGCTGGGTAAAACCGTCACTTTCCACAGTTTGCGGGTGGTCACGATACTGACAAAAATTAACATTTGTTAATATACAATTTTTGCAGGATCGCAAAAAATGGTAAACTTAATCGGGTGGTCACTATGCAAAAGCGATACAGTTTGTAGGTATATATATATATATATATATATATATGTATATGTGTATGTATGTATGTATGTGTGTGTATATATATATATATATGTATGTATGTATGTATGTATGTATGTATGTATGTAATGTAAATGCTTATGGGTGCTCATTAATATCCTCGTGAAACACCACCCACGCTTCTCTTCCGAACGGGTCTCGACCATTTCCTTTCCCTTTGCGAGAACGGAAGTCGTCCTTGGGTTCGATCCACCGAGCCACTTCCCCTAAGTCATATTTTTATGAGGCTTTTGTGATGTCATAATTTTTCGTTTAACCCTTCTGACGTCATCATTTATTGACCCCCTCGCGTAATTATCACGGTTCATTCTCCGTTCTTATTTAGAGGTTATTGATCTATTTAGTTCATTACTCGATTAGAAGTCCTATCGATGTCGTTAGTCCTGTTGTGATAGGCAGTAATTTCATTCGACAAAGTATCGCTCAAGGCTTCAGAGGTCTCGTATCATTGCGGTATTTACTTACCAGCGGTAGTTTGGTGGCTTTTGTCCAAACTGTGTGAAAAAGCTATTATACGCGGTACGGTACGTTAGCAACAGTTTCGGAAACGTTTTTTCGTCTAAAAACCTAAATTTCCTAAAACGCATAAAAAATTACTAATTGGTAAATAATTGGCTTTTGTTCTTGGATTTTGATTCGTCAGCAAAAAATAATAAAATATCCGAAGAAAACCACGGTATTACCATTAATTTTTTAAGCTTTCATAAAAAATTTCTATAGGCGAACTTTTTTCCAATACTGTACGCGCAGGGACTCTAATTTGGATCTAGAAACAGTGGTGTTATTTTAATTGTCTCGCTCTAATTTCTGTTTTTACGAAAGAAATGTGACGTACGCAATTTAAAATATTTTTTTCCCTTCCTTGGTGATCAGTGATGATACTGTCGGAGTGGAATGTTTACGGGTCGTACTTAGAAATGTTGCTTCGCCTTTGGTTTATTGAGTGAAAATGGAATACGTTTCTTATTTGTTAATTATTAATGATAACCCATATTCGGAATGTACTGTAGATGCGTAGAGTTTATACTAATTGGTAATTTTCTTTTTACTAATTTGTTTTGGCTGTCCTTCTCTTTCTATGGGGTAGGGGGGGGGGGAGTGATGACGGCATTTTTTGCGGGCATTCGCCCTTGGCACCTCCTTCCTGCATAAACAAGAGTGTATCCGAAAAGTTTTTTACCCACAATGAGAAGTACATTTATTAATGGAACCATATCATAACTGTTCCTCGTTCACCTTCAAATCACGTTAATTAAATTAATGAAATTAATGTATCGTAATTTTCATTGAGTAAAAATTTTTCGTACACCCCAAAATTTCCCATAACTTTAGCGTTTTCATTTAATTCTTTTATTAGATTTAAAGTAACTTGTAAAATAAGGAATGACAAACCATAACACGAAAATATACTTGGAACTTCTGCCTGAAACCCACCATACTACTTGCAATACGAAAATTTTACTTCATTTTACTAAACGGTACGTTTGTGTGTGTGTGTGTGTGTGAATATTTACTTATAGGTAACACCTATTACTCCTTTAACTACGATGTTAGCACTCTACTATTTTATCCTGGTTAATGTCAGACGATTTTATTAATTGCTAAAAGGTTAAGTTTAAAAGTGGATCGTGAGATTGTGTCGTAGAGAGGAGGTTGTCATTTTGGCAGAAGGTATTCTCGTAAGACGACTAAATAAAACCCGTAAGAGCGAGGAATTAGTACGATGCCAAAAGCCATTCTCCAAACTTCATAAATATTGAAAGGGAAACCGTTATTTCGAGGGGTAATGACATTAATTACCGCATTTAAAACTAATCTTTCTTTCCCCACAGATAAAGAGTCGAATGTTGGGAAGGACGATTCTACGTCTCGGGACCATAAAACCATTAATAATTCTTTGGAAAAATCCAGAATTTCTATCAAAGAACCTCGAGCGGCTCCTGAGCCCTTCCACATCCTTCCAAAGGGCGGCGCCCTTGGCGGGGATGAAGAAGGGGAGCCCGTAGACCACACGGAACCTCGGGTCTCTTCTCCCTTCAAAGGAGGGGAGGATCCATCGAGTGCGGAGAAGCGCGCCCCGGAACAGACTGGGGACCCAAAACAGCGGCAGAAAACGCAGCCGCAAGCGCCACCGAAGGATCCTCCTCAACAACAACAACAACAACAACAACAACCCGTCGAGCAAGCTCAACCCCCTCAGTCACCACAATCGAAACATACTCAGGTGGTAAAATCCCAGGGTACATCGGTACAGGCCAAACTCTCGTCCGTAAAACGACCCGCGACAGCGCCTCCTACAGCTGGTTTCTCCATTAACTCGCTCAAAGGGAAGATCACGGTAAGGAAAAAGGTAAACGCTCGGTAGGAAGTGTGGTTTGATGTGGTTGATTGTGGTTGATTGTGGTTAGCCATTAAAAGACTTAACAGCTTTGGAAACACACACACACACACACACACACACACACACACCACACACACACACACATGGGAAGAATGTTCAGTGTAATTATTTTTGTTAAAAAGAATGTAAAAACTAATGATCGATGATGGTAAATTCAGTCGTTATTAATTTTTACCATCACTCACTTCTCTCAGACGTAATATTATGTGGAAATATAACATTTATATTCCGTAAGAGAAAGTTCTAAAATTAAGAAGAAAGTGTTTTATTGTCTTCAATCGTTCAAAAGTGGTTTTACATAGAGTGCTTTCGTATATAACTAAAGCCTCGCAGCTCAATGATCCCATGACGACGCTGAGGGACTTTAGATCAATTCCTTTCCCTATTAATTTTGTTCGGGTAGGATATTGACTCATTTTTCTCAATTTCCATAATAGCTTTGCTGTCAGTTTCCTTTTCGTGATTTTAAGTACGACTCGTATAGCTTCGGAAAAAAGAATAATTGGTAAAGATTGTGTTTTGTTTTTAACATTTTTTCTTTGTTTTCAAACAAAAACGAGAGTAATTTCTAATTGGTAATATTTTTATGCTTTTTAGAAATTGTTTCGTTGGACTTTTTTCCTGAAACTGTACATCTACATTTAGATGATTTGGTACTACCTAATGTTGTTCATATTTGCGATTTAATGAATATACAACTATCCTTATAAACACAAGCTTAATTTTTAAAGAATATCTTTTTCTAAATGACCTCAAAGTTCACTTTTTTTAACCTAGTTCTGTTCTTCAGCAAATCCTGTTAGGTAACGAAAAAAATGTGTGTGTGTGTGCGTGTGCGTGTGTGTAGTGAAATTTTAATGCCTCTCGTGAATTGTTTTGAGGTTTGTTTGAAATAGAGCAAATATTATCATTGCCAAATTCCAACAATGCTGTTTAAAACATTTCAAGTTTATATATAACACCACACCCGAGCTTCATATATTTCAAACTTGAAACGTTTCGAGAACCAATCTCATCGTCAGTGAGCGGTAAAACTGAAAATTATAATTAAATAGATGAAATTAAAAATAAACAGTCAATCTAAAAAACAAAAAAAACGTGACTAGGAATAAAAAAATTACATTATTTGAAATTATATGCCATATATGCCCATTCTTATTTAGCGGAAATGGCATTCGTGTAGCTATTTATTTATAAATTTCAGTTTTACTGTTAACTCGTGATTAATTCTCGAAACGTTTGAAATATACCTTATACACATATACCATATACGTATCTTCCTAGAATTTCTGCTCGTTGGGCTCTTGGCTTGGCGGAGGAGAGAATTGCTTTCTTTAGCTCTCCATCTCTCGTAATCAGGTACACTTGGCGCATCTGTGGTTTTCTCGAGCCGGGTGGCTGCTGTTTATTCCAAGATATCCGTACGCACCCCGGTTGTAGTTCTTATTTATTTTGCTAACTGGTTAAATAAATATTTGGTCTCTGACGACAAAACTATTTTCCTTCAGAGTTGGGGGATGTCCCTTGTCTAGTCTTTAATTTGGGAACACTACATATTTTCTTTCCCGTTTTCTGGTGTTTGAATGGTAAAAAGATTCTGTTTGAGATAAGGAACGAGTTTCTCTACTTTTCCACGTGTAATGTATATCTCTCTTTCGAACGAATATATACATATATATATATATAATTTATGTAATCATTTCCAGTAATTTAGTTCTTTACAGTCATTGATCTTGACCGTGAAATTTCTTTCAATTTCTTTTGATTTATTTCCTCTTCTTGATATGGGGACGTTAAGACTGAGAATATTCCAGTTTTGGTATGATCACATTGATCAGGGTTTTCAGGAAGGGAAGCATTATATTCTTATCAGTTATTTTATAGGTTCTTTGTTATCTGTTCATTATCTCCGCATTAACTCGACGACACTGTGAGGCGGAAAATCCAGAAGGCAATTATTTGAAATTTTGAAGTCGCTGACTGGGGGCTCATTCCCCGTCGTAAGTTGTCAGAAAGCACACCACCTTCACTCAACGAGCCATCCTGGACTGCATAAAAATCTTCTCAAACTCTATGAAGCTTTAGCAATATTTGATCATGTCCATTATGTGCTTTCGTCCTTGTAAAGAATATAAACTCCCTCAATTCATCATCCATTTTTCACGATGGAAAATCTGAAAATAGTTTATTGAACTGCTTTTCTGAAATTCTGGGAAGGTTCGTTGAGTGAAGGCAACGACTTCTCATACCTCATTACGCTTCTCGAGCCACAATTATTCCACTTCTGAAGAAATTGCAAATACGTGAAATGAATGAATGATGCAAGGAAAAAGAAAAACGATTCCAAGATCTTTCGTGTATTCAGAGCTACACCTCGTCAGGGAATGACGTCATTCCCTGACGAGGTGTAGCTCTGAATACACGAAAGGTCTTTGAATCGTTTTTTTTTCCTTGTGGGTTTGCATCATATATATATATAATATACGGGTAAACCTCGTTATACGACCTGGATGCATTCCTGAAGTAGAGTCGTATAGCGGATTACAATTTACAATAGGGATAATGTATTAATTAGGAGATGCGTTCCATAGTTTTGGTCCTCAAATAAAAAAATATGAATAATAAAACACGATATAATAAATAAATATTATACATTAAGAACAAAGTTAATAAAACAAAAATAATTTAACTCTCACCAGTACAGTAATGGTGTTTGGTTAGGCGTAGCAAATGCCACTGCTTCGAAGGTGGCGGGAGTGGGTTTAGCGGGTTTACTCGGAGTCACCCGTCTCCAAGAAGGTTAAGGGAGGCGTGTGGCGATCGTCCGTTTCCTCACTGACTGACACGGATGGAGTCTGCCGCCTTTTCTTGAAGAATGTGGTGATGGTTAACTGTTTAGTAGAGGCCTTCTTCATCCACTCGTAAATCTTCCTGTAGCGAGTGTAGGCCTGTTCAATGCTCTTGCTGACACCAGTGCTGCGCTCCAGGTTTGGGTCGTTCTCGGTGAAGATAGCCATAGCCTTATCCATGTAAACAAAGGCTTCCGAGAGTAAATTACGGCTCAGTGTTCTCACAGGCTCAGCTTCTGCAGTAGGAGCAGCCTCTCTCTCTGCTTGCTGTTGGTCGAGCTGCAGCAGATCCTCGTTTGACAAATCCTCTCCATGTGACTCCAGTAACTCCTCCACATCTTCCTCGTCAATTTGTCAAAACCAGCTACCAGTACCATTTCAACGACGTCGTTTTTGATGGCAGGAGCAACGTCACTAAAGCTGAGGAAGTCCTTTTCGCATTCTGGCCAAATCTCCCTCCAAATATCCTTCATTGTTGGCAGTCGTGCCTTCTTTCCATGATGCATCGATATTTTCAATGGCCTTTATGATGTTATAACCACGCCAAAAATTACTTATCGAGTAGTTTTGTGCTCGTCGATTGATTTTCTAATTTTTTTTTAAATTTAAAATTCTTACATTTTTACTTAAAAAAAGGTCATAACGAAAAGTCGTATAACTATATATATATATATATATATATATATATATATATATATATATATAATATATATATATGTGTGTGTGTAGGGGGGTGCTCTGGTTCGCTCCCGCCTGGTGACTCCTGGGTGGGGTTGAATTGGCCGCCTTCCCTGCCATTATTCGAGTTAAAGATGACCTTTGGGGCATACTCACCCTCACATCGTGGAGAAATGAGCTTTCGTGCCTATATCTTTAATCTTCAAACTACCCTCCGTAGGTTTCTATCCTTCTATCTGTGCCTTCATCTCCAATTTCCTCTCTGGCCGATCTATACCGGTGGTGTAGATGGTCACTGTTCTTCTAAAGCTATTAACAGTGGTGCTCCTCAGGGTTCTGTCCTGTCACCCACTCTTTTTCCTTTTATTCATCAATGATCTGTTAAGTCGCACTTCCTGTCCTTTCCACTCTCACTTCTCAACAGTCACTCCATGATTCGCGTAGGACGACTATGATACACTTGACCTCTGATCTTTCTGCTCTCTCTCACTGTTAGATCAAAGATAGCAGTTTCTCAGTTTCTCCATATGTCTACTCGTCACAATCTTCCACACGACTATCCCCTTACCTTCAACAATATACAACTTAATCCTTTCTCTTCTCTTAACATTCTTGTTGTTTCCTTTTCTCGTGATCTTTCGTGGGAAAATCACGTATATTCTTTCCAAAACAGCTTCTAAGCGGTTAGGTGTATTGTATCGGTTCCGCAGTTTTTTCACCCCGAGTCAGTTGCTGTCTCTGTATATGAGTCTTGTCTCCCCCCCCCCTCCCCTGTGTGTAGTATGCTTCTCACGGCTTTATTTGACCGGGTGGAATCAAAAGCTTTTCGTCTCATCAATTCCCCGCTTCTTACTCACTGTCTTCAAGTTCTTTCTGTTCGTCGCAATGTTGCCTCTCTCTCTCTCTCTCTCTCCACTGTCGCTATTATAACGGACACTGTTCTTCTGAACTCTCTAACTGTATGCCTCCTCCTTTAAGGACACCACGTAGTACCAGACTTTCGGCACATTCTCACTCTTTTTTCTGTCCAACTCTCAAACCCAAGGGTTAATCGGTATTTTTAATCTCATCTACTCAACCGGTGAACTCTGGAACCATTTTCCTCAATCCATCTTTTCCCCCCGTCTAGGACCTCCAATCTTTCTAATGCAGAGTGTCCAGGCATCTCGAAAACCTTGGACCTTGATTTTCGCTTCTTTTATGGGAGGGGCGTTTTTGCGCCCTTGTGCCCTCCTTCCTGCATGAAAAACGTGTTTAACAATTGAGGCAGTCGGAATCAGAAGGGCGAGCTCGCCAAAAGTACTTTGAGTTCGCCCTTCTGGTTCCGACCACCTCAATTATAAGTACGTGTGACTGTGATTGATATAGGTAAATTTGTGCTGCCTTCTTGAGAAAATACAAACTTGCGGTGCACCTTGCTCCTCAAAAATCATGCTCCAGGACTGACCCGGTGGGGTGGGGGGTGGGGGTCTGCATTACAAACTAACTAAAATTACAATAAATTGAATATGGATATGGATGTTCTTTGGACTAGATTAACACAGAGCATTGTTGCTTTCAGTGGTGATGAACCACGTACCAAAGCCTCGTCAGTACTTTGACCCCCTATTTACTTGGCAATGCTGCTGCGAGCTGTTTCTCTGAAATAGTCGTATGGGCACAATGGTGGTCTATGTAAAAAGATATTTAACTTCATACTTCCACTTAAACTTTGTGTGTGTCGATTATATATATATATATATTATATATATATGTGTGTGTGTGTGTGTGCGCGTGTGTGCGCACGCTGTAAAATGTACGTTTCAGTGTAATAATGATGATGATAATTGAAGAGGCCCAAAACTGGCACAGCACTCAGTTCAGCTAATTGCTCTGTGTATTATTATTATTATTACCAGCATCATCGGGGTTCGAACCCCCGACCTCTTTGTCTTCTCTTCCTTAATAAATGCAAAAAACTTGCAGAGGAAACGGTGTTACGGCTGCTTTCTGCTGTAAGTTATAGTTGGTTAAAAAAAAAATGTAATATTTAACTTTATTGAACAGATTGGAGATAAACACGAAAAAGGTTTCACGACGCCCCACGAAGAACTTTGCCCCAACAACGGCAGAGATCTAAAGGTGCTGATCCTAATCACGACAGCCCCCGACCACGAGAAACATCGTAACGCCGTCAGGCAAACGTGGGGTCACTTCGCCATGCGAAAGGACGTCTCTCTGGGGTTTATGGTGGGCAGGACGTCGAGAGCCGATGTGCAGACAGTGATTGACAAGGAGAACGATCGCTACGGAGACATCATCGAAGCCAATTTCGTCGATCATTACTCCAACCTTACCCTGAAAACTGTGTCTATGTTCGAGTGGGCCAAGACGTACTGTTCAGAAGCCCGCTTCGTCCTCAAGACTGACGATGACATGTTCATCAACGTTCCTCTCCTGCTGGCGTTCATCAAGGCCAAAAACAATGAGAGGCATGCCATGTTCGGCCGTCTTGCGAAAGGCTGGAAACCCGTCAGGAATAAGAAGAGCAAGTACTACATCGACACGGCTACCTACAGCAGAGTACGGTATCCCGACTTCTTGACGGGTCCGGCTTACCTCTTCACCAACGATGTGGTAGAGGAAGTGTACAATAAAGCGCTCAATACGACCTTCTTCATGCTCGAGGACGTTCTCCTCACAGGCTTCGTCGGCGAGAGCCTCGGAGTGAAACGAGTTGGGGACTCGCACTTCAGGAACGAAAAGATAAAATTAACGGACACTTGCAAACTTATGCAGAGTATATCGATTCACATGGTGAAGTACGAAGAGCAGTTTGATATCTATAAAAGGACGCTCGATGGCAAGACTAAGTGTAAAACGCGTTAGTATCTAAAGTAAACGTATCCATCTGAGTGACCTCTATATAAAAAAAAATTTCCAAGTGCTACGTCGAAGTGAGCAAAGAGAAGAAACTCCAATTTTGCATCGCTCCAAACGCTCAACATAATTGTGATATCCTAATTTCTTTTTGTAGTTTAAAATTTTATCGCCATCTTGGCACTCGTAAAGTTAAAAAAAAAAAAAAAATCTTCCTACCGTTGAAAGTGAGTGGATTGTGTAGCTAACGTATTATCGCTGTACACTTAAAGCGAAGTTAAAATCGTGTAAAGTCTAAACTAGTACTTAAAAAGAAAAAAAAAAAATGGTCTTAATTTTAAGTACCATTTAGTGTCTTAAATGTTCCACAAAACCTTTGAAAGAAAAGTAGTCCAAAGAAGAAAATCTGTTGTCCTTTGACCTCGTGCGTTGTCAGGTTAAATTGTTGGAAACTATAAGTGAACAAATAATTTTACATAGTCATGTGCAATAGAAAAAACTTAGCCCATAAAATATATATATATATATATATATATATATATAATATATATATATATATATATATATATATATATATATATAGGGTGCCCATAAATTATCTTTACAAATTCAGTTGAAATCGAATATATATATGTATATATATATGTGTGTGAAGATAATTTATGGACACCTTGTACTTTCGTTTAAAGATCTTTATACCACGTAGAAAGTGCCGTATTCCTGTAAACATTGTTACCTACCTGTATCAATCGAGTTTCTGAATACCAGAACTAATTCATTGTATTAACATTCCCGTAGATTGCTAACTTTAGTTAGTTTTTGTACTACGGGTTAATTAAAGTTATATACATTAATTGTGCGAGCTGCAGATAGAGATAAGAGTTTCAACATTATTTTTAATGAATGTGATGGTATCTTGACTGATTTTCAGTTTTTTAAAGCTGCTGTTGAATAGTTATATATATATATATATATATATATATATATATATATATAATATATATATATATATATATATATATATATATATATATATAACTATGTAAAACTATAAACAGTGATTATAATGAGATTTTTTTTTTTTTAAACTTTTTGAGATTTTGGGTAATAAGATTTAAGGTTGAATTTTGTAAAAAACGATTTTGTTACTCGTACCCCGAACCCCCACAGCAGTTATTTTTTTAAGGTCCATTTTTATAAGTAACTTATGTTTTCAGTGAGACCCGTTTGTAGGGCAAGCTAGAGCCACGTCATATCGAAAGTTGGGTATAGAATATCAAGACGCTCGTAGTTCGGGTATGAATAGGCTCAGTCTTTTGGCCCTTGAAAAGAAATCCTGAAGCGTGTAAATTTGGCAACTGAAAGAAAGTTATAGGTTAAAAAAACCACGGTGACGGGTGTGACAATATGCGGTTCATTGCGCCTTTCTCCGTTACCAAATATATAGTTTAAATATTCGAATACATTTATTAATATAATAATAAGAATAATTGTTCGTAATTGCATTGTGTCGGATGTGGCATTATAAAATTATTTTAAGTTTATTTAATGAGGCACTTTATAGTTTGGCACTGGCATCTTTGATCGCGTAATCCAGACGCGAGATGGAGTTAAGTTAATTGCCCATTAGTAATATAACGATCTTACTCCTATGGAACGAAAATGTTTACCTTTAATAGTGCCTCCCCCACCCAAAATAGGTCGTATTGAATCTGGCCAAGAGTCGAAGACCGCAAAGTCATAAATGGGAGACCCTAGTCGGCGTATCTCGTAAGTTTTTTGGCCGAGATATAGTTCCTTATCAGCTATTTGTAGATGTTAAATTGAGGCACGGTCGCGCGTGGGTGGGTTGTCCCCTTTTATCGGCTGTGCGCGCGTGGGTACACGGGTCTGGAATATCTAAGAACGGTTAGGAAAATTATCGAGGAGTCAACTAGATCGATTCCCTTTCCTTTATAACTCGTCCAAATAGTTTTCTTACCCAACAGAGATAGTTTTCCTTCGTCAGACATAAAGAATAGGCCCCGTAGTCTACGAGGCACAATCAATACCCGAGGATATTTTATTATAACTATTTTCGTACGTACACTCGCTTAACCAAATATTTATCGTAAAATGCCCGATAATATCGACAGCAGAACGACAAAAAATATATCTTCAGAAGTCAAAAAGATTTTGTCTATTTCTTACCTTATATAACCCGTTACTGTATTTTTTATGAGCATTTCAAATTTAGGTTCCAAAGATACGATGCATTTACTTTAGTTATGACACGTGTAAGGCCATCAAACAAGATTCATTTTTTTAATTGGTGTAAACCAATATTGACACCTCTCAGTGGAGTTTCATAGATAATAATTTATTTATTTTAGATATTAAAACGTGTTAAGAAACACAGCGTGATCCGAATAGGCGTTACCAAAAACATGTAAAAGTTATTTGTGGGAACATCTTTCTGGATTACCGTATATATAAATTTTCACAATTTTGTTTGTATGTTTACGTACTTTCTTACTAGTTATGTTGTTAAACGAAAATACTTCACCGTAAAGTTGTGCATTTTTTATTCTTGTTTCAAATATAATTTTTTTTTTTTACAGTTAATAAATTTTTGTACATATAGAAAAAGTGGAGGACTACTGAACTTACTGTCACATTTATCGTAATGCCAGTGTTATATATATATTATTTTTTAAGACGGTATTATTATAGTCGTTATACTACTATGAATTCGGGTCCATTTTAATTTTAAAAAAGGGATAAAGTGACATAATACAGGATGTCCCCTAAGCTTATTTACCCCCCAGAACCTTTTCCTACTAGAATACAGTGAGGGTAATGGGACTCTGGAGCAACCTGTACATTATCTCGGTAAATGAACGTGAAATTGACATGTCGTAACTGCATTGAGCACGTTACAACTTCTCAGAACAGGTAAAAAAAAAAAAAAAAACGTAACTTGCCCAAAGTGGTAAGAAGAGATGTTAAAAAAAAAAAACATTGACGTAATTTTGGATTTATGGATTTTCTCTCTCTAAAGGAAATTGTCTTATTTAAAAAATATAAATATTTTTGTTTTCAGTTGGTGGAAATAAATGATCTGTGATATTGTTCCTGTGTGTGGAGAATTAGGATGTAAATATTTGTACTGTTGATTCAAGGACATTACACACACACACACACACACACACACACACACACACACACACATATATATTATAATATAATATATATATATATATATATATATATATATATTATATATATATATATGAATTAGTTGATGTTAATTGTAAATTTTCCTTTTTTAGTTTGAGGCAAACTTGTAACTAATAAATCTTTAAAGACAATGAAAGGGAGAATATATATATACACGGTGAACCAAAAGTAGGTGGACAGTAGGTTGAATACGGTTTGTGTTATATATATTATAACTATGGTGTTCATTATAACTATGGTGTTTGTGTTATATTATATTAAATATTATAACTAAATTTATTTAAATTTTATTTTGTATTATAGTATACAAAAAAATTAAATATGTATTCTCAAAATAAACGTTATCATTTACTGTCCACCTACTTTTGGTTCACCCTATATATATATATAAATAAAAATAAATAAATAAATAATGTGTTACGCACAGACCGTGCATGAACAAGGAACTCTTGTGGGGAAAATTAAATCCACTGTAGTCAAAATAAGTAATGTTAAATGACAAACTATATTTTTTTCCTTTTCATAGGCTGCTTTAAATCCTAGATCCTGTCCCAAAGTTGGATCCTGTCTACTTGGCAGATAGCTGGTGAGGGAGCTATATTTTGGGGCCTCTTCGCGAGTGACCCGTTGCCCACGTCGGGCTAACATCATGAAAAGAAAAAAAAAACTATCGTGTTCGTCATTTATTACTTATTTTGACTATAGAGGATTTAATTTTCCCGGAAGAGTTCCTAGTTCTACGCACGGTCTGCGCGTAACATAAAAGATCTCGGGGGACCATTCTGAGTTTTATCCTAATACATATATATTTTTTTATTGAGGTTGTTTAACCTCCTCCGCAACATCTAAGGTCGTATGACGGAGGGGACCTACTGCTTTACGTGGGATCCGAACCACGGGTCGCTACATAATCTGAGCGCGGAGGACGGTCTCCCATCCAACTACTACCCAGACCCAATGTGTCTCAACTTTGCTGATTTCCGGGAAGCGGTGTTACGACATTGGCCACGACGTTATATATATATATATATATATATATATATATATATATATATATATATATGATGAATTTATTCATCATAAATATCACTTTCGTGAAATAATTTTCATATATATATAAAATTGTTAAAATTGTTCCTATTTCTATATAAGTTTTCGTAATATATTTATTGTATAGTGTCCATGAATTATCTTTACAAATTGCATTAAATTTTTGAAGAAATTTATGGACACACTGTACTTTTGTTGTATTTAATGAAAAGACAAACTTGTTTTTTTTTTATGTTTTCAGACACCTGTCTGAAAGGTGATTTTGAGAAATTTTGAAATGTAAACATAATTTTATTGCTATTATCTGAAATCCGATTTAAAAATTGGGATTGTTTAAAAGTATACTTTATCCTTGTTTTTTTTTTTTTTTTTTTTTTTTACATACGCACAGGCACGTGTATAAAAAAAAAACTTATGACCACTTTCAGACTGAAATTATTAACTTAAATTATACATTCTCGTTTTGAATTTCTTGTTTTGAGATACATTTTTAGAACTTTGTTCTAAATAGTAAATACGCGTCTTTATAAATTCTTCATTAGTTTCTTTGTAAAACAAATTTTAAAAAGTGTTCGTAATATTTTTTTCCTGTTTTAACTTCTGTTAAGATTAAATACAGTTTCATTAAAAAAAAAAAAAAAATATTGCAGATTTGTTTCTCAACTGCCAGAGGTAACTTAGGAGAATTGGTATTTTCATCTCAGGGGCTAAACTGGGCAAAGGTGTTTCTTATTGACTGATTTGGGTAGTTTTTTAACTTGTTAGTGCCTTATTCACTAGTAAAAAAATTCATACGAAAACGGATAGTGAATGAAGAAAAAGCTTGTAAATTTGGTGTGTATATATATATATATATATATATATATTATATATATATATATATATATATATATATATATATATATAAATTTTATATATATATATATATTTTATATATATATATATATATATTTTATATATATATATATATTTTATATATATATATAATATTTTTTATATATATATATATATATATTTTATATATATATATATATTTTATATATTATATATATTATATATATATTATATAATTTTTTATATATATATTTATATTATATTATATATATATTATTATATTATATATAACATTTTGATAGTTAAAATTTTTATGAAAATGACTATAGTTTCATACGTTTAATTCACTTATAAATATCTGTATACATATATATATTTTTTGTTTGAACTTTTTGTGTGTATGATCGAATTTCATTTATTTATTTGTAGGATTATTATTTTAATATCTTGAAAAAACTTCTGCTGGTGAAAGTACCTCATTTTTTTTTTTAATACGCTGAAGAAGTACAGAGTCTCAAATTTTGTCGTCCTATTATGTATAGGGCAAATTTTTTTTATACGGTTTTACAGTTGAGATACTATACCCCCATCAGGAATGACTTTCAGTGGTTGCTAATTGTGAATTATTTTTTATAATAATTGTCTACGATAGTTTAATTATATTTAATTAATTGACTATTTTGTAATAATGCGCGAGTTTACGCGCACGTTCATACTGGAAAATCTTAAGAAATGAAAACCATTAAAAAGGTTTTGAAAAAAATGTCGAGTTTGTTTTGAGACGCAGACAAAATTATTGACAAGAATTTTTATATATTAAAAAAAAAAGTATATTTTTGATTGTTGCCCAATAAAACATGAGCGAATTTAGAGTTTTAGTAGGATTCCCAGGTATGATCCCCCCAACCTTTTTTTTTTGGTGTGAATTTGGTCTTTGGTCGCCTTCGCGAACCTCGGATCTACCTTCACACACCAACCTCTTCGCATCTATACCTTTAACCATCCCCCATCATCAAATAATGGATCCCGCGAAAACTACAATAGTACATTGGAACTGCAGAGGAATATTCGCGAATTACGAAGGTCTTAATTCCTTGATTGCCACTTCCCGTCCGGTGTGTGTGTGGCTGTCTCCAGGAACTCATCCTGGGGACCAGACCCATGCCCTGCCCGACTGGATATTCTTTCATCACCACCCCGTCTCCTACCTGCACTCGAAAGGGGGCTGCCATTTTCATCCATCACGCAGTACCCTTCTACAATCTCCCTATCCGATCCCCGTTACGGGTGATTGCTACCCGGCTTTCCCTGGATAAACAGTACACCGTTTGTTCAATATACCTCCCTCCCCACGCTCAAGTCTCCCGCGATGACCTGATGGAGGTGATACAACTACTCCCCAGGCCCTTTCTATTACTGGGCGATTTCAATAGTCGCCACCCCATGTGGGGAGACACACACACACCACCTATATGGCCCCGACCCTGATCAACATCATGACCGAGCTCTCCTTCGATTGCCTCATTGATGGCTCTCCTACATTCTACCATGCCACCACCTGCACTCCATCCTGTATAGACCTGTCCTTCGTTTCAACCGATGCCCTCCTAGATTTCACATGGCAAGTCCTCCAAGAGGACTATGAAAGTGACCATTTCCCTGTTCAACTCACGCTCAATTGGCCCGACCAGACGATTGGCTTCCACGACGGTACATACTTTGAACCAAACGTGGTAGCGGCTGCGTCCACTAGCATCCCGCGATCCTCCACCTACCCCGGCGCCCGACGGGTACCTTGGTGGACCTCAGAGTGCACGGAGGCCGTACGCGCCAAGAAGACGGCTACTCGACGCTTCTAAAGTACGCGACTTCCCATCCATCGCATGGAGATGCAGCGGGCCAGGGCCATCGCCCGCCGTACAATGAAGACAGCGCGCCGAGCTTCTTGGCGTGCCTTTGTATCTGGCGCCACCACCACCACACCTTCGGCTACCATCTGGAAGAAGGTACCGGGCGTCGAGAGGCTACATGTCCCCTCCGGACTAACGACGGACTCCTATACGAGCCAAAATCAGTGTCAAACCATCTAGCTTCTACCTTCGCCGCCGTTTCTTCCTCTGCAGTTAGCTTCCTCGTACCCACCCCTAAAAATAGCTCCTCTTCACCGTCTATAGACAGCTCCTACAACCGGTTGTTCACCATGCGTGAACTACAGACGGCACTGGCCTCTCGACGATCCCCTTGTCCCGGCCCGGACGGTATCCCCTACAGCATGATCCAGCACATCCACCCTACCTTACAAAATTTCCTACGAGACTTATACAACCGCATATGGATAGAGGGCGCCTTCCCCTCCCGGTGGAGGCAGGCCTACGTAATCCCTCTCTCCAAACCGGCAAAGATTCCCTCGATCCCACAAACTACAGACCAATCGCCCTAATGTGTTGTGCCTGCAAAATTTTCGAAAAAATGGTCGCTACGCGACTATCGTTCTTCCTCGAAAATAGTAATTCCTTCCCGGCTACCCAGTCCGGCTTCAGACAATTTCGCTCCATCACTGATCCCCTCCTGCTCCTCAGCCGTGACATACAGAATGCCTTCGACAGTGGACAGTTCGTCCTATCAATATTTTTTGACGTCCAGAAGGCCTACGACACCACTCATCGGACAATAATCCTTAGCTCCAAAGTCTAGGGCTCGTCGGAGCCATGCCGACCTTCTTCAGGGGCTTCGTATCCTCCCGAACCTTTAAAGTTCGGGTGGGCTCAGTCTTCTCGAACACCTTCGTGCAGGAAGACGGGGTCCCACAGGGAAGCATCCTCAGTGTTCTATGTTTTTCCATCGTCATGAACACAGTCTCAAAATGCCTTCCACCCACCATCCGTTCTTCCATCTACGCAGGGGTCACCAAGCTGGGCGGTAGCGCCCACTAGTGGGCTCACATTAAAGGTAATTAAACATTTATTTCATTATTTATTTTAGCGATTATGTTGATTTATTCTTTTTGATCTAAGGTGGGCGATAAGCTTTTTTAATTTTCAAAAAATCGTAAAAGTGGGCGGTGAACAAAAAAAAAGGTTGGTGACCCCTGATCTACGCGGATGACCTTGCGATCTACTTCGCAGGGCGGGAGCCGTCCGTAGTTCAACGACAAATTTAGCTCGCCATCTACCGGGTGGAAAGGTGGGCGACGTCGGTGGGGTTCCGCCTCTCCACCCCGAAGTCCAAGTGTATGCTTTTCAGCAGAAGAAGACCCACAACCCTTCCTGTTCCTTCTGTCACGTTGTACGGCAATCCTCTTGAGGTGGTACCCTCCACGCGATTTTTGGGCGTGATTCTAGACCGACTGCTCAACTGGGTTCCCCATCTCAAACAACTGAAGCAGTCCCTCCAGCGTCTCCTCGCTCTACTAGATCACCTCTCCCACACCACATGGGGGCGCAGACCGACGCGCTCTCCTTCGCCTTTACACTTCCATGGTCCAGTCGAAGCTGGACTATGGCAGTGTAGTATACAGTTCAGCCTCCAACGCCTCCCTCCATATCTTGGACCCGGTCCTTAATAGGGGCCTCCGCCTCGCCACTGGTGCCTTCCGCTTTTCCCCAGCCTCCAGCCTTCAAGTAGATTGCAAGTACCTCCCTCTCGCCCTCCGACGGGGTCTGTTCCTCATGAGGACATACCTCCGTGCACAGAGACTACCCTCTTCGCTTCTATGCGCGACGATTTCTGAACTCCCACCCCAGAGACGGAGCTGGCACTTCACTAAAGAGGTCCGCTCTTTCCTTGACCTTTCCAACATGCCCGCCCCCTCAATTATCCCCATTTCATACAACATCTACCCCCCCCCCCCCCTGGCTCCTCACCCCTATCAAGTTTTGTAGGGACCTGTGTGCCCTACCAAAAAATACAACGAGTGCTACGGTATACAGGTCACACTTCCGTGAACATGCAACCCAAGAGCGGGACATAGTCCCCATTTATACAGATGGTTCCCGTTCGGAGACTGGTGCGGCCGCCTCAGCGGTGATAATGTCGCAGCCACTTTCTCGAGGCGTCAGCCTGCCCCGCGAGACCTCCGTTTTCTCGGCAGAACTCTTCGCGATTAAGGAAGCCCTGGACATAGTGCGCACCCACTCTACCAGCTCCGTCATTTATTCAGATTCCCAAAGCGCACTTCTCTCCCTAGAGAGATTTAACCCCCCTCATCCGCTCGTCTGTACCATCCAGCAAATCTTCCATTTTTTAACAGCCTTCCGACACAAGACAATCGCCTTCTGCTGGGTCCCGGCACATGTCGGCATCCAGGGTAACGAGGAGGCGGACCGCACGCCAAAGTCGGCCTGCTTACTGCCGGCCTCCTCCCGGCCCCTCCCTTTCTCCGACTTCTTCCTGACTCTCTGCTCCCACTTCCGTTCCATCTGGCAACGGGAATGGGACCAGGCCACACAAAACAAACTTCACAAGATCAAACCGCAATTAGGATACTGGGCCTCCTCCTTCCACCGGTCCCGCTATAAAGAAGTGATTCTATCCCGTCTCCGCCTAGGACACACACGCATTACTCATGGTCACCTTATGGCTAAATCGCCAGTCCCGCTCTGCCCTACCTGCCATGCTCCCATCACTGTCGTGCATCTCCTGGTTGAATGCCCAAACTTTCCGCTCTTCGTTGCAGATGTTTCCCTCACTTGGCCGAAATTCCCATACCCGAGCGTGTACAATTCATGCTCGCCGAGGGCCCCCATTTTTCGGAGGAAGCGATTTCCCGTTTCCTCACTTATTCCCACCTGCTTCATCGTGTCTGAGACCAGGCCCCTCATACCCACTACCTAGTAACTGAACATTACACACACACACACACACACACACACACACACACACACCCCTGGTCTACCATCCCCAACTCAGTAACACCACCCACCCACCCACTGCCTCGTTGAGATATGTACCACACTAGGTACAAATCGGTGGTAAATTAAAGAAAGAAAGAAAAAAATTTAGTCTGGTCCGAGTCCTACTTTTATTTTTATAAAATTTTTAATCGTCACTGATGTAATATGTTTATGCGAGAAAAGATGATGGTAGTTAGGTAAAAATGCGTCGGATAGAATGAAAGAAAGAGCTGGGGGATGGTCCCCCCTATGCAAAAGTGGGGTTTTAGGCAGCATTATCACCGCCTTTGGTGGCTACTTTTTGATAAAATCAAGAATGCATTGTGGAGCCTGAAAATTCTATAGCTGAGGATACTAATAAGGGCTAAAGTCTCTGTGGATGTGGGCCGATGGGTCACCACCATGTAAATGAGAGGAGCAATTAAGTGATATCTATTTTTCGACTTTGCCTGCTGCGGAGTAATGAAATTTCGTCGACCTGACATTGTATCTGGGCTAAAGTCCTCTTACCGACTTGGAAAAGCACTTGACAGACTCCATGTTGAGGTTTTGGTTGTCGCCGTGTAGCCTTTCGTCGACAAGAAGTTTTGTCTGCAAAATCGACGAGTTTTTATAAGGCCTGTACGCTGATAAAGCAGATTGCAAATTACAATACCTACAAAGTTTATCTCTGGAGATCAACATGGCCATCTTATACTTGCGGAAATGCGCTTGCATAAATGTGAAAGATGCTGTGAAAACTATTGAAAACTGAAGAAACAAAGGACCAATATAGAGCAGATAAATTTGCTGAAAAAAGGGGGAGGCTGTTGTATTTAAATGAAAAGCACATACACAGGTGAATTGAAGGTAAACAAATCAAACGGCACATTCTAAATTCCTATTTTAGAGTAAAACTCGAGAGAAAAATCATTACGTTATTTCGGCAACAGAAACAAACCGCAAGAGTTATCCGCGTTGCTAAACTGAGTAGGGAGACTCGTGCTAGAAAAAACTACGAAATAGAAATAAACATTCATCCCCAAGACAAATGAGGATGAAACAAGGTAGCAGAAAGCAAAAACCAAAGTATTTCTATACGTTTACGAAAAGAAAAAAGAAATGTAAAGAAAGTGTTGGTCTGTTAAAAGGTGGCGTAAACGAATACACAAATGACCGAGAAGGAAAGAGCGAACTGCTTAACCCTTTCAGTCACTGGGTACCCAATTTGGTAGCTGAAAAATAAACCATATTGGTTCTTATATACCCGCACATAAAGGCAAATTTCTTTTTTACCCTATGTCATAATTCATGATCGAAAGGGTTAAGGAACATTGCAGCTCTGTGTTCAGCACCCTGAAGCTCGAGATGAAAATAAAGTCCGAATGGGTCCTTTGGCATTATAGGTACAAACTAACCAAGAACAATCACCAACACTAATCTATTAATTCATTCTGAATTCTCGGAAGGGGGCATAATTAAGGCTTTATTAAGTACAAGAAAATTCGGCACCAGAGCTAGTATCCCATTCCCACTAAAGAATGTGAACAGTGCTCACTTATTCAAAGGAAGTAATAGAACAATGTTTAAGAATTATCGCTCAGTAGCATTCACCCGACACCTTATAAAATGCTCTGAACGGGTATTTAGAGACAAAATTTCTTCTTACCTACGAGAAATGAAATTATTCACTTCGAACCATCATGGATTCGGGGCTGAAAAATCGTAGCCTATCTATCACGGTTATTAGATCACCAAAGGAAAATACTGGAAGCGTTGTGTCGAAGTCAAAATCTAGATGTAATATGAGTACAGTATATACTGAGTTTACTAAAGTCTTCGATAATAAGATTATAGCACACACACTTAAGAATACAGGACTTATTGGAAAGTTAGGACAATGGATATTTAATTTTCTGACCAAAAGAACACACACTGGTAGTAAATGGAGTAAAATCTGAAGTCTCAGAAGTCGTCAGCCCTACCCCACAAGGTACAATATTGGCTTCCTTGCTGTTTATAATAATGATTGCAGATATTAAAGACTGTCGTATCGTGCTTCGCTAATGATAAAGATATGCAAGGAATAGCAGCTGAGGGTTACAGAAAAATTACAAAATGGCATTGAAGGTTTTTTTTTTTTTTACTTCTGACTGACCTAAAGTTGGTAATGTGGAATATAACTAACCAACCTACAACGACCACCTAACCTAATTTAGCCTAAGATTCACCCTAATTGTCCCGGCGTGTGAAATGAGCGAATCATCAAATTCTGGTGGCTTCAAAACTACATATGAACCAAATTTTAAGATCTTTTAGGCAATTATTTAAAATAATCTCATGATCCAGTGAGACGAGGAAATAGGGTAAGTAGGGCCTAGCTCAGAATGCAGAATCTAGATAATTCTCACGCGACCTCCTGTTTTTGGAAAAATTCTCACTTGTTAAATTGCAAAACACTTGCGCAAAATATGAAAAATTCCCGTTCATAATATTTAAGTCTCGCAATAATGTGCTTTGATAAAAAATTCTCGTGTTAATTTCAGTTCACTTTAATTTGAGTTAAAACTTTCGCCAGATGTGTTGGAAAATTGAAGATTATTCTGAAGTCTAGCCTTATTTATTTTGATTGGGTTCAGAATCCCATTATCCCAGCTGAGCCTTTAACGGCCAAGCTCTGAAGGGCTACTTTTAACTTATAGCCTAAGTTAAGTTAGACTAAAACAAACTTACGGACTTGGAGGTCCCATTAGGTCTTACCTCAGGGTTGTTGACTCGATGTGGACCTACTTTAGGCCTCATTAGCACAAAATTAAGAAAAAACAAAAGGGGCACTATTTTGGTCTTCTTTCTAAACCTTGCAACACCAACAACATAACCTGCACGATGCAACAATCTTGTATCTAAACCACCAAAATGAACTGCAAGAGAGAGCTCTATAAGACCACGCCCTGTAAGTGTCGCATTCAACAAAGAGCAGAAAGGACGCGCCAGTGCCCCCAAAAAATGTCACAAGAGTGCCCAAACAATGATGCCACAAGAGCCCAAAAATGCTTTCTCTAAATTAAGTGAATTTTTCAATAACCTTACAATTATGATATATATATATATATATACACACACACACACACACACACACACACACACACATTTAACTGCAATGACCACGCAGTATATTAATGTATAGAAACGACGTAAGTATAGAGGAGCGTTCTGCACACGAGGAAGAGAAATAACGAACAAATGAAAAAAAAAAATATATATGATATATATATATATACTTTAACTTAATATATAAAACCAAATCTGCATCAATCAGCTTAGTCATCATATCGGGACAACAATGGCTCTGCCTCTTCTAGATTTTCTAACAAGCCTAGCCTGAGCCTCATACAAAGAAATTTTGGTGCTACTATAGCGTGATTCCTACCCGTTTTGGTTCGAAACTACAGTACTGTAGTGTGTGATTCCTATCCAAGGTATAACTGAAAATATAATAAATTTAAAATGCTATTTATTATTCAATTTTATTTATTTAAAAAATAGTTTCGGTGCTACTATAGTATGTGGTCTACCTACGATTGGTTAGGTTTAGTCACGATATTTTCGTTAAAACTAACGAAAATATCATGACTAAACCTAACCAATCGTCAAGGGCGATGGACATTGGAATGTAAACAAGCAATTAGTAAACAAGGTAAGAAGCTATAATTAAAAGGTAGACCGCCGAATCGAGGTAGGAATCACGCTATAGTAGCACCGAAATTTTTTATTTTTGTATGGATTTGTCGTGTTAAACAATAACGTGAAAACTGACAGAACATGATATTGGTGGGATACTCATAATAATAGGATATAAGAATGAATTAGGGATCCCTTAATAACATTTTCTTTTTCATCAATAAAGAAAACGAAATAATTGAAGTGAAACACTTAAACTCGTTTTTCCGTCCTGCAACTAAAAATTATCTAAAGGCTAAATTTGCAATTCGTTTTAAGGCTTAAGATTTAATATACTTTTTATTCAGTTTTTACAATTGAAAATGACCGTTTGGTTTCGTGAAAAAGTTATAGATAAAAACGAAGGAACTAAAAACATGACCTTAAAAACTACATAATTACATATTCTGAAACAAAATGTTTTTGAATATTCTGAATGCCCGAAGAGGCAGAAATTTTGGAAATGAAATCATATAATGTAGCCGGCAATGCTCGTAAGTTGAAAATACAGTTAAAATGCTTTCTCCTGCGCAGTGTTGTCAACTTGGGCTACTTTTCGCAGATTGGGCTACGTTTTAGAGCCCTGCTAAAAAATAAAATTTTCTGCTATCTGCTACATTTTGGGCTACTTGTAACGTACGTCGTCGTAAATTACGCGCAAGACAAGTTTCAAACTTGTCCTCTGTGTAGTATAAAAATTTGTGTGAACTGTGCATAATTTGTATTTCAAGTGATATAAATTTGTGTGTAATATCTTAAAATGAGTAAGTGGGGTCAGTACGACAAAATTTTTTAAAAAGAATGGCTACATTGTCAGGAATTTTCAAAGTGGCTTCAAGAAGTAGTGGGAGACAATACCAAAGCATCTTGCAAAGTTTGTCATGTACAGCCTAAATTACCAAACTACTTCGTCCAGTGGAATGTGTTCTAACATTTCTTTACATCGTACAAAATGTGCAGCCATACTGAAAAATGTCATTGAGTCATATATATAATCTGCTACTATTTTTTGTAATTCGCTATTTTTTATTAATTTTACTGCTACTTTATAAAAAAAAAGTTGGCAACACTGCTCCTGCGTATGTTAGTTAAAATATAAAATTCACTATGATTAGCACAATATATGATGAGATTAATATATTAATGTGTTATCGGCTTATCGCCTACTGAGGAATTACACCTAAACTTTGCGATTGTTCATACCAAGGATATTGAAGGGTAGATGATTTATACACTATTCACTATTAAAAATATTTACTGCTTTTACACTTTTTTATTTTTTTATTTTTTTTTTTAGCTGCTGCTTTTTTTTTTTAACTGCAATGAGAAGATTGCCTGTTTTTTCAAAGATGCTGTTTACCAGTCAATTTCTCTTTGATATATTGTTCTTTTCATAGTTTTTTGTCTTAAGTATTTTCCTCACTCATGAGATTAATTATTAGGACTAAAATTTTAACATATTTTGGTGCAAAATTTACTATAATCAATATAGTGGTTTTACTTACAAAAATATAATTCGATAAAGCTGCTTCTATGTGTAATTTTGAAATAAATTGCAAATTGTTTATGCTTGAATCGCTTTAAATCATTTTCTTTAAAAAGGTACCTTTTAAAGAAAACGTTTTTAAGTGATTAAAGCGTAAACTATTTGCAATTTATTTTAAAATAATCCAAGGAAGTTTTATCGAATTTATTTTTGTAAGTAAAACCACAGTATAGAATATAGATTATTGTAAATTTCACACTTAAAAAGTCTTAAATTTTAGTCATAATAATTCATTTCTGTGGCTGACGAAAATATTTTCTTAAGAAGTATTTTCTTAGCTGTTTACACATATATGACCTAGAGAATCTCAGTTATCATAAACTAATAAAATTTACTTGAAAAATGATATTTTCAGGGGCGTGCCCAGGATTTTAGAAGGGGATGTCATAATTAAACCTTCGTGACGTCAGTGGTTTTTGAAAGCACTTATTTGTGTAGTTATAGGGGCTTGCTCTACCGATAAGATGATGATGATGATGATAATAATTTGATTAATTTAGGATCTTAGGGGTGTTTCCGGGCAACCAGGAAACCCCCCGGGCACGCCACTGACTTTGTTAGTTTTTATTAATTTATTTGTACAATTATATGCACAATTCGTATCCACCATATTTCTGTTTGCCCGGTACGTGACTACCAAACACATTCATTTTCTCGTTCTGTGAGCCCTCTTCCAGGTTCTCAACTCCCTAGTTCATACCCTAACCGTAACTGCTCCTCTGTTATGAGACCAATAATTTAGTTTTTTGATTGTCTTGAACTGCGTGTTATAGTGGCAGTATACTTCCCTTTGCAATGACCCTTTTATTTTGAACATTACATTTACTTTCCAACCAATTGAAACGTCACATCGGTTTTGAATTGCTTCTCTTTTTAACCCAACCATATTGTCTCAAGGTAGTCTGAGAAATGGGGATAGGGTGCAGTGACGAACCCGCTGTAAGTCGACCCAGTTCTCTTCTTTAAGGGAATTTATTTTTCCTTGTTGCTGGCGTTACCAAAGTCTACCTATATCTAATCGGACCAGGCTTGTACAAAATTTCATAATCTTTTGGGCAATTGAGGAAAAGCTATTCAGACCATAAATTTACAAAAACACCACAACCATCAAGATTTTGGGCTTCACATCCAAAGCCAGTGAAATTATATCCATGAAACTGCTCTCAAAATCTAAGTGGCTTGTGAGCTTGAAGTAAATGTTAATGTTTCACTTAAAATTACGGTTAATATTCGTTTTTTGACCCAGTCACACCCAGCTATAACAGCAATATACGGTATATTGAATAAACAATCAAAGCTGAATAAGAAAATATATATATATTATCTTGTGCAAATTTGTATAAAATGTACTTTTTTTAAAAATATATTTTCTACTTTCTAATATGTGTGTATATAAATTTCGGTTGGTTTGTTTATTTGGGCTACCTTTTTTGGACTCTTTTGGAGATTTTTCTTGGCTTTTTTTGGCTACTTGGCTTTTTTTGGCTACTTTTTCTTGCTTTGGTTACTACTTTCTGTTTCTGGTTAGTGTGATAATTTTCGTTCTACTGGTATGACGTGTCAATCTTGTGAACTTGATTTCGAAGACCTAATCCGCCTTGTTGGCCTCGATGAAGATAAAAGTTGATTTTTTTTTCCAATCACGGCATAATTCCGACATCCGTGATTTGCCCTAAATGTAATACTGCCTGTATTTTAAGACAAGACTCGAAGGTGTTTAGGTGCCGTAAAAAAATGGAAGGATGTGAAATCGTGGGTTTTACGTGCTGGGAATAGACGTCCTCATTACCGGAAATATTTCGCACGATACTTGTTCCTGGCAGAACATCCTGACGATTCTACAGTTCTGCATCACTTCCTTACTGCAATTGCAGAACTATATCCACCAAAATAAGGTGACTGGTTAGGCTAAGTTAGGTTAGGTTGTGTTTAGCACGAATGCAAACTTTTCTGGTCAGTTTTGAGGTGTTTTGCATGAATCTGCCATCAGTTTCCTGTACAAATGCGTAGTTTTCGAGATGACGATATCTCGAAAACTACGCATTTGCGCAGGAAACGGATGGCAGATTCGTGCAGAGCACCTCCAAATTGACCAGAAACGTTTGCTCTCATTATAAAAAGAGACTGGGTCAAAAAACGAATAATTACCAAAATTTCTTTTCGAAATCGTTCGTGTGAAATTATTTAGTGTTAAAATGCGAGCGTGGATCAATTAGATGTTGATAGACTTTGGCGTTACTTTCCGTCTTAATGACCTCTGTTGGACGAAGGAGATAAAATAAAACAACCAACCAACCAACTTCTCTTTCTGACTGATCTGGATACTGGATTAACTAGTGGTGATGGATAACCTGGGGTTTGGGTGGATCAGTTTGGACTCGGATAAGAACCTGAAGAAATGCACCTACGAAACTCAACTAGTTGACCAAAATGAGAATTCTTCGACTGTTTCTACTTGTGATGTATTTTGGTTTCATACGTCAGCAGACTTGAAACCTACATTACAACACTGTTTAATTTGGAGGTAATTTATTACAAAAGTTTTTCTTGTTTAAGATTTAGTTTACTGTTAATTTAAGTACAGAATTTAGCAATTTAACATACGTCTATACTCTATAGTCTATAGTAATAGAAATCATTGTATGGAAAGTAATGCCAGATTTCTCGTTCTGGTGCTGGAGTAAGTTGCGAGTTAACTGAACAAGATGCGTGAAAGTTATTTGATCGAGGAAAATTAGTTTAAATTTATAGTTAGGCCTAACTGCGCTGAAGTTGCTTAGAAATTTGTGACTGTAGCGAATGTAGGCTAATCTAAAATTTAAATGAACTTGTATGTAAACGGAAAATCTATAGTAGTAAAATTTTCAGATAAATGAACCTTTTTTGGAAAACTTTTGGAAACTTCTGTATCATACTTTTAAATTTTAACATTTGTCTTAGTTAATATGAAGGATGAACTTTATTCAAAGTTTTACTTTTACTTAAAATTAGTTTCAGCTTAAAACATTTAATGTAAATTTTAATGAGTTATTGCATTACAAATAGCTTTCCTAAATTTGTCTTAGATTAAATTAACAATAAACCAGAAATTTGTAGTTTCATTGTAATTACTTTATACGGATACTTTAGCGTCGGAAGTTATTTACGTTTTAGCGTCGGAAATATAACTTATCAGTTTTAATATAGTTAATACTTTTAATAATTGTCATTAATGGATATAATCAAATGCATAAATAAGTTGGTTTTATATTTATTTCTCCATAAGAATTCGTGAATATAGCTGGAAAATAAGGCGCATGATGTACCACGTTGACGACGTAGCTTCTTTGCCCGGTTAGGTCAACGGTACGGTGTACGCCCTTGACGATTGGTTAGGTTGTCGTGATATTTTCGCTTAAACTAAAGAAAATATCACGACTTAACCTAACCAATAGTCAAGGGCGTACAGTTGACCTAACCGGGCAAAGCAGCAGCTACGTCGTCAACATGGCTCATTTATCAGTTGGTGTAATATCGTTAATAATTTTAAGTTATATTTATGCTTGCGTATTTCTTTATATTAAACATATAAATAATTTCTGACGCTAAAGTATACGTATACCATAATTACAATTTGACACGTTTGTACCTATATCAGGGTTGTGAATTCCTTAAGCCCGAAGTAATAATGTACCAGGAAGTCGGAATTATCTTGTTTAACTGTTATTTTACATATAGAGCTAACCAAAATGTTAGCGAAATTTCCATACTATTTATTGAAATCATTGGGTCTTGTTTGTGTAGTGGTGTACCGATTAATCGGCATTGGCAGATCGGCTGTGTTTTGGGCATCGGACAGATTTAGCAATTCTTTACCGATTCTTTGAAATTTAAAGTTATTACAAAAAATCTATAGAAAATTTAACATTAAAAAAACATTTTTGCATTCACGAAAAAGGCAACTTAAGTTGCCCATAAATTTAAATGTTATCTAACTAGCTAATCTCAAATATTATTATAACTAGTGTAATCTCTCGATTTATATTAATTTTACAGGGTGGCCCATAAGTCCCAATAGGTTATAATTAAAGCTAAAATCCATCTAGTGGAGCTCATCACACTGACGTGATCGATTACTAAGGAAAGAATATTTGTCGAGATGGTTATATTTTGCATTTTCAATAATCAATAAATATTTCGGATCTTTTCCGTTTGACTGCCGCCATTGAAACATAAGAGGTGAGTGCTCCCAGCCTTCTTTACTTAGCCTTATAAGGCTAACTAACGAAAATATCACGACCTGACCTAACCAATCGTTAGGTCAACTGTACGACCTTGACGATTGGTTAGGTTAGGTCGTGATATTTTTGTTAGTTAGCCTTATAAAGGTAACTAAAGAAGGCTGGAGGCCCTGATCTTCAGGTGATCCCCTTATTTTTCTGAGTACACGATTAAAACTTAAAAATGAAGCATGGATCTTGAAAGTAATAAAAATTGTTTATAAGAAACAAAATTTGAAGGGGAAATTAAGAAAAGCTTTTTTATAAAGTAACTTATTTTGTATCAAGACATTTCAGTTAAAATACAAAATACAAAAAGTTTAATTGTTTCAATGGCGGCAGTCAAACGGAAAAGATCCAATATTTCTAAACTGTTTAAGTCTTTTACTTCGTTTGATTTTTGGATTTTCGTTTTAATTATAACCGATTTGGACTTATGGGCCACTCTGTATATTAAGTTGTACTTTACAATTTATATTTTAAGTCATCTTACTCTCGACTTTAAAGTATTCTAATAATTTTATAAACCCAAATTGTTTTTTTTTTTTTTTTTTTTATTCAAGCATTTAAACAAATTTTAAATTAAAAAAATTAAAATTCTAAGTTTTTATATCAGATTATTAAAATTTATGAAGGGAATTGTGATTTTTTTTTTTTTTAAATCTAGGTAAAGAATCGGCGTCTGCTAAATTTTGGATTTCAGTACATCACTAATCTTGGGATTTTTATTAGTTTTGGTTACTGTATTTTACGCCTCATAAGACGTTACTTTTTCCTGAAAAACGTCTCCAAAAATCACTTCAGGGCTCGTATGTTTTGTTTAATGTTCTTTTAATAAAGTTATGGGAATATATTTTTTGTCAGGCTGATAAATCTTCGAAATATTTTTTTCCTAAATATTCTTTGCTAAATATAGGGTGCGTCTTACCACTTGTAGTCTTATATGAGGCGTAAAATATGGTAATTTTCGCATTTAAGAAAGGCCAAAACTGAATTCTGTGCATAAAATTACCCCCCCCACGCCCATAAGGTTTTTAAATCAGCAGTGAATGAAACAGAGATCCCAGAAATTAACCAAAACCAAGATGTATTAAACCCAAACCTAACCAAAATAGCGTAAATTAGATCCAGCTATAACCTAAATATTTGAACGCAATGTTTTACACAAAAATCATACGATATCGTTTCGAAAGTTTTAGCCTTTCAGAAGCTAAGTTAGGGCTCGCTTACGTTAAGCAGTTGTCATTATTTACACTTTTATTGTCATATAGCGATTCATTGCAAGTGCGTCCGATATCTCCTTAATTAAAATTTCTCGACCACTATTCATTTGTTGAAAATGTCTTAGAATAATGTTTCATCGACCTAGAAGAATAAAAATATAGGTCGTTCACTCGACATCTAATCTAAATTAAAGATTTACTTTAAAAATTGTTTTACGCCTTTATGAAAAATGTGGTGCTGCCAATTATCATCAAGCCTGAAGTGCCTAACGATAATCTCTATTTTAAACCATTAAATTTTTCATGATTCGCGCCTTTTATTTTTACAAGCCTTGCCACCCCTCCTTGAAAAACCCTCCGTATGGGGCCTGGTAAAGATGAATGAAAAATTGAATTTAATAAAGTTGCATAACAGATTGCAGTACATTTTTTACAAGTGAAACATAAATGCGAAAAGAAATGTCGTAGAAAACAAAATGTAGTTAAAAATCGTACACGATTGCTTCAGGGCCGGGGGCAATGAATATTTTCGGGCCGGTGTCACTAGAAAAACATTCTTTACCTGATACATCATACATGAGTGATGTGATCAGCTGACTGGGATCGATCAACAGAAAACGAAACAAAGATGTGATTACAGAAAATGTATACTTTGTTCACATAAATGGGATACTAAACTAGGTTTTGTTGAAGCGGAATCTAGAATTTTTTTTTTTTCCTCACGGTCGACCAATTATTTCAACGATAGATTATAGCGTTTACATAATTTCTTGGGGTCGGTCAGCATCTGGGGCCGGGGGCAAATGTCCCCTTTGCCCCCATTATAATCCGCTACTGGATTGCTTACGGAGATGCCAAACTAGCGGATGTAATAAAACAGTTTTGGTGCGCAATGGAACATGGTTCGAAGAAGCCACTATTTCATTATCTAAGATTGTTTACTGCTGGGCAAAAGAATACACCAACATAAAATTTAGTGGTCATAAACTCGATTAAAACTGACGCAGTGATACACTAACTATTTGAGAGAGGAGAGTTGTGTTAACCTAACCTACGGTAAGTCAACCTTCGAAACAAGATGATGTATGATTTTTGTGAAGATATTGCGTTCATTTAGGCTATAGGTGGGTATAATTTACTTTCTATTTTAGTTAGGTTAGTTTATATAACTAGTTTTGGTTAATTTCTGCATTTAAGGCCAAATTGAATTCTTCATAAAATTGCCTAAAAAAAGTCTCTAAAAAAATCAGTGGTGAATGGAACAGATGATCAGCCATTATTTATAGCATTATTTTAGAAAATTATTGTACTATGATTATCGTAAGACTTTTTCCCTGACCTATACCCACATGAATATCGTTCGCTGAATATACGAACACATTTACTATATTTATATCTCACTAAAGTTAAAACTTGACCTGCTTATCTATTGGCTGTGAGAAAAATGAATTATATTGTGTAAAACCCTTAAATTAGAAATTCTTGGCACTTTATGCGTAAGTTAGAAAATTAAAAGCTCTTCAAAAATTGAATGGGTTGATGTAAGATTTAGCGGTTACAGGTTATGAAATTTAAATTTAATCCAACACGCTTAACATTTAATCAGAGGAACTAATTGTCTTATCTGAACATCTATATAATATTTAGTGCTTGGTGTTCTGGTTGCTTTAAGTAACTAAAGTTGTTGTTGGTGGTGTTTAGCCGATCAGCCCACCCTGATCGAGCAAGCTGGCGGCACGCAGGTAACCGATCGCCCTCTCCGGAGTGGACCAGAGGTTCAGCGCACTAGTGATGTATTGTGTTCTATGTTGTGCTAGAGCGGTACAGTCTGTCATAATGTGTTCAATTGTTTGTGGTATGTCCTGGCACAGGTGTCGTCTGTGGAGTTGTCTAGTCTGTGTTTATATGTCTGAAAGTTGGGGGTGATGTCCACATCGGAATCTTGCTAAGTTAATTCGATCCGATCTGCTCAGGCTGATCTCTGATCTGTTAATGGGTGGCGGCTTCGCACCTACGACCGCATTCGGACCGAGTCGTGTCAATGCTTTGTGGGTTAGGGGTGTGTGTTTTTTCTGTACTGTGTGATGTCTGTGGGAACGTGGTATGGAATGGAGTATTTAGTTATAATGTGTGTCTGGTGTTACCTTAATGGTGCGAGCTGTCGGTGCATGATTGTATATGTAGCGGCAAGGGTGTTGTGGGTTAGTTGTCGCTGCTGCCATGAATTGTGTTCCCCTCATGTCTAAATGTTCCCTAACTTTCAGTATTTTTGTTTGTGTGTAGGTGTTCTATTGGTGTTTAAGTGCATCCTGTAATAATACGAAGTGCGTTGTTTTGTATTGTCTGTAAGGTGTTTGTGTATGTTTGAGATAATGGGTGCCCAGCATGGGCTAGCATAGTCCATACCTGAGCAAATATATTGTTTGTATATGAATGATGTTTTCCTGCTGGTGTCCGAAGTTTGTGCCTGTTAGTACCCTAAGCATGTTAAGTGTCGACGTACATTTGTTTTTAATGTCCTGAATGTGGTTTGCAAAAGATAGTGTTGTATGTGACCCCAAGTATTTTGGTCCTGTGAATGTGTGGAATGTTGGTGTTTAGTGTAATCTGTGGAGTTATCTGGTGTTCTTTTGTGTTGCTTGTTAGCAAGGTAATGGTTGATTTTGTAGGTGCTACTTTGAGTCTATTGTGTGAGCCAGTCTTGTATACTGTGTATGTATGTTTGTAGGTTATTTGTAGCGGTGTCGCTGTTGTGGGTGGATCTTAGTGATGTCATCTGCATATGATAAGGTAAGCTTATCTATGGGTGTTGGAATGTCATGTATGTGTAAGTTGAACAGTGTTGGTGAGAGAACAGAACCTTGAAGGATCCCGTTCGGAAAAAGCTTGTTTTTGGATGACCTGCCATTAAATGTGACATGCGAGTATCTTCCTGAAAGATAGTTGCTCAGGCACCTTTTGGTGTTATTGTGCATGTTTGTGTTGACTATTTTGTTTGAGAAGGAAGCGTGGGATAGCATCAAATGCTTTACTAATGTCTATTGTTGCTAATAGTGTACGTTGAGCTGGTCGTCTGGAGTTGTCATCCATGATGTGCTGCGTGAGGTTAGCGAGTAATGTCGTAGTTGAGTGGCGAGATCTGAATCAATGTTGAGTAGGCGATAGTGGTATGTGTGGGTTGGTGATTTGTAAGATTAGTCTTTGTTACTTTGAAAGGTGTGCATAGTAAAGAAATGGGTCTATAGGAAGCTGGTTCTGTTGGATTTCGTTTGGTTTGAGTAGTGTAATAATTTTACTTTGTTTCCATGTTAAGAATAATGTTGGCATGAATATGTGCTGATGTTTGAGAGCTAGTATTCCCTGTGGGCCCAAGTATTTAAAGTGTATTTTAGATATGTTATCTGGTCCAGTAGCCTTCGAATTCTTAGTGACTTATCTTTGCGTAGTGATTAACTAGAATGTTAGCTTGTGTATATGTTGGGATATTATTTTGGCTGCGACAGATAGCCGTGTGAGAGGTGTGAATGCCGCTGTTAGAGTGCGTGATGCTGTTTGTCTTGTATAGCCTAGATGTATCTGTGGAATGATTTAGTGTTATGAATTTCGTAAATGGTTTTTGTTTTTCTTTAAGTTTGTTCATTTCTGTGAGCTGTATTGATGTTTATGATGGATGTGCTGTTTATGTGGTGAATTGTTTTTCGGTCTGTATTTTGAACTGTTCCCACTCAGCTTTTTTGTAGTTTCTGTAAATGTGCCTGAGGCTGTTGGGGCAGAGTGTAGAACGTGTTGTAATGATGGGCAGGTGGTCTGATGACCGTTGTTTTTCTGTTCTCCAGTGTTTTTCTGTTGCTAGTGAAGGGGAACAGAACGTTGTCTCGGGAGGAATTTGAGTATCCTGCTTGATGTGGTATGTGTGTGTTCTTCTGTATTAAGAATGAAGAGGCTGTTTAGTTGTGTGGCTATGTTGGCGCCTCTGGTGTTCCTTTGGTCGTGCAGGTACCAACTAGTGTCTTTAGCGTTGAAGTCTCCTCCTAAAATGACATTAGTGAGAAAGGCCAGATTGTGTAACTGGATTGTAATTGGCTGGCACCCAAGGTGAACTATCTGGTGGGATGTAAATGTTTGACTGTGGTGGTGTGTTTTTTGCGCGTGTTTTAATGTTAACTGCCTGTATTTCTATCGTGTTATCTGCTTGGATTGTGTTTGTAATGTTTTGGGCGGCATCAGTGTAGCTAATGCTTTTACATATGTAAGTGATGAGTCTACCCCCAGTACGATCTTGACGGATTGCCGTGAAGTCAGGGATGGTGGGTGTTTTGTATTTCTTTGTATGACTGCTCTGTGAATGTTTTGTTTGTGTACGAATTCCCTAAGCTGCATGTTTTTGTTTGTAAAACCATCTACGTTGTACTGTAATATTATGTTATACTTCTGTATGTGTCATGGTCCAATTTGTGTCTGTCTTTGTGTATGCTGACATCCGTAAGTTGTAGTGGGGCCTGGATTAGTCTTAATGTCGCCGGAGAGTGAGTGTAGTCCGGGGAGCACGCAATTGCTCCCCGTAAATGAAAAAAAAAATAGCACGCTGCTATAGGTTCGGCCCCGGCTTTGCTGACCTTTTTACCTCCTTCAAACAAATAAGTCGCAGAAATATTTTAAACTTCTAATATCAACTATGCGGAAATTTGGAAATGTAACGGTAGTTCTTCCTTCTGTCATGTTTGCTGGGAAAATGTGTGTATAGTGAGACGAGATGTGGAAGGAAGGTTGTTAAAGCACTAATTACACAGGCCTGCGATGGTTTTGTTAGAAATATTTTACCACTTGTATAGTAATTTGTGCACGCTGATTCCGAAAATATTCATTTTTCGCCATCACGTAAAGATTTTTCACAATGTCATATTACATATGTAAGTAATTTTCATTAAAATTGACTATTAAATTTTTATTCAAAACTACTGCCTTATAAATGCTTCCAGATCAGAAGTAACCTCATAGCGTCTTCTAGAACATTCGAGAAACGCACCGCTAGTATATAAGTGATTGACAAGCCACGAGTTGTCAGTCTGTCTAGTGCGTGCGAAGCTTTATAGTTTATTATTATTCAAAGGTGCGTGGTGACTACATTTCTCTTGAAATTTGTTTATTTCTCGCTATGGCAACCAGAGGGTGTGTAAATAGCTCAAACATTTACTGTTATTTGTAGAAAATTTACTGTGAAAAAACAAAGGCGAGATATTAGACTTCAAGAGAGCATACTATGCGTACTTCGGAATGAAACTCCACATAAGCTCCATATAAAGTTTGCAGTGTTTGTGTTGAACAACTACGACTGTGGAGTAAAGGTAAAAAAGATTCTTTACCTTTTGGGATTCCAATGGTCTTCGTGAGCTAGAAATCACGGCAATGACTGCTATTTTTGTTCATGTAACCTGCAAGGCTACAATACTAAAAATAAAAAATAAATTTCTTATCCAAACTTTGTCTGCTATAAGACCTGTTGCCCTTGTACCTACTAAACCAAATACTCTTGATATAACTTCATCTGATTCGGTGTCTATTGACGATGGAAAGGATGCTGTCGATTGTTTACAAACCGAAACATCTGGTGAACTTAATGATTTGGTAAGATATTTGTCTCCCGAAGGATTCTTCAGAGATTTTGGGATCCAAACTTCGTGCAAAGAACTTGCTTTCTTCCCGGACGTCATTTTACTGGTACAGAAATCGAGAAAAAGAATTTATCCAATATTTTTCTCAAGAAAATTCACTGGTATATTGCAACAATGTTTTGGAACTAATACTTAAGCTAGGCGCTGCAGTCTATGACCCAAATGAGTGGAGACTTTTCATTGATTCCTCCAAAAGAAGTCTAAAAGGCGTCCTCTTCTCAGGGGCGTACCTAAAGTATTTGACACCTGGGGGCGGATCCTTCCTTTGGCACCCCCATAAATAATTTTAAAATTTAAACACACAGAAAAATATATTGTTTGCAAGTAGATTTTAAACAGTACAGTCCAGTCATAAGCAAATTGGAAATAAGAAAAATGCAGGACATTAAAATTTCAATGAACGGGTAATACTGCATTTTATTTTATACAGGAAATCCAGTCTCAACGCTCAACCTATTCTTAAAGGTAAATAGAGAGGATTCACAGTCTCTGCTTTCGAGCCTTAATTCCTGCAAATTGATCAATGACCTCGCCAAAATTCACCTTCTTTGCATATTCATGTTCAATTGAAAGTAGAGCCAGATTTGTCAATTTTGTCTGACTCATGGTCGAGCGAAATTTTTTTTATCAATTTCAATTTGGAAAAACTTTTCACATGAAGCAATAGAGAGAGACACAGTCAAGAAGAATCTCAAACACAGTGAGAAGCTTGGCAAATATTCACAAAAATCCCATTTCACAATAAACTCCAGAAACTGCAATGCTGTCCATTTCTTTACCTCTTCAACGCTGATTTTGGCAGCTTCCAAATATAGTACGGTATAACGCTAGCTATTATAATTGATATCATTATTTAATAAGCAGTAAGCATTAACATAATATTAAATATACAATGATACTACACTGAACCACAATGTCATGATACCACATTGTCAAAAATTACTGGACACTGGTATAAGTACCATGATATTGTTTTAAACACCAGCACTTTATGCTTTATCATAATTATTTAATGAAACATACCTCATATATGTGGAGTCAGTGTCAAGTGAACAAGACTTGGAATGTCAGTTGTAGCCAGCTGGCTATGCTCAACAAACTGATGACTAAAACGCCAACAAACGTTCGCCTTTCGATGTAATTTTTATCAAATATTTAATTTTTCGTCTGTAAATTTTATATTGCCAATAAAAATAAACATTTATTTTATAGTGGAAATTAACATTAAGCTGTTGTAATAATTTGAATATTTAAAAAATTTTTTTTTCTTACTTTGGCGAATTTTTAATTTGGTTTGAAAACTTATACTGGTATTTCAACTCTCCTGATGGCACGTCCCTCCTGGCTGTCACCCGGGACGGACCGCCCCCCCCCCCCCTCGCATCTCCCCCTTAGTACGCCACTGCCTCTTCCACAATGGTAACTTGTATGTATCCGTTCCTGTTGCTCATTCGGTTCACTTGAAGGAAACGTACGAAAATCTTGAGCTTTTTCTTGCTAAGGTTAAATACAAAGAACACGGTTGGCTACTTTGTGGAGACTTAAGTGATTTGTATGTTGTCAACAACCAGGTTATACGAAGTTTCCATGTTTTTTGTGTGAATGGGATAGCCGAGCAAGAACTCGGCGCTGGATAAAAAAGGAATGGCCACGCAGTCAACCTGACATCTGGTTCTAAAAACATTTAACGTGGAAGTTTGACACGAAGGAAGACCTTTTACCTCCGCTTTACAAAATTGAGCTTGAAGCAACTTGTTAAGGCTTCGACGAAGATGGAGATTGTTTTAAGTATCTGTGTGGTAAATTCCCAACTCTTTAGGAAGCAAAATTGAAAGAATTTTCGTTGGTCTCTAGATTAGGAAGCTGACTTTGGTGAACACTTTGAAAGAACAATGAACAATCTTGAAAAAGAAGCGTAGATTGCTTTTAAGGATGTTATCAGCAAATTTTTGGGGAACAACAAGGACCCAAATTACCAAAACATTGTGAACAACATGCTAAATAAGTTCAAAGAATTGGGTTGTAATAAGAGTTTAAAATTACATTTTTTTCATTCACATTTGGATTACTTCCCTGAGAATCTTGGAGCACTCGGTGAAGAACAAGGAGAACGGTTTCACAAAGACGTCAAAGAAATGGAGAAGAGATCAGGGAAGGTGGGACATCAGCATGATGGCTGATTACTGCTGGATGTTGAAACGGGATACTCCAGAATTGTTACATAAAAGAAAAGGAACAGTGCATACATTCGAGACTAAAAGGTATAGATCTCGCAAGAAAACTCGGGACAAATAAAGATGAATATGTAATTAATGTTAATAGTCTTTCTTTTCAAAGTTGTTTGCATTTGTAATTAGTAAAACAAAGCGAAATAGGTACCTAATGTACGAGGGCCACTCAATATATTTTGCCCCACCTTTTTTTTTTTCCTTAAGTTGCATCATTTTCACGGCTTTCCTCCACCTCGAAACAAGGGCCTTTATTCCTTGCTGGTAAAAGTACGCTGGGTTCCGCTGGAGCCACCTCTTAACCTCCTCAACAACCTCATCGTCACTGAAACTTTCTTCCACGAATAGCATCCTTCATTGGGCCAAAACAAATGGAAGTCTGAAGGTGCCAGATCCTGGCTGGATGGAGGGTGGGGTAACAGTCAAGAAAAGGACGTCTTCGAGTTTTCTCTCCGGTCGAACTCGCTTTATGTCTTTGGAGTCTGTAGGGTCGCAATATATGCCTCCAAGTTGATTGTCCTTTTTTCATAATGTCCACCAGAATCATCCCTTTCATGTCCCAGAAGATGGTGGCCATAATCTTTCCTGCAGAGGGAGCCATTTTGGATTTCTTCTTGCGTGGGGAGTCTACGTGATGCCACTCTATGGATTGGCGTTTTGTTTCAGGTTCAAAGTGGTGTACCCAAGTCCCGTCCGTAGTCACAATTCGTGAAAGGAAGTCATCCCCTTCTGTCTCGTATCGAACCAACGAGTCTGAAACCATTTATTTTCTTTGAGCTTTGTGATCTTCAGTGAGTTCGCGAGGAACAAACCGTGAACACACTTTTGAGTATCCCAGTTGCTGAATTATTGTATTCACACTTTCTTCACTAATTCCTAGTTCCAGTGATAGCTCCTTGTATGTGACGCGCCGATTTGACCGATTGATGCTGTTAGCACGTTGCATAGTGAGATATGTCAGCCGATGCCGGGCGACCGCTGCGTGGCTCATCATCGAGGCTGGCTCTCCCTCTCCGATGATCTCGCACGTTTAGACCAGCGTCCAACTGTGCTTCGATCAACAGCATCTCCGTAAACGTTTTGTAGACGTTCGTAAATATTTCCAACTGTTTCCTTCTCTGCGGTTAAGAACTCTATAACAGCTTTGTTTACGACGAACATCACTGTCAGACGCCATTTTCAAAACTGCGTTAACCATCGGTTTTATAGAAGGACGTTTAGAAGCAGTTTTATGCAAGGAGGGGAGGTTCTGCGCTTCGCATAACTGGGTTTTATCCAGTTTGAAAGTTCAAACTTACGGCCCAAAAGACATTTCAGCCCCATAGCCTATTATTTAGCTAAGAAAAAAGGGTGGGGGCAAAATATATTGAGTGCCCCTAGTAAATTGAAATAAATAGTTTTTTCCCCTTCCGGTTTACAGAAAATCCTTACGTGATAGAAAAAAATGACACCTTATTCGAAATCAGCGTAGTTGAATTAATGTAAAATCAGTTATTAGTAAGAAAATAACTTGCAAAGTCCTCATTCGTAGGCCTGTTATAATTTCAGGTTGTTTATTGTATAGGGTGTACACAAATTACTTTAAAACTTCTCTCTCAAAAATATTAGGAAAGGAGGTACACATACCGTTTTTGCGCCATCTGTGAGAGAAAGTAATAGTTTCACGTGGTAGTTGTCAGATTATTGTCCAGGGTGTACACACATTACGAAATTGGTACGAAATTCCCTTAACATGCATTTTCCAAATCGGTGGACTGGCCATAACCTCAAACATATTCAACATGGGCACCATTTGTCACACGTAAGACATCCAAACGGTATTTTATCTCCATCCATGTACGCTGCAACATTTCAACGTCAGCTCTTGCAATAGCAGCGGCAATTATGGTCTTTAAATCGTCGATGTTGGCCACTGGAGTTGTGTACACGGTCTTTTACATAAAAGTCACACACGGTGTTGTCTGGTGATGTGGCCGGCCAAGAGATGTCCCCCACCCACGGCCAATCAACCTCTTTGGAAAATGCATGTTAAGAGAATTTCGTACTAATTTCGTAATTTACACCCTGTACAATAATCTGACAACTACCACGTAGCTTTATTACTCTCTGATGGCGCAAAAACGGTATGTGTACCAAGTTTCCTAATTTTTATTTGAGGGAAGTTGTAAAGATGATTTGTGTACACCCTCTATAATTCTACATTAAACTAGGCCCTACGCTTGGTAATGTTTTTCGTTTTGAGTTTACTGGCTCCAAATATGGTCACGTAGTATATTTTTCCTTTGTATCTGCTATGTAGGGTGTCCATAAATGATTACCCTGATTAAAAGCATGCTATAACTTTTAAATAAACACTCGTATTCAAACAGTTTTAATCATAAGTAGATAAACATGCAAAGTTTTGATACATAGTTAATGAACTTAATAAGCTTCCACATGTGCACCCCTAGTGGCACGTAAAATGTCTAAACGGTATTCACACTCACGCCACACATTTTCCAACATTTGTGGGTTAACTGTTGCAATTGCATCCGTAATGCGTTCTCGCAATGTCCTGATATCTGGAACAACTGTTGCATAAACCAAATCTTTAACATGACCCCCGAGAAAGAAATCCAGCGGGGTAATGTCTGATCATCTTGGGGGGCCAGGGGATTGGCCCGTCCCTGCCAATCCATCGATTTGGAAATGTTGCGTCGAGAGTTTCACGAACAACATGCGCCCAATGAGGGGGTGCCCCATCTTGTTGGAAGATGACAGTTGGCTGCCTGTCCTGCAGCTGGGGGATGGCGTAATTGGTGAGCATATCCAGGTACACAGTTGCGGAAACCGTGTTCTCAGCGAAGAAGAAAGGACCAATTATCTGGTCATGCATTAGTCCACGCCAGACATTGATCTTCGGACTGCCCCGAATATGCTCCCTTACGGCACATGGGTTTTCCGATCCCCAAATACACACATTGTCTGTTGACTCTACCACTAAGATGAAACGTAGCCTCGTCTGAAAAGCAGACGCGTAACAAGAAGTCATTATCCTCGTCAATGCTGTTCAAAATGTCAATAGCGAATTGTTCACGTTTTGGACGGTCATCAGGCTTCAGTTCTTGAACAATTTATACCTTGTAGGCGTGTAACTTCAAACGTTTGTGTAACACCTTGTGCACCGTAGACTTTGGTATCTTTAGTTGGCATGAAGCTTGTCTCGCCGATTTCCTTGGTGACCGTGTGAAAGCAGTTTGAATGTTTTCCACCGTCCCATCGGAAACTGATGGTCTACCACTGCTCTTTCCCTTTTCCACGTTTCCAGTTTCCAAGAATTTTTTCATCCACGACTTAATTAACTTCACATCAGGTGGATTCTTTCCATACTTTGTTCTGAACCTTCGCTGAACACTGACAGGAGATTTTGTTTCTGCAAGCCACACAACAGATTGTGCCTTCTCTGTCACAGACGCCATCTTAACTGAACAGCTACTACAGCGTTCCTAGCGGCGAATGCGGTAGACGAAACACACCAGCACAGAAACTCTATGCGTGTACGAGATCACCTGTAAAAAGAAAACGGATGATGTAAGATTCGTCATTAAAACATGAGAGCATACTGTTTTCAAGGTAAACATTTATGGACACCCTGTATTTCACAAATTATGCACACAATTATTTCCTTAACTTCAATTGCTTGGCTAGCACAGCTAATCAACATTTAAATCCATCTACTAGTATAATTATTTTGGGGTAGACTTAAGTTATAGCTTTAAGGCCGGCCCCGCACACAGGATCGTCTTGCGACTCACGACTGGGCTCGTGACGACTCGAGTCGCGTTATTTTACAGACAGAGTGGGAGCCCCACACACTACAGTGACCGCGACGCGATTCTGGAAAATCGCGTCGTGGTCACTGCAGTGTGTGTGGGGGGGCTCCCATTCTGTCAGTGTAAAATTACGCGCGACTCGAATCGTCACGAGCCCAGTCGTGAGTCGCAAGACTATCCTGTGTGTGCTGCCGGCCCTACTGTGTTGAAGTTTAAATTTTTTACAAAAGTAAAATATTTAACTGGTTTGAGGGCCACGTCGTGGCCAATGTCGTAATACCGTTTCCTGTCAATCGACGAAATTGAGCGACATTGGGTTTGGGTAGTAGTTGGATGAGAGACGGTCTTCGTTCAGATTGTAACGACTCTTAGTACAGATCCCACGTAAAACTGCGAGTCTCGTCCGTCATATGACCCTGGATGTTGCGAAGGAGGTTAATCATCCCATTACATTTAACCCCGTCGTTATATAATCACGTATGGCGTGCGTCACATTTCAGGCAGATTATATTTAGCTACGCCTCGGCGAAAGGACAGGAGAGTTCTCCGAGAGTGGATGAAATTGTCCTAAGCCAGCATTGGATTGGGTTGAATGGATTTTCTTAGGAAAACCTTTTGTAATAAAAAATTTGAAATTGTTGGGAAAGTTAGTGTTAAGTTGTTAACATTTCTTTTAGAATTTGTTTTATTTACTATTATACTTGAACATTTTAATGTGATAATTTGGAAACCTTTCAGGTACCACTTAATTGCACAATGCCAATACGAAATTAACTTGCAGTACCTTTGGGCACGTCACGTGAAGATTTTCAAACTTTACCGAATTTGGATAGGCCTTTGTCCTGATTTTTTTGTCTACTGTACACCGAAAGTAAGTTTTACTGAAGTCCATATGAGGTTTTTGTTTTCTTATGAAGTCTAACCTGTATATTGGCTGGGGTAGGATAATATATCGTAACTTCAATTTCAAACCCACCCACCCAGCCCGCCCCATTTTTAGAAGAATTACCAGGTGTACCTAAGGTTTTAAATCTCGTGCTTTTTATCGATAAATATTGGTAAATGCTACAATTTTGAATTGTGGAATGATAAACCAATTTAGATCTCATTTTATGAGGATTAGTTTTATTACACTTAAGAAAACTTTATACAAAAAAATTAAGATTACCATACAAACTAGGATATTTTACAGATTACATTTTTCCCCCATTTATAATAGAGAATTTCTAATAATTACTCTTAAATTTAGTTATATTTTGTTAAATTTAACACTTTCATAGGGTTAGTTAATGTATTCACAACTGTAAAAGAAAAAAAAATTAGCTTTAATTTTTAAATTCGATTAAAAATATAGCTGTACAAAACTAAAATCTTAGCGTACAGTACACATGGTAAAGTGATGTTTTAGACTGTAAATATATCATTCCTTTATCAGGATCTTAATTTGTTCATTAGCGGAACGATAGATACAGTTAACAATCTGAAATTGCTACTAGCATTTGTCTCCCAATGAAAAAAAAAAACACTTTGGGAAAATTTTTGTTGGATATTGACATTCATTAAAAAATACATTTTTATTCAATTTAATTTTCAGTTTAATTTCTAAACCAAAGTCGGCATCCGCTAGAGCAAGGGTGTCCAATCATTTTGGGAACTGAGCTACGTTTTAACTTTGGCTTGGAAGTGATCTACCTAGTCCTAACCGTACTCAACTGCTTTCCCACTTCATTGGTCACGTCTCACGCCATTTTTTTTATAAAACTTTAAGAAAGGACAAAATTGCAAAACTCTTTAATGAGGATGTAATTTTTAAAAGCTCGATAAGAAATTAAGTTCATTGGTTACGAATTAGCAATCGTTGGGTGCATTCGCTTTTTAATGAGTTCTGTAGTCGCTACAACTTGATGAAAGTGCTAATTTAGGCCTTGCGATAGTCTCGGAAATGGTCGTGATCGACCGGCTGAGATAGAGCATATCTGTACTTTATAGTTTGTAACTTGTATAACCACATCTATTATGTTATAGGTTACATATAAACAATTAATAATTAGAGAGGAGGGCGGAAATTGGCACAAAGCTTAGGCCAAACTGATAGGGGCCGTTGCATTAACTCGCCGACTGTTATTAAACGTTACTGTAGAGTGTAGACAGTCCAACCTCCGAGTCTTCGCTTCGCTTATAGGAAACCAGTGTTTGCCACTGAACTAAGTGTGTTTGCGTACGAGATTGCCTTCAAGTCATTGTAAATAGTGAAATTTACTATTACAATAAGTTAAATACTTTCAATTTAAAGTTGAGTACGGGTATGTCTTACACTTAGTTTAAATTTATAAAATTACTATAATTTAATTATTCATATCGAGAACATTTTGTACAACTTCCAAGATTTAAAAAAGCAAAAAAACGAGAATTCTAAATTTACCCAAAAATAATATAAAATTCAACCTTACAAAAAATGTTAAGAGCCAAAAAAAGAGACAGTAATATTAGTATTGTACAACATATCAGTTAGAAAGGCATAACATTAATGGCCAGGTTCGATTCCTGATGGTGCTGGTAATAATATAATCAATCCAAGAGTTAACACGATGGGTCCAATTAGTTGGCCTGAGCGCTGTGTTAGTTTCTGACCCTCCTCACTATAACATCAATGGTATGAAGTATTCATCGTGTGGTCGTACACAAAATTATGTTCGAAGTGTAGTTAGAATCTGTATTCCTCTACAGATTGCACCATTTATCCACGACTTTAATCCGTTAAGATTACTTATCAGAATAAACAATAAGTCGAACCGGACTGTACTTAAATTTTGAAACTTTTTAAAAGAAACTAAAACGTACTCACAACCTTTTCTTACTGAAAGAAATTTAACTTTTCACGTATCGGTAACAATTATGGGTTTTCATATAATCATCTTAGTTTTAATTATTCGATCATGGTTATAGTTCCCTATTAACTATTTTAGTTCACGTAAGCGCGCACGCTTATTTTATTTATTGACACACCCCTGCTTCAGACTTAAGAGTTCAGCGATTTATTTATTTTTTTTTTTTAACTAATCACAGTTTTGAAGGATGCCCTTCACGTAAAATGTTTACGTGCTATATAGATAACTAGCTGTGCTTAGAAAGTTAGGTTGAAAACTTTGAACTATCACCATGCCTTAGTGACGCCCTTCGTGGAAAACTGAAATGGCAGCAAAAAAGTGTACTTTTAATGACAGTTTTTATCCAAACCTTTCATAAAGATAATTATTAATAAAAAAAGAAAATGGAAGACAAATGCAAGGATTAATGATGATACATATCCAGGTAACACGGATGACGCAATATACTTACGCCTTGTGTACGATTCTTTAGTGTTAAGAATCGCGAGTTGTTGGGCCTATCGTCCATTGTTAGTTGTTCCATACAGAACGACCGTTTCTAAAAATTTCCAAGGTTTCATTTTAAATTATTATGGAAAGATTTCTTTGTAAAACGAATCTTCTTTCCTTTCTGGTCCGATTTTGAACCAATTAGATCTACATAATTAGTTCAAAATAGGTCCAAATGGAACAAATTAATGTTATAGTGTACATCTGTGTTACACGGGATACTTTTAAAAATCCATACAATGATATAAATTTCTGACTTAGTTCTTTCGTAACTACACGTGCTTCACCAAATTTAGCACTTCATTTTGATTGAATCTCTCTGAACCATTTATCGAAAGCAATTCGAAAAATATTCTCTAGACATTTCTTAACGATTCTACTCGTACTTGCAAGACATTTATTTAACACTTATTGAAACTGAATGCAATGATAATTTACAAACTTGGGGGAGGGACGAGATTAGACTTTAATACTATAATCTTCTTTCTGTTTATTCTGAGAATAATTTCTGAAATGTGAACTTATATTCCTCGCAATTCCAGATTGTTTACATTTATCTTGGTTAGAAGAACTTCTTTCTGCTTTAAGATTTGACATTGCATTTGTAGTCCCATCACCGAAAGCTACTGGAGAGAAGGGTCCCTTTTTGTAATAGTGTTTCCCTTTTCTGTTTTTGTCTGGAACGGGTAATCCTCTTTCCCTCTTTTGGGGAAAGGTTAAACTGGATTCTTGGACTTGGCACGCCTGAACAGGATCGAAGTGACTACCGCCAGCTTGTTTCATTTTAGAGTCGTTCTTACGAGGAAACTGTTTGTGGTCGACGACTGGCGAAACTTCTGCGGATGAACTGGACTCAGTCGCGTGGTAAATAAGGTCTGAAATTGTGGGTGTCACTTTATATAATACAATTAAAGCTTAGTACTACGGGTGTATCGCAATCTTTCATGAACCAAAGCCAACAAATAATGGGTTTACCAATTTTGCTTCTCACACTGCATTCATTGGCTTGGGGAGTACAGGGAGAGAGTGAAATAACTTACTATGGTGGACATTTTTATCGTGTCTGTGTTCTGTGGGGCCTGTTTCATCTCTGCAGATCTTCCTGTCCATGTCTTTAAGTCTAATGGAATTCACTCTAGAATCCAAAGGAAGAACGTGTCGAAGGGTGTCGTTGTGGGCGATTGTGACCGTATCAAGCTGATTCGATGATTCTGTTCGTGAGGAATTTATGATTTCCGTATCTGAATCGGATTCATATTCTTCGCTATCACTTCTTGTTCCACCATCTTTTCTCGCTCTTCCTCTTCCGTGACCACGAATGACTCCCACTTTGGCGTAATCGTTCTTCCTATTTCCGCTCTGCAACCGAAAGTATTTCCCTTAACAATACAAGGATTAGTGTTGTTGACGTCACGCTTTGCGGATGGGATCAAAATAGTCTTTGAACAAAGTCTGAAGATGTAGATAACGTTTAAGAATGTTGGGTACTTTAACAAATTACGTGCTGCTTTTATGACATGGGGTGATTATAAAAAAGGTTCCCAAGAAGTATATTTGTGGAAAGTTAGTTCTAGGAACACCTTTTTATGATCACCCTATATATTAGGTTATACGTTCTTACTTAATATACTTTTAAATAAAAACAACTCGTGAAATCTCGGTAATCATTCCAAACTGACCTGAATGATCGCTATAAGAGAGTGATTAAAAACTTTGAATACGGATTCCTGTCTCATACCGCTTGAGTGGTCGGGGGTCTTGCTTCAGTGATGCCATACTTTGAGTCTTGATAAACGAATGTTTGGAGTTTAGTGGTAGACTCCTTGCTTTCTTGATACACCCGTCCGTCTCCTAACTGGAACGTGGCGTATGGATAGATGTCCTCGGAGTATTCTGAAATGGAAATGGGTTCCAATAATACAAAAGTACTAGTGTACAAGGCTTTTCAGGGATGAAAACTCTTTAACAAGAGCCACAATTTATAAGACTTTGATCTTGTTCAAGTCGGTTGGACTAGTTTCAAAGGCACGGATTCGCCTTTGTCGCCCTGGATGAATTTGGTTCAGCCACCTATTCTGTAACTGCTCTACTACCCAATTAAATCACTTTAAATATTTTCCAAGAGAGACTGATCCACCGGAATTTTAATTTAGAGATTTTATTCTTATTACCCCTCCATTAATATTGGCTATTCTGCCTGGTGCTTTAACCCACACTATAAAAAAAACTTTGCGAGTATAGTAGCCGAAATGTTGAAAGGAATTATCCATTTTTGTATCTTTTATTCACAGTTTCGGACATTGACTTTAAGCAATTTCCCCAGTGCTAGGAGAAGAGGGGGTGTACTCCAAGGGTCATCCGAGCCCAAGCATCCAGTCTCACACCGAGACCAGTGAGAATCGCAACTACAACCACACTAGGGAATATCCGGAGACGCTGCAATCACCAAAATTTGAAGTTCCAGCCGAGAGTCGAACCCAGGACATTCATATTGGCAGCCCAGCGTTCCGTTAAGTAGGCTTCTTTGACCGGCTTATAAACCATACATTTTCAACTCTTTATGGGTGGACTCGGTCTTGGTCAATTTAAGACGGGAGACCTTAGATTCATTCGGAACTAACCTCGCAAGAATGTTCTTTTTATACCTGGTATTTGATCAAGTCCTCCCGACGAAGGATGTTGTTTGTGGATGGTGGCGTACGTTTCCCTCTGATTCATCAGATTCAGTTTAGTCTCTTTCTCTCTCTGATCTTCAGGAAGATGCTCCACGCTGCTAACTTGTTCCGCCAGCGCTTCTACAAAGAAACACCAGGAATATAAAATAAGTTCATGGAAAAATGGGTAGATTCTCCAACATTTCTTCCTGGAAGGGGTGGGTCGGAGAACGGGCCCAGAAGATCTGCAGTTGAACGAATTAATAACTTTCTTCACTTTTTTTCAAAGTGAGCAATCTCTTCTACAGCGGGTAACTTGACCCACTGAACGATGGATTTTTGAAAGAAAAATTACTTTTCGCAAAAAATTTAATAAGATCGAAATGCGAGAAAAGAGTGAAAAATGTTAGATACATATTATGATCTTTGAGTAGAGGGTGTCCACAATGTGTTGTCACCCCAGCGAAGTACTGACTTTCGTTTTTCTTTGACCCAATTGAAATGTGTGAAAGCAGCAACTGTACAATTAATTGAACAACGCATATTGGCTAGTACCCGGGTTCATGAGCGACCACGTAATGGTAAAACCACTGAAAATATTCGTGCAGACTTCCAGGACCAATTCACTCTTGCAGCTTCTCAAAAAATATTTTGAATATTTTGAATAGTTTTCCCATTACTTTGTCACTCATGAACCCGGGTTGTTCAATTGTATAGTTGCTGCTATCACGCATTTCAAATGGGTCTGAAAGAAAAACTAAAATTAGTTAGTATTTTACTGAGGTAAGAAGATATTGTGGATAGTCTGTAGAGTTGGGGGGGGGGGGGAGGAGGGAAAGCCATATACAGTTAAAAGACCAGAGATGAAGTCAAATTACAGAGAGTAGATCTACACTGAAAAACGCGGAGTTCTTATATCGGAAAATTATTGATATCTATCGACCAGGGGAGGAGGGACAGGACTGATTATCTTTCTCCGCATTTCATCTACCTTGTGGGCAGTCAAGCATGTTCTCAAACGCGCTTTCCCTCATTTTACACTACACAATCTTTTCAAAATTAAAACAAAGGCATCGTGGGCCTCGGATACCTTGATTTCGGCTCTTTCTTTATAGTCTTGGCCCTCCTCCTTTCATAAAAGGGCCTTATGAAGTTTCGTTTATGGTGAAACACGGGTATACTTTTCCTTAGAAACTAATTAAATTTTAAATTGTTCCAGATTAGACTTACTTCTCCTGACGCACAAGACGAAAGCGGTAATGGTTAATACCAAGGCCAATGCAGAAGCTGCGGCGGAAGCGAGCATTCTAGGGTCATGAAGAAAAGGAAGAGTCATACCACGTCCATGAGCTGTATTCTCTATTATTCTGGCACCAGAGGGGCCTCCTACGTGAATGATCGTGGTAGTACCTCCAGCGACGTTGTGAGCAGTAAGGCGAAGTCCGATTTCAGATTCTCCACGGTGACTAAAGTCGTAAGTGTCTTGAGGCGCTAAGTTGCTTGCCACTGGAATGAAATACTTCTCAGTACGCTTTTGACTTTAGGAAATATTGAAGCAGAGATGTAAAAAAAAAAAAAAAAATTATCTTATTTTTTCGCAGAAATTTCGACAGCAAAATAGTGCGCAAGCTTTTGTTTATAAAAGTTTTAAAATTCGAAAATGTAGTCTGAGGCAACCAAATAACGAGACAAAACGTCAGCTGCGAACACACTAGCTGTAACGAATTTTTGACTTCTTTTAAGAATTCGACAGTCTGACATTCAGTTGCTCCTAGACTGCTAGTGCCACTTTTCACTTCCACTAGTTTAGTAACAGAGACTTCTAATTCTTTTGGGTTTCAGAATTGGAATTTACAATGGATTTGAGTGCCGTGAACGTTGCAAAGTCGTCGCCCTAATTGAAGATGGTAGGAGCGAGCCAACGTTACGTCGCTGATGCGCTAGGAATTCCAAGAACAACGGTTCGATGTGTCTACCAACGTTATGTGGAGACAGGAGAGTACACCCGAAGACCAGGATCTGGAAGATCGCGCTGCACATCTGCCCGTGACGATCATTTCATAGTCTTGAGTGTTTTGCGAGATCGTCGCTTGACTGCCACAAACGTCCGCAATGCTCGTCTTGCTTTCGCTTGTGAGCATCTCAATTGAACTCCTCCAAAAGCAACCCTCTCCTTAAAAGTGCGGGGGGGGGGGGGGGGCGAATCTTTCTCCTGTTCTTCTCCACACTTTCCCGTCCATCGGATGTTTGAAGATTAAATCTTGATTCGTCCGTGAACAATACTCGTCCCCATTGGACCATAATCCAATTGATATGCTCACGAACGAAAGCAAAACGAGCATTACGGTGGTGTGGGAGCAATTCCGGGCCCATTGCTGGACGTCTATGGCAGTCAAGCGACGATCTCGCAAAACACTCAAGACTATGAAACGATCGTCACGGGCAGATGTGCAGCGCGATCTTCCAGATCCTGGTCTTCGGGTGTACTCTCCTGTCTCCACATAACGTTGGTAGACACGTCGAACCGTTGTTCTTGGAATTCCTAGCGCATCAGCGACGTAACGTTGGCTCGCTCCTACCATCTTCAATTAGGGCGACGACTCTTGCAACGTTCACGGCACTCAAATCCATTGTAAATTCCAATTCTGAAACCCAAAAGAATTAGAAGTCTCTCTGTTACTAAACTAGTGGAAGTGAAAAGTGGCACTAGCAGTCTAGGAGCAACTGAATGTCAGACTGTCGAATTCTTAAAAAAGTCAAAAATTCGTTACAGCTAGTGTGTTCGCAGCTGACGTTTTGTCTCGTTATTTGGTTGTCTCGGACTACATTTTCGAATTTTAACTTTTATAAACAGAAGCTAGCCCACTTTTTCGCGATATTCCAAGTGGGCCGATTTTTCCACCGCTCAGTGTATATACCTAAAATTTTCTTGAAAAAAAGATTTTGTGAATTAGTTGAAGGTCCACAGATTAGGGTCGGAGACTCGTAATTTTGGCCCCAAGAAAGAAACAAATTTCCTCTTAACATCATAATTGAATATACAGTATTTTATTCATAACCACCTTTATTCTTATTTAAATGTAAGTAAGAAAAAAAATACCCGCTAGTTCTAATTACTTACTGAAAGCGCTGTTTGGGCACCATTTTCTAACTTCATCTATCGTATTAGGTGAAGATAATATTCAACATAATGCACACCAATATTTAGAGGTTACTTACGTGTCGTCCACGCACTTTCTCCGACATGACGGACTTCCAGAGTAAAATGGCTTATAGTGCATCCTCCGTCTGCCCAACGGCCCAACCACACTCGGATGTTTGTCGCATTTGCCGAAGCGATTTGGTGCGTCGGAGGAGCAACAGGAAGACCACCTCTGGTGTGAACCGTCAGAGGACGGGAAGGAGGCGAAACCCCGACTTTCGTTTTAGCAGTAACGTAAACCTAAATTAAAAAATAATTATATTTACGTATGCCTTTTACAACCCTGCCAGAGTAACTGAGGCGTTATAAAAGCAGAAGTAAAATCCTCCGTCTCTCCGCTTGTTTCTGTATCTATCTCCGTAACATTACTTCTAAATTAGAATGCGCTACGATCTAATTATAGTATTGTAGGGTACTTTTAATATTTCGTTATACGCAGTTGCGTGGTATTTGGAAAATTAAGAGGTTTGAAATATTATAAAAGATCTCCCGTGGCCGACTTTGGTATATCAGTAGTTAACATAGTTTCCCTATGAATGAAGTGAATTGAACACGCTGAAGTCGGGAGTTCGAATCGCGATGATAATGGTAACAAGAATACAGCAGTTATAGCAATGTGCTAAATTTGTCGGCCTGAACACTGTACCAGTTTTTAGCCGCCCTCGGGAATTTTTTTTTTCCTAAATACCAACATGTGCCCAAATGATGGCTGCTATCTGAACACTATTATGCATACAAATAAAAATCTTAATAGTTTAAGAATTATGAGAATACAAACAAAACTGATTCAAATCATTGTCGTTTGTGACTTTTTCAACTTTTTTTATGCAGGAAAGAGGGAGCGAAAGGCGAACACTAATTATATATTAACTAACGGCTGAACTCCCGTGTTTCGGTTAAATGGAGATTGGATTCTGGCAGTGAAGGCTCGGGTTTGACTCCCATCAAGGTCTCCGCGGTTGGAGTTGAGCCGACCACCTATTCTCCGATTGCCTCAGTTCAGGTTAATTTTTCATTAACGACTACGAAAACTATGCCAAATATTAATGACCTTTAAAAAGTGGACAAATTATATTTACTTGGTATTCTGAACCGCATTTAAGGTTTTTTATAGCGTGTGTCAGATGAGTCCTTCCGAGTTCCTTGGCTTTCCAAGTATCGCTTCCGGAAAAGAGCCTCCACCACACGTTCCAAGAACGCACGGGTGCGCCCCCCGAATCCCCTGGGGTCCATTTTATGGTAATACTCGATAACGTTCTCTCTTCTACGTGGATGTAAGGTGCGCTCGGAGGAACTGCAAAGAAGCTTTCATTCAATGAACAACGATTTATAAACAAGAGTTCGCCCACATTAAAAAAAAAAGGACGTTAAAATCAAAAGGGGAGGAAAGTCGCAAGCCACGCCCATTTCATACGTGTACCAATCATGATTAATCTTGTGCCGGATAAAGCGTACGAAGGTTAGCAATTTCTCACGTCGTCAACTTTCGACCAATCAAGGGTGGCCACTGACCACGTGGCCGCAAAACTACATTTTCACCCAAATTTAAACGGATTGTTTTGCTAAATAGTCAAGATCATCCTTGCTTTAGAGTCAAACTGGTGTGATGTGTAGTAATTCCAGAGGCAATTAGTTTTGTGTACTGATACAAAAAAAAATTTTAAGATAACTAATTATCAGGTCATCCCATAAGTGACGCGTTCGGTGGAGAAGGGGCGAACGCCACAAAATTCGAAAAATGAGTTTTTTGTCGTATAATTATCCTTTAAAACCTTTGCTTTGCCTATGCAAAAAATTAGATGTTAGTCTGCACTCTTTCACGGTAAAATTTAGGTTTAAAGACAGGTGATAAACTAGCGAGATAGGTTTCATCGAGGAGTTCAGGTGGTGTAGCACTCATTATCTATAGTTTGTTCGGTGTGCGATGTTTGTTGTTGTCAGCGAATTTGTTGTGAAGTTTCATTTGTATTATGTCTGAAAATGAATCTGTAATGGTTCAAATGGAATTGAAAATTGCCCTTCTACTATGGTTGGCCGAAAGAGAACTAAGAACATACAACATTGGAAAAGACAGAAAATGAAGTGTAAGAAATTCTGGACAGGTGTATAAAAGCTGTTATACGAACAAAATTGTTAGTAAACGTGTTATAGGACAACCCTGTACTTGCAAAGATTTGTGTTTCGCTAAAGTTGGGAATTTGCAAGGAGTTTCAAAAATATTTGATGCTTTTTGGCAGAATGATTGTTTTGATGAACAGAATGGCTACATACAGCGATTTGTTTCTAGAGGTACTGTTCAACGAAGATACACCAAACAAGATGTAAGTCGAAGAAACATTACTTTTAAGTATACAGTAATGTTGACGGTGTGGGCATCAAATCTGTAGAAAAGCATTTCTTAATATTCATGGTCTCACAGAAAAACGCGTACGGAATGCTGTAAGAAAACAAAGTGAACTAGGTGTTCTTGAGAAGGATTTAAGAGGAAAGAATATACCAACAAATAGAATTGATGAAGTGAGGCTCGAAAGAGTAAAGGAACACATTGAAATGTTACCTACTTTTAAGAGTCATTACTCACGAGCCCATTCTCCTAATAGAGTATTCTTAGCTTCAGGTCCTATTAATTCAGTGAAGAGTTTGTATAGTGCCTATAATGTTTGGATGTTTAGTAATTATCCCGAAGAAAAGATTGTAAGCATTGATTACTACAGGAGAATTTTCACGTCTCAATACAATATACATTTTTGTCCACCAAAGTCTGATACCTGCACGACCTGTGACAAATTTAAAGTTGCTATTGAAAATGCACGTGATGAGGAATTGAAGAATTCTACTAAGCAAAGCTTGGAATTTCACAAGAGTATAGCCAGCGAAGCTAGAAAGTTGATGAACTCATTCAAATCAAATGATGACCCTAGTGTGCAAGCAATCTGTGTAGACTTGCAACAAACACTGCCAACTCCAAGGTTGAGCTCTGGTATAGCCTATTATAAACGTAAGTTATGGACATACAACCTGAGTATCTCCAACATTAAGAGCAACCAACCTACCACGTACGTATGGGATGAAGTAACTGCAAAAAGGGGTAGTAGTGAAGTTGAAGTTGCATTTATCACTGGATTAGAAATAATTGCAATAGTGAAGTTATTAAGCATTTGTATGTATTTTCAGATAACTGCGCTGGGCAGAACAAAAATATTTAATTTAGTTTTAATGTATCTCATAGAAATTCACTCCGCATCATTGCTTCACATTAAACACATCTATCTACTTTCTGGTCACTCGACAATGCCTGTGATGCTCAATTTGGCCAAATTGAACAAAAATAAAAAATAATTAGCAATATTATTTACACCAAAAAAGATTGTTACGGCCATAACTACAGCCGTTTCGCAGCGCTTCCTAGTTGTAGAAATGAAACAGGCTGATTTTCTCGATTTTGACGTCCTAAAAACGTGCATTGTCATTAGGAAATCAACAACAACTAAATTTACAGATGCAAGAAAGTTAATATTTGACTTTCAACACAAAGAAGGCTACGTAATATCTACTGCATACCGCACAACCCCAGATAATAGCCATCCCGTCAGACTGCAGAAAGGGAAAAAATCCTACAGTGTCAGTTTATTAATCTAACCCAGCAGACACTGCAACCAAAGTATTCCCAATTGCTGCCAATAACTAAGGAAAAAATAAAAGATCTCAAAGAATTATCAGACCTAATGCCTGCAACTGCAGTGAACTATTATACAAGATTGTTAAAGGAACTGGAAGAAACCGAAACAGTTGAAGCAGGTAATACAACATTCGACGAAGAGGACCAAATAATGGATTACACCAGTTAACATCAGAAGCTATCAATAAATAATATTGTAAAATTTCTTGGCGTTTTATTATATCGACATATTACACAACAATATTTTACTCAAATGTGTGTTCAAATTCATACAACATTTCAATAAACCGGAAAAATACAAAGGTTTAAAGTTTACAAACTTTAACTGCATTTTGTGGCATAATTCGAAAATGTTGCGTTCGCCCACCGAACGCGTCAACGTCAGTAATGTCGTTTTTACGATAGATTAAGTTTAAACTAGTCCTACTCGGTTTAAGCATAAATTTTCCCAAGGTTATATCTAAGAGGAGATATATCGTGTTTTGCTACATACTTCACAGACCTTGACTAGTGAAGAAGTGTGTTTTGCTTTATGTGAACCCCTCATAAACATGGCGGTATCAGAAGAGCATATCAGGAATAAAATGCTTTACGAGTTCAAAAAAGGGAATAGTGCTACTGAAGCAACGCGAAACATTCAGGACGTTTATGGCAACGACATTCTGCATGTGAGGAAATGTCAAAGATGGTTTCAAAAGTTTAGGAATGGTGACTGCTGTTTGACAGATGCAGCACGCTCTGGACACCCTGCTGAGTTTGATGATGACCTGCTGTTAGCTGCACTAATCCTCGTCCACCATCCATCGTCATTTGCAACAACTCGGGAAAGTGCCTAAGTTAAGAAAATGGGTGCCACATGAATTGTCGGTCGACAATCTGAGGGTGCGAGTAAGCATTAGTAGAGCTCTTCATTCCCGTGAACTCCAAGATCCGTTTTTGCACCATTTAGTGACTGGTTATGAAAAGTGGATACTGTACCAGAATGTTAAGCGCCGTCGACAGTGGGTTAGCGGGGAGAACCAGCGACACCACAGCCAAAACCAAATCTTCACCCTCAGAAGATGTTGCTTAGTGTTTGGTGGGATAAAGGTGGTGTAACACACTTTGAAACCTTACCACACAACCAATCAATCACCGCTCAAGTCTACTGTCAACAACTGGATCGATTGAACACTGCACTAAAAGAAAAGAAATCACCTTTGGTTAATTGGAAAGGAATCGTGTTCCACCACGACAACGCACGTCCTCATACCGCTCGGATCACTTCTGCAAAAATTGAGGAGCTTGGGTGGGAAAAACTTCTACACCCTCCAGACCTTGCACCTTCAGATTATCATCTCTTCAGGAGTCTGCAAAACTATCTTGAGAAAGAGTATACTGCTTTAGATGACCTGCACACCAGTCTTTGTACGTTTTTTGCCTCAAAACCGCCTGAATTTTATAAACATGGCATTGAAAAGCTTGTAGGACGTTGGCAGACTCGGCAGAGTGTCATTGATTCTGGTGGAAAATATATACTACATTAAAAAGTTTCAGTTGTTTTTTTGTGTCCTTCAAATTCCGATCTAAAAAACGACATTACTTATGGGATGACCTGATACATTTCTGTTTGTGAAGAAAATGTTAATTATATTTCGTCAGTACCCTTTGATAATAAACTTTCTTAACCGGGAGTTCTGTAACCTACCCGGACTCAACCCTAAAGTTTTATTGATAACACTTTTAGCTACTTATTAGTAGTGATACAAACGCTAATATAAAAGTTTTTTCCTCCTTTTTGGGGGGCGGGGGATATTTAATTTCAATTGGCATTTTTTTCTGCTACTTTTTTCATTCCTATTATCCTTTGAATAATTTACTTACTTATTTATATTTTTTAGTTTACACTGTATAATAAAAAGCGTGGTCAAATTTTTGATCTGGACAATGTATGTTCGAAATATGGTTGGTTGCTTGCTTTCAGAAATCACTAAATACCAATATGAAGCGAACTCTCATTATTTTTTTTACTTAAACACCCCGGTAATTAAAATGTTTTTAAAGATTTCCTAGACACTGATAAGAGTACCTTCACATTTCTTTATAAGTAAATAACTTTTTTACTTCTTAAAAGTAACATTACCTACCCTGCACGAGTAACGAGTATGTAGCTGAAGTCAAACCATGAACAAAGTTGACTCCGTAATTACTTCTTGTGTCCAGGTAACACGAATAATTACCTCCGTCACTTTTCTCAATCTTTCGAAGGTACAAAGATCCATCTTCGTCAGTGAGGATGCTGAAAAGTGTTATAAGAGAATTTACGGTAATGAAAATTTCTCATATCAATGTAGCCCGAGAGTTAAAACACCAAGCTGCTAATCTCAGGGACGAGGATTCGTGTTCTCGGATTTGAATGATTAACCCTATATGGACAACTGTTACAAATTTCTAACCTTTCATATCCACGCATTTATAAGAACCCTACAGAAAATTCTGTCCATATAGGGTTAAGGCGTTTCATCCGAGTCGGATTTCACGTTAAACTGGAGGTCCTCCAAGGTAGGCAACAACATTATAGCAAATAAGCCTCTTCAGCTGATCATTTATGGAAAACTGATGTGTGGGTAGTTGGGAGGTAACGAAAATGGTTCACTGAGTAGGTAGGTAGTTAATCTAACAATTATTAAATTCCTTTTATGTCAATAACTGGGTGGATGAAACCAATTGGTTGCTCACCAGAGTTATTCTCCACACTAGTATTTATATACTGTGTGACAAGAGCGTGCTCGGTAATAGATATACATTACCGATCAACCAACCGAAAAAACCAAGAGGACGCTGGTGGAAAAAAAAAGCCCCGCGAAAAGGAGGACAAGGGAGAACGAAAACGAGGAACGGGGCGAGAGGACGGAACGAAAGAAGGGAGAAGAACAAACAACGGAAAAAAGATCCCCACCAGCAAGTACGCTCTCAACAATTAAAGAAAAGGGGAAAAGGGACTCTCTAATAACACTTAGTGACTAATTGTGTTTTTAACCCAGTTAGAAATAAACGCCGTAAATTAAGTTGGGTCAGACAAATTAGGCCTACATTGTGGCCTAAGACCTAGCATCAACTCATAGCTTAACAAAGGTGAAGGTAGATTGCCCTAACCTAATTTGGTGAGGAATCCTACTGTGGACCTCAATTTATCTGCCCGCTCTGGACCATTTCCGGAATCTCTAGGCTGACCCCTACAAGGCTAGACTTAATCTACTCTATAGTTAGACTGGAGATATTAGGGGTGGGTTAATTGGGGACCAATTCATACAGAGCATTTTTCACATATCTCTAAGCTGCATGAAAAGTTTCAAATCACACTAATTCTACCACGTACCGTATGTGCTTCTAGATGGCAAGGACAATCTGGTTTAAAGAATTTTGTTCAAAAGAAATTAACGCCGTCCTCGAACTCGGGACTCTCCTACTGCGGATCATATTTTACTACTGAGCCATAATGTAAACGGAAATAGAAGTCTAAATGTAAACAAAAACGCAACTGCAAAAACTTAGAGGAACCTTACTTCTTTCCGCCTTCTATTCTGTCTCCTCCTTTGGACCAAAAGGGGACTAATGAAGATTCCCCGACGACGACACACTCCAGACGAACGTCGTCCCCTTGTTGGGCCACGACCTTCCTACCCCACGATGCAATGCCCACCGGAACTGAAGACGAAGAGAAAAAGAACCTCTGATAAACCTTTGGTGAAAGGGATCCCTAGCTACCATTTTATGGCAAAGTTTAATAATTGATTTTATTTCCCCCGTCCCCTTACCATCTTCAACGAGGTTGATTTTGATAGTTGTAGACGCTTCCCCTTCTCCCATCTGAGTACGGGCACTGAGCCAAAATCTGTGAGAACCAATCAGGAGCCGATTGGCGGTGTACGATCTGGCGTAGGGTGGAAGTGGGTACTGCGTGGTTGTGTGGTCATGGGGACCCCGATGGTGGAGTGTGTAACCCAAAACAACTCCTGAAGGGGGGATTGGGGGAAGCCACGTCACGTGGACTGAATCTTCATCCGACTGTAAAGCCCTCAGTGAGGGAGGTCCTGGTACTAAAAGTAAATAAATTGGACATATAACTTATACCCATTTGATCAATAGGACATTGCATGAACACTAATAAAAACTAAACCTAGTGTAACCTAACTACGCCTAACCTAACCTAATTCGATTTTATGTTACATAGATCACGTGTCATTTGCCCGACTAAACTTTGTTGTTACTACATATAATCACGAGCTTCTGTATTTACTTTTTCATTCTGAAGTTTCAATCAAGAACTAACCATCTTCTCTGGTGGTGCACACCAGTTCCTGGGATGCGACACCAAGACCAGCATGGGTAACTGCAGCGACGGTTACGGAGTAGTTCGTCCAACCTGTAAGACCACTTACAACCTCCTCGGTAGAAGTGGTGATTCTTGAGGTTTCATTCAGTACATCTGCCAAGTGGTATCGATAATGTTAATTACCCTATTTTTGACTTAAGTTACCCATCGAAATCGTACTAGAGTATGTATGTAGCGCGCGCACGCGTACACCTACACAAAATGCGCGCATCTTCGCATAAGCGAGGTACTAACTTTTTTTTAAATCCATATACCTAAAAAAATTAACTAAACCGAATTTAACCTAATCTAATTTTAGTTCCATCGAACAGAGAAGGGCGTGATAAGTGTTTCGGACACAAATGAGGGCTCGAAGGGCGTTTTCAGATAAATCATTAAATAGCGAAGTACTGGCTAATCTCGACTAACCTAACGTAATCAGGGCCAACATATCTTACATTTTTTTCGACAAGGACTATGTTTCTAGATTTTTATATAAATTTTTTAATGCTCCGAGGTACCAAAAGTGTTGCCTCACAAAAAACATTACTCCACTACATATGTAAATTATCATCCACTCTACATTTACCCCCCGTTGTCGTCGTAAAATTAGTTATACTTACCTTCCTCGTCGCTAATTTTAGTGAGTGAAAGCTTGTAACCTTGAAGAACTCCATTCAGGAAATTTTCCGAAGGAGTCTTCCAGCGTATTCTCAAGGAAGTTGGAGAAACATTTCCTGTACAGTCTACTTCCGTAGGAGGCTCGGAAGGAACTGATTTGGGAGAACAAAAATATCAGGCGTTTGAAACAGTAAATAAGTAATAAACTTTTGTCTTAACATCCTATATGAAGGCAAAGGTTACGTGACGGTGAGGACCAATAGAGCTTTACGTGGGATCAGTACCAAGAGTCGCTACATCATCTGAATGAAGAGGGTGGTCCTCCATCCAACTACTGAAAAGAACGAATGTCGCTTAACATTGCTGATCTAACGGGAAGCGGTGCTGAAACGTGGTCAGGCCGCATTCTTTAATATTTAAAAATATGCGGGAAATGATGCATTAGCAGATATCGAATGCAAATCTACATTTATCACATTACTGATAAGTACAAAATTTTGAGTCCATCTTCAAAGATAAAAAACAGTTCACTTTACAGCTTACCATCTTGTAGCGTTTGCACCCTCACTGATGGAGACAAGGGGCCAGAGCCATGAGTGTTGTAGGCTCTAACGACCACTGAATAATAGGTCCAAGGTTTCAAATTTCCAATAATTTCCTGTCGAGATGTCACGCTGGCGACTGTAAAGTTATAATTGTCTTTTCCTCTAAATCTGTTTTGAAAAGAAGAAAAAAAGCTCGTGTGTGTCTTCACTTGTCACTTAACCCTAGACAGTATAGGTCCAATTTTATTACCATTCAAAACGAGTAGAGCTGGGATACCCGATACCCTACCTATACCGTCTAGAGTTAATAGTGTTACGCATTTAGGACGGATCTAAAGCAGAGCTGGACAGAACCTCCGAAATATTAAGCCCCCCCTTAATCGGTGTGAACGTACAGGTACGGCGTTGCTAACCCCAGTGTAAAGGAATACGATCGTGCATATACATTTTCAATTTTTTGTTGCATTTTCTAATTCCTCAAAGAAAAAAAAACGCTTCAGGGGAGGTGACCAACTGCCTAATACACACCGATAAAGTTTATGTTTGAAATCGAAGTTCGCTTACGAAATGAGCTTTTAAAAAAATATAGATAGTTTGTTTTTAATATTCTGAATCTCGTGTAATATTTTTATAGATTAACGAAATTACGTTGTAACTATTAAAAAAAAATTCCGGTTATGTCGCTATAATGAGAATATTTGTTCATTATATATACTGTTTGCTAATTCAGTCATTAATAACTAAGGGTGTGCGGGGAATTGAAAAACTCGATTAGGATCAATTCGACAAAAGAATCGAAACCCGACCCGAATCAGCGCGCAGTAAATCGAGAATTTCGATTCGGTCTGTTCCGACTTAGTTTGAACTGTCTGGCAAGTATGGGGTGTGCGGAACAACAGTAGAGAAGGTGAAACCTAAACTTTAAGTTACATAACATGTTTTGATTTAAATATGTTACACTTTCATTAAAAAATAATTTATTACCAATCTGGGCCTATTTTCTGTCTATCCTAGTTCGAGAGGAGTAAAACTGTCAGTCTTTTTGAAGGTTCACAAAAAGTTTGAGGGGTTTTAGTGATGAAACGAAAAGAATCTAGAATCGAAATTAAGAGGCCGAATCGAAATGAAAAGTCCCGAATCGCACATCCTTATTAAAACAAGATTCCCAACGTGTAGAGGCCATAATCAAATCGAGGAAAGGCGCTTGAGACTAGTGGTGTACCGGCTAATCGGCATCGGCAGAATCGGCCATTTGGGGGGATTGTCATAGGCCAAATTCAATCGATTCAATAACCGATTATTTGAAAATATATAAAATGTTAATTACCCCCCAAAAAATATATTTATAGAAAATTGAACATACAAAAAACACTATGATGATTACTAATTTCAAAGTGTAATCGTATAAAAATATTTTACATTCACAAAAAATGCAAAGCTTAGTCGAGTTACCCACAAATTTACACTTCCTCTAACTCGCAAATCTCTATATATTCTAAACTATTGTAATCTCCTACTCATATTATTATTAATTCTATATTGAATTGTACTTGATAATTTTTATATTAAACAATCGTATTATCTTGGCTAAGTATTTGGTAAAACTTTATAAGACACCCGCATTGCCACGAAACATGCTACAATAACGAAACATATATCAATCGATAGAGGAGAAAAAATGGTGCAAGCAGCTATGTATCATTTTGAAAATATTAGAAAATAAAGTGATGACACTATGAAGATGTTACTAGGCCTATCACAGCTTACACTTACACCATTTGGATCTTTTCCGTTTCATGTACTGTTTCCGATTTTGTTGAAAATAAGATATTTAGTGTAGGTTAACTGAATGCTCGGTTAGGTTAACTGTACGTTCTTGATGATTGGTTAGGTTAAGTCGCGATATTTTCGTTAGTTTTAACGAAAATATCACAACTTAACCTAACCAATCGTCAAGGGCGTACTGTTGACATAACCGGGCATTCAGTTAACCTGTATTAAATATCTTATTTTCAACAAAATCGGAAACAGTACATGAAACGGAAAAGATCCAAATGATGTAAGCTATGGTAGGCCTAGTAACATCTTCATAGTGTCATCACTTTATTTTCTAATATTTTCAAAATGATACATAGCTGCTTGCACCATTTTTTCTCCTCTATCGATTGACATATGTTTCGTTACTGTAGCTTGTTTCATGGCAATGCGGGTTTCTTGTAAAGTTTTACCAATCATTTTAATGTGGAGTGAGCTAAAGAAAATCATTTGAACAAATTTGAAATTTAAAAATATGAAAATTGAGTTTCACATTATTAAAATTTATGAAAGGAATTGATTTTTTTTGTAAAATATAGGCAAAAATTCGGTATCGGTATTGGTTAAATTTTGCAATTGGTACACCACCACTTGAGACAGTGTCCTAAAATTGAAGGAACCATTATCGGTAAAAAAAGTGACCTCGCGCAAGATGCGAGGTTTATGCAAATTCAACCTCAAATCCACAGTTTTTAATTTGAAGTCATGACGTTTCGATAGCGACGAAACTGCCCTTCTCAAGAGTGAAATGTGAGCTCCACGTTTCCCTCCTGATAAGGGCAGCTGCGCTTTTACCAACGTTTTGTCGTAAATTGAAAAAAAGACCCCAATTTAACGTTCATAATAATAATAATAATGAGAAAGAACTATTTAAATTATGAAAACTGTATAAAATATTTCGTTTAATGCAAAATTTATTTATAGTTTATTATCTATTTACAGTTCATACATAGTCTCAAATTTTATTTCGCCTCTGCTCATACGTCTAAATACTGAAAGTAATAATGCACAAAACTTTTATAAAAAGAATTTAAATAAATATCAGACCTCTGGATTTTCACAATAATAATAATAATGATGATGATAATAATAATAATGTTATACTCTACAATAATCGTTTAGACTGTAATAAACTGAAATTGCTCAGCCATAATTCAACGTTTAAGACGGCCTGGAAGGCCTGAAAACTCGCTTCCCCACTGCTTCGGGATGAGAGTGCCCCGTTGATCACCCGAGCAATAATGACGGGGAGAGAGTGGCCTACCCAGCCAAACCCGGGAGCGAACTCGGACTCATCGCCAAACGTCCGACACCGATACCACTGAAATACCGGGAGCTTACAACGACAAAGACGACACCGTGAAAATTATATATGGAACCTCGCTCACCTACACTTTTAATCGACTTACGATTTAAAACCAGTTTTGGAGCTTCATTCGATTATATTATTCGAAGAAGAGTTTCTGCGAATACAACATCGATTAAAATAATATGGAAACCGATTATGTTCTGCCCAGTGTGGACATAAATAATGAGGAAGAATGTCGAATCCTCAGCCAGTTCGAGATATTGCCATATACGACTTAGTGTCCCCTAACGAAAGACATCTGTGACAGATACTCAAAAGACGATACCTCCGATCCTTAACACCGATGTTGAATCCGAGTAGTACGCCGTGATGAGTGTTCTGCGAAGGGGGTTGCCACGATACCCTGATCGTGGTTGATGTCAAGGGATCAGCATTCACTCCGACAGGAGCGCTAGAAGGAGGTTCTCCTTTAGTTCTCACCTACATTAAGAGAGAAAATCAGTAATTAAGTTTTAATTAGTTTAAAACCGACGGTGAAACGAGATTAACGTTTCTGTCACGTAATAACGAGCTCTCCATCGGGTCAAAATAGTCAACATGACGAAGTTCTATAATGATCCGTTAAGGGCAAAAGGAATTACCCCCTTATACAAAATGTTTTTAGTTTAGATACAGGAAGTTCTATTACCTGTAAAGCTTCCGATGGCAAAGACGATCCTAGATGGTTCTTCGCGAGAACTCTGACCAGGTAAGAGGTGGAAGGATCCAAATTTCGAAGATGAACCGTTGGCTCAAGCCGCGTCAGAATCTCTTCTTCTAAAGCATTTGTCCACGTGTTTCCTGAAAGCATTTAGAGTGACGTTGCCATTGTTAAATTCATTAAAAAGCAACGTATTTTCACATCATTTGGTGTATAGAATTTAAATTTTAATTGGGCAAAAGTTCAGAAATAACATTTGCAAACAAACAAAAGAAATTATAATTATTTAAACTTTTGTAGGCCTATTAAAAATGTAATATCTAAATTATCTGTTTTACCGGTGTGTAAAAACATTCTATATCTTTTTTGGACTAAAATTATATCTGACAAGTAGAAAAAGAAATAAATTTATAATTTTTACTTAAAATGACAAAAATAAGTACAGAAAAGGTTATCATAAAAATACAAATAAAATGCAAATAAAAATACAAATAGTCATCTTTCTTCAACTTCCTTAATTCGTTTTCCTTCAAATTCGAGATAAACCCATCACATTATTCATTACAGTTTGAATTATTTTAAACGTAATCTGGAATACTAATTTTATTTTCAAGCCTCACACTCGCAAATAAAGTAAATTGAACTTGAAACAATGAACCAATTAATAAAGTTTGTAATTTGTTTGCATAATCCGAACTTATTTTCTTAATCGAGAGTCCAATTTAACCGGAAAGAGAAAATTAAAAACGACAAAAGGTTTTTATGGAATTATATTTCGGTAACACTGAAAATCGTTTAAAAACGTATCTTTTAGATTTGCAGTATTTTTAAAAAACGGTTCTTCAGAAATATCCTCAATTTATGTTAACTTTTAATACTGAAATACGGTTAACGCAATTTTCATGTATAGTATGTAGCAATCCTTAGTATAGCTGAGAGATTTAATTTTGTGGTTTTTTTTTTATGCAAGAAGGAGGGGCCAAGGTCGAATGGGTTTTCGAGATGCCTAGAGACACTGCGTTTGAAAGATTGATTGGAGGTCATAGACAGGGGGTAAAGATGGATTGCGGTTGATTGTTCCAGAGTTCACCGGTTGAGTAGATAAAAGACTGGAAATACCGATTAACCCTCGCGTTAGAGAGTTGAACAGAAAAAGAATGGGAAAGTGTAGAAAGTCTGCTGCTGCGTGTTCTCCTTAAAAGAGGAGGCATGCAATTAGAAAGTTCAGAAGAACAGTGTCCGTTATAATAGCGATAGTAAAAGAGAAAGAGAGGCAACACTGCCATTGAAGACAGAAAGAGGTGGGGAATCGATGAGACGAATAGCCTTTGATTCCACCCGGTCAAGTACGGCTGTGTGGGTTGAGCCACCCCATACACGAGAAGCATACTCTATACAGGGGCGGACAAGACCCCTGTACAGAGACAGCAACCGAGTCGGGGTGAAAAAACTGCAAAGCCAGTACAACACATCTAACGTTTTGGAAACTGTTTTGAAAAGAGTATATGTGATCTTTCCAGGAAAGATCACGAGAAAAGGAAACGCCGAGAATGTTAAGAGAAGAGGAAGAATTGAGTTGTATGGTGTTGAAGGTAAGGGTATAGTCGTGTGGAAGATTGTAACGAGTAGACAGATGGAGGAACCGAGTTTTTGAGGCATTGAAAGCCACAAGGCTTCCTCTGCCCCAATCAGAAAGATCAGAGGGTCAGGTGCTCCATTGCCGTACTATGCGAATCATGGAGTGACTGTTGAGAGGGGCGCTTTGTGAAGCGGGTGAAGCGAAGAGTGGAATCATCGGCATAGGAGTGAATAGAACAGGAAGTGCGAATTAAAAGATCATTAATAAAAAAAATAGTGCATGACAGGACAGAACCCCGAGGAACACCGCTGTTGATAGCTTTAGGAGAAGGACAGTGGCCATCTACAACCGCAGCTATAGATCGGCCAGAAAGAAAATGAAGGCACAGATAGAAGGATAACAACCGAAAGAGGGCAGTTTGGAAATTAAAGATTTGTGCCAGACTATCAAAAGCTTTCGATATGTCTAGCGCAATAGCAAAAGTTTCACCGAAATCCCGAAAGGGATTATATCCCTATTAGGGATAGATTCAAAAACTTTTAGAAAGGCAAGAAATCAAAGCAATTGGACGATAGTTGGAGGGTTGAGAGCGGTCACCCTTCTTTGGCACAGGCTGAATGAAAGCGAACTTCCATCAGGAAAGAAAAGTACCAGATGAGAGAGAAAGACGAAAGAGTTTGCCAAGGCAGGGTGTCAGCACAAAAGCACAGTTCTTAAGAACAGAAGGAACACCATCAAGACTGTATGCCTTCCTAGAGTTGAGCCAAGATAGGTCACAAAGAACATCTTCATGTAGGAAGGAGGAGCCAAGGGCGAGCGCCGCAAAATGCATCCCCTATATAAAAAAGAGAGATCCGAAATCAAGATCTCCGAGGCTCACGATGCCATTTTTCTTTATATAAATTTTTAAAAGATTGTGTAGTATGTAAAATGCATGTATATGTACTAGGGTTTCTTTCCCGGGATCCCGGCTGTTTTTATTGGATTTGAAAATCCCGGGAATTGGACAAATTTTTTTTTTTTTTTTTTCCAGATTTACCGCCGATTCGTACCTAAAGAGACGGTACATATCTCGGCGAGGCAGTGAGTGGGTGATGTCACTGTGCTGGGGGCGGTAGACTAGGGGAATGAGTAAGGGTCAGTCGATGGATAGTGGGTAGGAGGGGTACGGTTTCAGATGCGATGGAGCAGATGGGAGTGAGTAAGGAAGAGGAGAACGGCTTCCGCTGAAAAGTGGGGGCCGTCGGCGAGTATAGATCGTAGGCAGTTGGGTATGGGGTTTTCGGCCGAGAGAGGGAAACACCTGCGACGGAGAGCGGCCAACTTTGAGCATTCCACCAGAAGGGGTAAGACAGTGATAGGGGTATGGCAGGTAGAGCAAAGCGGGGCTGGCGATTTCGCCATAAGGTGTCCGTGGGTGATGCGGGTGTGACCTATGCGGAGACGGGCTAGGATTACTTCTTTATGGCGGGACCGGTGGAATGAAGAAGCCCAGTGTCCTATTTGCGGTTTGATCGTGTGGAGTTTATTTTGTGTGGCCTGGTCCCACTCCCGCTGCCATATGGAGCGGAAGTGGGAGCGGAAAGCCGGGAAGAAGTCGGAGAAGGGGAGGGGTCGGAGAAGGGGAGGGGTCGGAGAAGGGGAGGGGTCGGGAGGAGGCCGGCAGCAAGCAGGCCGTCTTTGCTGTGCGGTCCGCCGCCTCGTTACCCTGGATGCCGACATGAGCCGGGACCCAACAGAATGCGATTCTTATGTTGGAAGATCGTTAAAAAGTGGAAGGTCTGCTGGATAGTACAGACGAGCGGGTGAGGGGAGTTAAATCTTTCTAGGGAGAGAAGTGCACTTTGGGAATCCGAATAAATGACAAAAGAGCTGGCAGAGTGGGTGCGCACAATATCGAGGGCCTACGTTATGGCGAAAAGTTCCGCCGAAAAAACGGAGGCCTCGCGGGGCAGGCCGACGCTCCGGGAGAGCGGCTGGGACAGAATCACCGCTGAGGAGGCCACACCAGCTTCCGAGCGGGAACCATCCGTGTAAATGGCGATTGCGTCCGGGTGTTGGGTTGCGTGTTCGCGGAAAAGTGACCTGTATATCATGGCGCTCGTGGTAGTCTTCGGTAGGGAACACAGATCTTTGCAGAACTTGATAGGGGTTAGGATCCAGGGGGGGTAGATGCTGAATGAAATGGGGATAACTGAGGGGGCGGGCATGTTGAAAAGATCAAGGAAAGAGCGGACCGCTTCAGTGAAGTGCCAGCTCCGTCCCTGAGGTGGTAGTTCTAAAACCGCCATGCCCAGAAGCGAAGAAGGTAGCCTCTGTGCACGGAGGTATGTCCGCATGAGGAGTAGACCCCGTCGGAGGGCGAGAGGGAGATGATCACATTCCACATGGAGGCTGGAGGCTGGGGAGGAGCGGAAAGCACCGGTGGCGAGGCGGAGGCCTCTATTAAGTACCGGGTCCAGGATACGGAGGCGGGCGTTGGAGGCTGAACCATAAACTGCGCTACCATAGTACAGCTTCGACTGTACTATGGAAGTATAAAGGCGAAGAAGAGAGCGTCGATCTGCACCCCATGTGGTGTGAGAGAGGTGATCCAGGAGAGCGAGGGGGCGTCGAAGGGATTGCTTTAGGTGCTTGAGATGGGGAACCCAATTGAGCCGTCGGTCTAGGGTCATGCCCAGAAAACGCGTGGAGGGTACCACCTCAAGAGGACTGCCGTATAATGTAACAGAGGGTAGAGGAAGGGTTGTGGGTCTTCTTCTACTGAAGACCATACACTTGGACTTAGGGATGGAGAGGCGGAAACCCACCGACGTCGCCCACCTTTCTACCCGGTAGATGACGAGCTGCATTTGCCGTTGAACGACAGACGGTTCTCGCCCTGCGAAGTAGATTGCAAGGTCATCCGCGTAGATGGAAGAGCGGATTGTGGGTGGAAGGCATTGTGAGACCGTGTTCATCACGACAGAGAAGCAGAGAACACTGAGGATGCTTCCCTGTGGGACCCCGTCCTCATGCACAAAGGTGTCAGAGAGGACTGAGCCCACCCGGACTTTAAAGGTCCGAGAAGTAAGGAAGCCCCTGATGAAGGTAGGCATGGCTCCGACAAGGCCCAGATGTCGGAGCTGACCGAGGATCATTGCTCGACGGGTGGTGTCATAGGCCTTCTGGATGTCGAAGAAAACTGACAGTACGAACTGTCTGTTGTCGAAGGCATCCTGTATGTCTCGGCTGAGAAGCAGAAGGGGATCAGTGGTGGAGCGGAATTGTCTGAAGCCGGACTGGGTAGACGGGAAAGAATTGGTACGTTCAAGGACGAACGATAGTCGCGTAGCGACCATTTTTTCGAGGATCTTGCAGGCACAACACGTCAGGGCGATTGGTCTGTAGTTTGTGGGGTCCAGGGAATCTTTGCCGGGCTTGGGGATAGGGATGACGTGGGCCTCCTTCCACCTAAAGGGGAAGGCACCCTCTATCCATATGCGATTGTATAGGTCTAGCAGGAAAATTTGTAAGGTAGAGTGGAGGTGTTGGATCATGCCGTACGGAATACCGTCCGGGCCGGGACAAGGGGATCGTCGAGAGGCCAGTGCCGTCTGTAGTTCACGCATGGTAAACAATCGGTTGTAGGTGCTGTCTATGGACGGTGGGGAGGGGCTATCGTCAGGGGCGGGTACGGGATTGGCTGCAGAGGAAGAAACGGCGGCGAAGGTAGAAGCAAGGTGGTCTGCCACCGACTTGGGCTCACATAGGTGTCCGTCGTTTGTCCGGAGGACCGGGGGTCGGGAGGACCGGGGGTCGGGAGGGGACATGTCGCCTCTCGACGCCCCGCACCTTCTTCCAGATGGTAGCCGAAGGTGTGTTGGCGGTGATGCCGGACACAAAGGCACGCCAAGAGGCTCGGCGCGCTGTCTTCATTGTGCGGCGGGCGATGGCCCTGACCCGCTGCATCTCCGTGCGATGGATGGGGAGTCGCGTCCGGTAGAAGCGCCGAGTTGCCTTCTTCTTGGCGCGCACGGCCTCCGCGCACTCCGGGGTCCACCAAGGAACCCGTCGGGCGTGGGGGTAGGCGGAGGATTGTGGTACGCTTGTGCTTGCGGCCGTTAGAACGACGGACTCGAAGTATGCGACGCACTCGTCGATGGATGGGAAGTGGGCAGTTGTAAGGGTGGTATATGTGTTGTCGCGGAAGCGGGCCCAATTCGCGTTGGTGGTAACCCACCTTACCGGTACCCGTACGGTCTGGTCGGGTCGATTGAGGGTGAGTAGAATGGGGAGATGGTCACTGCCATAGTCCTCTCGGAGGACTTGCCACGTGAAGTCTAGGAGGGCATCAGTTGATACGAGGGACAGGTCTATACAGGATGGAGTGCAGGTGGTGGCATGGTAGAATGTAGGAGAGCCATCGTTGAGGCACTCGAAGGAGAGCTCGGTCATGACGGATATCAGGGTTGGGGCCATATAGGTGGAGTGTGTGTCGCCCCACAAGGGGTGACGACTATTGAAATCGCCCAGTAGTAGGAAGGGCCTGGGGAGTTGTTCCACGACTTCCACCAGGTCGTCGCGGGAGACTTGAGCGTGGGGGGGAAGGTAGATTGAACAAATGGTGTACTGTCTATCCAGGGAGAGCCGGACGGCAGTCACCTGTAGCGGGGACCGGATGGAGAGATTGTAGAAGGGGACTGCGTGGTGGACGAGGATGGCAGCTCCCCTTCGAGTGCAGGTAGGAGGCGGGGTGGCGACGCAGAAATAACCAGTGGGGCAGGGCATGGACCTGGTCCCCAGGATTAGCTCCTGGAGACAGACACACACCGGACGGGAAGTGGCAATCAAGGAGTTAAGGCCTTCATAGTTTGCAAAGATTCCTCGACAGTTCCAGTGGACTATTGTGGTTTTCGGGGGATCCATTAGTTGATGAAGGGGGATGGGTAAAGGTGTAGGCGCTAGGAGGTTGGAGTGTGAAGGGAGATCTGGAGTTCGCGAAACTGAAGGCTGGGTCGGGAGCATGGCTGGCTATCTACCGTTCACCAGGGAAGGAATCGGTCGGCCTGTCGAACCCTGCGGAGGTTGCGGGGTCGAGTCGGCCGAGCGAGACCGGAGGCGTGGATCACGGCAGGCAGAGGAACATCGTGGGCTGAGCGGGTCAGAAGTGCCTTGTCGGGCTTCTATGGTCGGGCCAGTGGGGGGGGGCACGTTAACCCCAAAAGGGGCGCTACCCCGCCTGTCCGGGGTCTCACGGCGGACCCAAGGTGGTGACAGGGGGTACCAAAAAGACCGGGCGGGTGGGAGGGAGGGCGTACTCAGGGTAGCTGATAAGGGGGGGGTAGGTACGATGGGGGTGGAAGGAGGTGAACCAGAGTGGTCTCGTGGAGGGGTGGAGAAAATGGCACCAGGAGGCAAGGGCAGATCCATGAGACTCATGGGCGTGGGCGCAGCCGAGCTTCCCTCGGTCACACCGTGCAGCTGCGCCAGAGCCGCATCCACTGGATCCACTGGGCTGGGTCTCGTCGTACAGGGCGGGTCGTGGATTTCGGCCACTATTGTCAGAGTCTGTGGGGGTAGAACGGTGGGACTTCTACGATGGGGAGAGATGGACATATAGGCGTGGTGGGCGGTGTAAGGGTCCGAGCCGTCTTCTTGGTCTTAGGGGAAGAGGGAGAGAGACGTTGGGAGGCCGGAGGGTCTGGTGACACGCTCCGGCGTCTCCGCCTCGACGGCTTGCTCCGGGCGGCAGGTTCGGGCGTGTACAGGGAGTACTGGGAAGGCAGGGTTTGAGGTGGCTGGGACCTGGAAACCCTGGTCCCAGACTCCTGGGGGATTCGTGGCAGGTGAGGTGCGGGAAGAAGAGGAACGGTGGGGGGACAGGGGACCGTCGGGTCCTGCGAGGATTCGCTATGTGGGGAACAGGAAGCAGTGGCTGGCGGGGGTTTCGGCGGCAGGCCAGGGCGGCGTGCCGAGATGATAAGAGCCGAGAGCAGCGGCATAAGACACCCCCGGCCTCACCTCCCGACTCCACACCCTGTCGCGTGCCTCACGGGGGCTAAGGAAGTCCGTCACCTGTAGGCCTCGGACCTCCTTCTCGAACCTGAAGAAAAGGCATTCTCGGGATGAAGAGGGGTGTGCGCCTTCACAGTTGGAGCATTTGGGTGTGTTGGGGCACCTGTCAGGGTGGGCGAGTCGTCCACAGTGAACACATAATGGATGCGGCTGTCGACAAGCGGAGCTGACGTGTCCGAATTAATTGCATTTGAAGCAACGGGTCGGGTCTGGGACGTATGGGCGGATAGAAAACTCGCATGAGGCGCGGTCTCCCATACCCCATACAATACGGCCAGGGGGGATTAGTGAGTTAAAAGTAAGGAGCAGACGTGGGGTGGGGGAGGGGGTGCCTCCCTGTCGGGATGTGAAACGATAGATCTTAGTAACTCCTTGGGGTGCGAGATCCTCCAGGAGCTCGTTCACTGCGACCGACAGTAGGCGGGTGGCGTAAATAGTGCCCTGACTCTGGTTCAGGCGAGGGTGTGGGGAAACGGACACCGAGCATCCAAGGACCTCAGTGATGGAGAGTAGGGCTTTCGTCTCTGCGGCTGAGCGTGATTTTACGAGGAGAGAGCCATCCCTCTGTGGGCGTACGTCATAGCGGCTGGAGTTGCTGTGGGTTCGGATCGCCTGGAACGTCCGTTCAGAGTTGTTCGGGAGGGACCCAGATGTAGGCCGAATCACCAGGAATTTGTGGATACTTGGAAGGGAGAGGGAGGCTGTAGAGTCGAAATGTACTGGAATATTCAACGGTCGGTAGGATGGCCGTGAATGCCGGCTCCCCCGTCCGCCGCGAGGCTCTCTCCGCGGGGAGGTGGGCTGACGGCGGGTGAGGGAGGCATATGGGGAGAGCAAGAAGCCGGGTTGTGGGGGCAAGTCCTCGGTGGAACTTGACTTGCCCGAAGGTGGCTGAAGTGGGCTGGGGCGAGGCCCCTGCTCCAGAGAGTGTAGGTCCAAGGGCGTAGTCGAGGGACGGACTGGGGTCGGCAACGGAAAAGGAGAGTGCAAGCGTTCCGCTCCCACAGGGGGGTCAACCCCATTAGGTTGCGGTCTTCCAGTGGTAAAGGACTCGAGGGCCTGGTTGCCCACCACCCGAGTGTTGAGAGAAGGAGTAGTCCGGGAATGAGAAGCAGTAGTCGTAAGCCGGGGGGGAGAAGTGTCCATAGCTAAACAAAAAAGAATTTCATCCCCCGCGCGCATCCAGCCACCACCGACTCCAACAAGGGAAAGGCGAAGTGTGGGCACACTTGGTCCCACCGCCGATGGATGTCACGCAGGGGAGATACACCCGCACCCAGTCCCTGTGCCTGAAAGGCGGCCACTCTCATCCAACGCGCGGTGAAAAGTGGCAGGGACAGGGTTTGGGTTTGGTTGGAAAGCGACAAGGGTGCAGGGCAACCACCTCCCACACCCAAGGGCCAAGGAAAGGGTCAAAATCAAGGTCCAAAGAACAACGCCAAAAAAACAGGGAGAAGCCAGAAAGAATGGGTTAAAGGAGAAAGAAAGAAAAAGAAGCAGGAGATCAGCCGGGTCCCCAAACGGGCCCAATGGTCCACGAGGACAGAGAAAGCCCTTACACCGAAGAAAGGTGTATTCCCACATTCGCCACAGAGGGACGCGCCCTATAGCTCCGGACAAAGCAAAGGGGGAATTGGACAAATATCCCGGGAAATTCCGGAATTTTAAAATGACAATTTTTAGCCAAATTATGTTAAACCTGCTGCTAAATTATATTAAATCGCCTAAAATTATGCTAAACCCGTTTCTATTTTTATGCTAAGAATATGCTAAATAATTATTTTAATTTTATGGGCTATTTTTAGGGAAGAAAATACATAAAAATGCTCATTTTCTTCATTTCAGTCAGTTTAGCTACTTTTATAATAAACTGAATCAAAAAAGAAGAAAAAATGGGTTTAAAAAATTGTGGAGAAAGATATAATTTTCAGTATTTTTTCCACATCAAAAATAAAAAGGCATACTAATGTCACTCACTAAATCATCATAATACATGAAACCATTTTTATTTCCTGAGTACGCATGATAAATATTATGTTTAATAAATAATAAAAAGCTACCACTGATTGGTAAACTCAATTCAAGTATTACAATGCAAAAGTGGTCATCTAGGCATAAGTAATTGGTTATCCCAATTCTAAAAGGGTATTTTATCACTGAACAATAATAAAAATTACCGTTCTCTTAAATATACAACTATTTCCTGGATTTCCCGAGATCCCGGGAATTGGCTTCATTTTTCCGGGAATTCCCGGGATTAAGAAATCTGCATATAAGGAAGAATAGAGGGAGAAGCCACCTTCCATTTTCTGGTACTGGACGATGTATTTGTCTACCGGGTTAGATCCCTTAGTATAGTTCGGCAATTTGGTTTAGTGCTTACCGTCTGTTTTCCTGTACTGGACGATATATTTGTCTACCGGGTTCGATTCCATCTCGGAAGGAAGAAGCCACGAGATGACAATCTCTCTCGAGTTCCTTTCGTCCACTCTTAAGCCGTACGGGGCTCTCGGCACATCTGTTATGAAAATAACGTCAAAATAATAATCATTAATATAGTAGATTTACATTGTATACACAGAGCAAATTGTAAAAGAAGGTTTTCAACATGGGTTCACCAACTGAACGTGTACATTTTTATTGCAATAAAGCCTTCAGAATAAGCAATAGAGACCCTACTCCCCTAAACTTGCATAAAAGAAGAAGAAAAAAATTAAGTTTTGCAACGAGTTTGCTTAGATTTAACTAAGGTTTTTAGCACTACATACAAAATATTGAACAAACTCGTTACATTCTATTATGAAATAGATGGAACGCATAAAAAATAATTCTATAACATGACCAAATACAATTAATGTATGTAACCCTTAAAAACCTGATTTCAAATCATCCATCCATCCACCCATCTATCGTGAACGTAAACTTACCTTGCACAATTAAAGAAATCTCAAAGTTATCTCTTCCATATTGGTTTTCCGAGAAACAAAGGTAGGTGCCAGCATCTTTAGCAACTGCAGATGAAATTACAAGTTCTCCTTTCACTCCTTCAGGAACTTCCTTCGTTAAGCTTTAGGAAGAAGAAATAACACTGTTCATTTCGAATCATTTAAATATTGGTTAACAATCATTTTCGTCGAAAAGCCTTTGTCCACTTGTATTGAATTTAATTTATAGTAAAAATAATAAACGTTGGTATGGGTATCTGGGTATGACCAGACTGGTGGTGAACTGATAGTAATGGGTGTTACAAAAGCATTTTTTTTTTTTTAAGGATTTCAGGAATGTTTGGCATACCGCCTCTGAGCAGTATTTACAGAAATTTTCATTTTCGGGTATCCACTTCAGATTAACGGGATTGTACAGACCATCGACAGCGATTTTAGAATTATTGAGCTGACGTTTGACGTTGCAAACGACATCAGCAAATGTCGAATATAACATGTGGGATACGAGATTTGACTTCCTCAGACACCATGAAAACTCTCGAGACAACGATGATATGACGTAATGCTAAAAGTACGAATACGACGTTGCAACTAACAAACCGGATTTTCCAGTTCTGTTTTTGGACAAACGATGCTTAATTTACATTTTCTTTAGAAAAACACGTTAAAAAATGTGATAGCAAAACACCCCTTCTATGGTATAAAATTGGTGACAGAAACCGTAATTCTGATTTCTTACTTAACTGCCGCCACCCCCATTAAAAAAAAACCTCTCTACGCTATACATATATTGTATTCGGACGAAAAAATCTACAGGGTGTTCGAAAAGTCCCGTCACCCCCTACAAAATGTACATATTGTAATACTAATTTTATTTGTGTGTGATTAATTGACCTTTTCTTTTCTTTTCCACCTATTAGAGTTGTGTGAACAATGGCAGACCAGTTCACTTACACTCTGGAGGAAAAGATAGTGATGAGCACATGGGCTCATGAAAGGTCACATACTGGCAAAACGATACACGATATCCAGAATGATTTCAATGAGATTCAACAAGGCTGCACCACCAAACAAGACGGTATTACGCCGGGAGAAAAAGCTGTTTGAAACTGGCTCCATCAAGGACATATGACGGTCTGGAAGACCAACAACGCGAGCGATGTGAAGGTGTGATTGCATCGGTGGCTCGTTCACCGAAAAAAACCACTTTGGAAACGATCACAAGAACTTGCAGTCCCTATGTCCACAATGAAAGATCACACGACAAAAGATCTCGGCATGAAACCATACCGCCCGTCATTTGTTAATGAATTAAGCGATACAGACATGCAAAAACGATATGAAAATGATGGTGCACACAGATATTCTTGACTAGTTGATTAGTAACTGTATTTACTGTAATTAAAGTAATTGTTGCTAGTGACTTGTTTCTTAAATTACACCTACCACATATAAATACAATTAATCACACAAATAAAATTGGTATTACAATACGTACATTTTGTAGGGGGTGACAGGACTTTTCGAACACCCTTAACAGCATAAAATCACACTTTTTTATTTAACCTTTAACCTGATACTTAAAGCTAAACTTCAAATAAATTTAAACACTGTTGTTTTATTACTAGGATAATCTCTAGGAGCGCTCCATTTTTCAATATTAAACATACACTCATAAAACATATACCATTTGAAAGCTCACATTTTTCTGAGTCTAAAAATGTAGTAATCCAAAAGTATCAATAGCAAATAAAAAGTAACTAGATTTAATTAATTGTTTGACGCGTGACGTCATTAACTACATTATAAAGGTTGGCTAAGTTATAAATCTTCAGTCTGTGTTGTAAGATGGTATTTTTGGTAATTGTTACGCTAACCTAACCTAACATGAATATGATATTACATTATCATTTGTATAATTTAGGTCTCGGGGGTACGGGGGCCGAGCCCCCGTAAAGATCACGCATCACAAATTGATCGGTATAGGGTTTTATATTTAAACCTAGTTACTTTTTATTTGCTATTGATACTTTTGGATTACTACATTTTTAGACTCGGAAAAATGTGAGCTTTCAAATGGTATATGTTTTATGAGTGTATGTTTAATATAAAAATGGAGCGCTCCTAGAGATTTACCTATTACTATTATGGTAGTAGTAATAATAGTAAGCATAAAACCCTAAATGAAAAATTATAGTTTCAATACACCTAAATATTACCTCTGTTTGTGAGTTAACTGCATCTGATCTTTCCTCCATTCCAATCTGAGAGGAGAATCCCCCCTCACAAGACACTCGAGGGTCGTTTGAGAACCACGTCGAACGGAGACCTCCTGCTTAAAGTGCTTGTCAAATTTTGGAGGAGCTACGAGGAGAGGGAAAAGTTTACGATTGCATTTTGAGCCGAAAAGTCAAAAGAGGATACAGTCGAACACAATCTTTACAGTTGAATAAAATGTCTTTTTTCCCATTTTGTTAATAAATTTACAGTACAGGGTGTCCCATAAATGAATGTCGGATTAGGTAAAAGGTAACAACCATGTCCCATATCCACCAAAGAAGTGGGGAGTAGGGCCCGAGCGTGGGCTACCTCAGCTCGAGTCAATTGAAGGTAGGGGGGCCGGCCCACCAATTCGTCGTGACGTAAGATACGGAAAAGTTAACCGCCCAGCTCTAGGCAGCACTGGGGTTCGAACCCACGATTCAGCGGTCTCACCACTGGCGGGCGGCACCCAAACCGATCGAGCCGCGAGACGCTCAATGTCGGATTAAATTAATTATAATTCTTCGTATGTTTTTCTTATTTGACTAAGCCCATAATAGGCGTATGACCCATACAATTATTTAGGTTCATTATGAATACATATATATATATATTTTTTTTTGTATTGGGGCGTTTACCGCCATTTCCCGCTATATGGTAGCGGATATCATGGCGAGGCGGAATACGAGAAAGAGAAACGGAGACGGAGAAAAGGCACTAGAAAAGGGAGAACAGCGGACTACAGGTGAGAAGTCACCTAAAGCTCAGATAGGATGCTAGATTGGGAGAGGAAGAGGAAAAGACGGTCAAGCGAGAAGAGAGGCTCTCAGCGAGCATAAGGCGTAACGTTTCGGGGAGGGAAAATCAGAAAGGAACGGAAAAGCGCGACGACGTACTGACGACAGGTGGGGCATTCCACAAGGATGTGAGAGACGGTGAGGGGCGACTGGCAGGAGGCGCAACGAGGAGCCTCCTGCCGGAACTAAGAGCCGTGCGTGAGGCGCGTATGGCCGATGCGAAGCCGCGCAAGGACGACTCTTTGTGTCTGGAGCGGTGGAAAGAGGACCCCAATATGACAGACGGGCGGATGGACCAGAGTTTATTTCCGGTGCATCGTCCCAGGACTGTTGCCACATGCGATCGTAAAGGAACGAAAGACCTGCACATAGTCTGAGAAGGGGAGCGGGCGGGGGAGGGGAGGCAGCGAGGCGGCGGACCGGGCTATGCGGTCCGCCGCCTCATTACCGGAAACACCAACATGGGCGGGAACCCAGCAGAAGGTGACCCGGGTTCCGGTGAACGGTGTGCAGGACATGGTACTCCTGTTGAATAAGGCGTACGAGGGGGTCCGGGAATCATAGCGCTCGAGGCGCCTGAAGGCGCTCAGCGAGTCCGAAAAAATGGTACAGGGACCGCGAACAACCCGATACCAGACGGAGGGCTTCCAGAAGGGCAAAGAGCTCCGCGGAAAAGATGGAGGCCTGAACCGGCAGGGGGATACCGGGAGGTAGGTGACAATGACGGAGAGAAGACGGCGGCCGCGACACCGTAGGGGAGCGCGAGCCGTCGGTAGACTGGAACGTCGTCCGAATGGCGGGAAGATGGGCCAGAAAAGAAGACCGGAGGACGGCAGGAAGACTCCTTACGCAGGCCACGGAGCGCCTGGCAACGGCAGATAGGGGTGGTCCGCCAGGGGGGCGAACAGATCGAAGGAGAACGGCAGAATAGAGGGTGGGGGGATCCCCAGGGACGAGAAAATCTCGGCCAGAGAGGCAGCGAAATGCCACGTGTCAGGCCGGGTAGCGCCTGGGAGATCGCGGAGAAGAGTAGGGACTTCGGAAGGCGGCAGATGCGAAGGTAACACTTCGCCATGAGAAGGCCCCGCGAAGGGGCAGGGGGGGTGTCCCAGTCCACCTGAAGACTAGCGACAGGGGACGAGCGGAAGGCACCCGACGCCAGGCGAAGGCCACGGGGAGAAGAGGATCCAGCATACGGAGTGCCGGAGAGGAGGCGGAACTGTAGACCACACAGCCGTAGTCGACACGGGATTGCACCAGGGAGGTGTACAGGCGCAGCAGAGTACGCCTGTCCGCCCCCCAGGTCGTGTGGGACAGATGACCCAAAAGGGAGAGGGTGCGGCGAGATGTTTGCCGCAACCGCCTAAGGTGTGGAACCCAACCGAAAAATCCGTCGAGGGTCATACCCAGGAATCTAACGGATGGGACGAGGGGAAGAGGAGTGCCGGCAAGGGTAAGAGCGAAGGTATGCGACAGACGGAGGCGCCGAGGACGGAAAAGCATACTGGAAGACTTAGAGGGTGAGAAAGCATAGCCAACCGAGGACGCCCAGCGAACCACCGCGTTGATGGCTAGCTGGCCGACGTTCAGCCAAGACGGGAGGCGGCCAGAGCAAGATAGCCAGGTCATCGGCATAGAGGGAGCTACGAACGGATGTAGGCAGGACCGTAGCGACTGTGTTCATCACGAGTGAGAAACACAAACGCTAAAGGACACTACCCCGAGGGACACCCTCCTCCAACGGAAAGCGGTCAGAGAGGGCAGAACCGATGCGGACGCGGAAAGAACGGGCGGACAAGAAGTTATAAATAAAGGAAGGGAGAAAGCCTACGAAACCCAGGGACGTAAGCAGTCGAAGACCGCGCTCCGCCGGGTAGTATCGTAGGCCTTCTGGAGGTCGAAAAAGACGGCGAGTACAAATTGACGCCGGGAGAAAGCCTCCTGCACGTCATGGCTAAGGAGAAGGAGGGGGTTGGTGGTAGACCGGAAGCGCCGGAAACCAGCCTGGGTAGCAGGGTACTGGTCACTCGCCTCCAAGGTAAAGGACAGCCGCGAGGCGACCATCGCCTCCATCACCTTGCAGGCACAGCATGTTAGGGAAATGGGGCGATAGTTCGACGGGAGTGAGGGTCTTTATCGGGCTTCGGGATGGGGACGACGATGGCCTCACGCCATCGGTCCGGAAATGAACCCTCCAACCAAATCCGGTTATAGAGGTCCAGTAGAAAGCTGAGAGCGAGGGGTGGAGATGCCGTAAAAAGTCATAGGGGATATTATCGGGGCCGGGGCGGAGGAGCGTCGGGGGCGGAGGGCCTCCCGAAGCTCTGTCATGTGGAAGAGGTGATTATAGGTTCATTCCTATGAGGTGGAAATTCCGGTGGGTCGCGGCGGGAGTGGGGGGAATCGGAACTGGAGATGGCTGCAAAGTGCGCCGCGAGTGCGTTCGCGACGGCCTCCGGATCGGACACGAACTCGTCGTCCCGACCCGAAGCACCGGGGGTCGAGGGGGGAACACGGGTCCCCTCAAAGCTACGCACCTTGCGCCAAACAGTCAAGGGGGCAGTCGAGGAGGAGATCCCGGACACGTAACTCCGCCAGGAGGTACGCCGGGCCAGTTTCAGGACCCGACGGGCCACTGCCTTCAGGCGCTGAAATTCTATCTTGTGCTCCAGCTGGCGGGTCCGGTAGAAGCGGCGGCCGGCACGGCGCCGCTCCTGAACGGCATGGGAGCACTCTGGGGTCCACCATGGGACGCTTCGCGGTCTGGGGAGCCAGAGGTACGGGGATGCAACTGGCGGCAGCCGAGGGGATCTTACTCTCGAGGAAGGCGAGGGCCTCATTGACGGAGGGAAAGGCAGGAATTGATGGCGAGATAGCCGTGCCCCTCGCGTATGAGGCCCAGTCTGCTCGGGCGAACAGCCAGCGCGGGCGGACAGAGGTGGGGGGGAGGAGACGGGTCGGGGTAAGACCACACTGGGAAATGGTCACTGCCGGAAGAATCCGGCAGGACCTCCCAGGTGAACTCCGTCACGATTTCGAGGGAAACCAGGGAAAGGTCGATACAGGTGAAACTGTCATGGGCCGAGTGAAGGCAGGTTGGGGAGCCATCGTTCAGAAAGGTGAACTCGAGCTCGTCCATAAGGGAGAGAAGGGTCCCGGAGAGAAAGGTGGAGCAAACGTCCCCCCAGGCCGGGTCCCGACTGTTGAAGTCCCCGAGAATCAGAAAAGGGCGGGGAAGCTGGAGAATTAAGTCACGGAGAGAATCGGTGGAGGGCGTACGTTAGGGGGGAGGTAAAGAGAGCAGACCGTGAGCTGGCGCCCCAAGAAAAGGCGCACGGCCACAGCTTGCAGGACTGTACGGAGCGGGAGGGGGCGGAAAGGGACGGAGCGGTGCACGAAGACCGCGGCGCCCCCCCTCCCCGCCCCATCGAGAGGCGGGGAAGGGAGCCCGCAGTAACCGGACACTCGAGGGAGGGAACGGGATCCCAGAATCGTCTCCTGAAGGCAGAAACACGCCGGACACCTGGAGGCCAGGAGAGAGGAGAGACTCTCGAGGCCTACCAGGAGCCCGCGGATGTTCCACTGCAGGAGCGAGGTATAGGGAGGGTAGGGAGGCCAGCGTAAAGGATGATTATGGGGTGGGTGGGCCGATCGGGCGGCCCGAGATTAAAGAGGGAATCGGAAAGCCCCGGAGTTTCAGTGAGGGACGCCGAACGTGGGCGAAGGCGAGGGTCCCCCCGACGAGGGGGCGATGTGGGACCAGACGCCGGCAAGTCCTCCAGAGAAGGAGTCTCCCGGACGTCCGGGGGAGAGCGATGCAGAGAAGGGATGTGAGAGGTATCCAGAATGCCCCTCCCTTCACCGAGGTGCGGGGAGGCAGGACTACGAGGGGGAGTGGAAAATAATACCTCACCCTGAGGCATTGGCAGGTCGAGGAGAGAGATGGGGCGGGTCAAACGCGGGGGCGTGCACGTCCCACCCACGCCGACCAGGCGGGCGAGTTCCCCCTCCAGTGGGTCCATCGACCGGGCCGGAGAGGGTGTATCTCAGCCCCCACCACGAGGGCCGACGGGGACCCCAGGGGGAGCGTGCATAACGGTTGCGCAGTGGGGACGGTGAGGACACCGGGGCGGTAGGGCGAAGGGGGCGTTTGTGTTTAGGAGAGGAAGGTGATGCGAGGCTTATGGCGTCGAACCTTTCGGGTCACCACTGGCGCGGCTCTTGCGGCCCCTATCCCTCCGTCGTGCGGCCCGCGTGGGTGACGGCGGGTCACGATCCGGAATGGGGGTGGCCGAAGGCGCCGGTGGAGAGGGCGTAGAAGGGGCAGGGGGGGTTGCCGACGAAGCATCGGCGTTCGCGGAGGGAGCACGTGGGTACGCGCTGGTAGTACGGGGAGCCGCGGTAGGAGTCCGCTGGGCGGCAGAGGATGGACTGGGAGTAGCGGACACGGTGGGTGGAGGCGCGTTGGGAACCGCCGGTGAGGACGGGGTCCGGGAACGGAGAGCCTCGGCGTATGAGGCACCACGCCGGGCCTCGCAGCCACGCAACCGCTCCCGCGCCTCCCGAGCGCTGAGAACTCTGATGAACAGAGGGCCCGAACCTCCCTTTCAAAGAGGAAGGACGGGCAAGAGCGGGATGAAGCAGGGTGTGGTCCATGGCAGTTGGTGCAGGAAGGCGGAGCAGTACAGGGCAAGGGGTGGGGAGGGCCGCCGCAGCGGACACACAACGGGGCCGGCTGACGGCAGGAGCTGCTCACGTGGCCAAACTTATTACACTGAAAACAGCGCGTAGGATCTGGCACGTATGGTCGTACTGAGAATTCGCACGCTCGTCTCTCACCAAAGCCCCAGAATACCGAAACGGGGGGCACCAGTGAGTCGAAAGTGAGGAGCAGGCGAGGAGAAGGGCAGTTGGGGACCGCGATCTGTCGGGAAAGCGGTACACCCTCACAACACCCTGGGAGGCGAGGTCAATCTGGAGGTCTTCCACCGGGATGGGTAGAAGACGAGCAGCGTAAATTGTGCCCTGGCACTGATTGAGGCGGGGGTGGGGAGTCACCGTGATCCCGCAGCCCAGGACATCAGGGATAGCGAGCAGAGAGGAGGTTTCGGCAGAGGAACGCGACCTTATCAAAATGGAGCCATCCCTCTGAGGCCGAAGGTCAAAACGCGCCGTCCCCGTCTTCCCATGGATCGCTCGAAAGAGACGTTCGTGGTTAGTGGGGAGGGGCTTGGAGGAGGAGGGGCGGAGGACGAGGAACTTGTCCATCGTCCTAAGGCCGAGTGAAGCCGTCTGGCCAAACACCACCGGAACTTCGAGGGGGCGAGAAGACGAGAAAGGCGGACGGCGACGTCGGGTCCCACGTCCCCCAGGGGCCGAGGGGGCCGGGGGCGATGAGGCCCGACCGGAGTGGGAGGCGACCGGGCCGCGGGCCTCCCACCTGAGGGCGAAAAAGCAGGTGGGTCCCTATCGGGACGTGGAATATGGGGGGATCCAGGGGTCGGGGGGTCCACTGCAGGTCCATCCGCTACTGGCGGGGGTCGGGCAGCGGCGCCACGAGCCTGGGGAAGAGAGGGAGAGGAGGTGTCGGCAAGAAGAGCAGACGGGGTGGGCGAGGGCTGCCGACTGCCCTTACCAGACCCACGGTCCAAAGAGGTAGTCAGAGGGAGGTCAGATGCACAAGCCGGGTCGTCAACGAGGTCCATTAGAGTTGTAAGTGTTTCCATAGAAAATTTTTATTGTAATTTCGCGCCCGGGGCCGCGGGGAACCGATTACCCGGGGCCCAAGGGGACCAAGCGCACGCCGGCGGGGGTGGGTGCCTCGTCCCATGTAGGTACCCCCGTTTCAAAAGGGGCCCTTGCAGCGTCGAGAGTTCTCCCCCGCCGGCAGCAAAGACCAAGGCCCCCCAGGGTCCCAGGCCTGGGCACCCTACCAGCCAACTTAGTCCGGCCCCGGCCATGGGGGCGAGACCCCCAGCGACCAGCCCCGGCAGCCCACGGGGCGCGCGAAGTGAACAGAGAAAGCAGAAAAAACAGAGGGGGCAAGGAAGAGGGTAAAGAGGGGAAGACAGGAAAGAGGGGGCTGTAGGATAGCAGGGTATGCTAAAAGTCCACTTCGCAACCGGGCGGGGACCCGGCAGGGCCCCCAGCCGCGGCTGACCCCCCTCGCCACATGTAGGCAGGAGCCCGCGGGCGATCCACCCCAGAAAGACCGCCCGCGGGGAGGGGGATATATATATATATATATATATATATATATATATATATATATATATAAACAGGCAACACCCAGAATTCATTTCCGCACAGTACGGGGGTGTGCCTCCGAAGGGTCACCAGAAGCCGAACATTAACAGGGCGAATGGCCAGTCCAACTCAACCCAAGCGCCAGCAACCGGAACGAACCCAGAACCTCACCGCCCAGAACCTGACACAGCGACCACTGAGCTACAGGGAGCACATACACACAAATACATTCATCAGAATTGCTACCGTTTTCTCGTAAAGAAAATTGAAAATATGGATATATTTTCAAAGCAAACTAAAAAACAGCTAAATATATTTTTTCAAAAGGTGAAATTGATTTTCTGTCAGAAATTACCTTATTGCATTTATACTTTAAAAATATGGCAATAAAAATTAAATTTTATCCCGAATCATATTCCTTTTTATTATAAATCAATAAAATTAAGTAATGGAATTTCGATGTACTGTTCGAAAATAAATAATTACTACAGTTAAAAGTTATTAAGAAAATTATATTATAAACGCAATAACTTTAGTGCATTAAACGCTAATGTATTTATCTCACTGCAGAGCCCAGTAAAGCCTAAAGTTTAAGAATAAAATTAAACAGTAACCATTTCTTTACATAATGATTTTGTTATTTCAAAATGCAATCAATGGAAATTCAAAAATGAATGAGAGTTTAAGATAAAATTAGAGGATATTTTTTACTAGATTGAAGTGATGTATAAATTAGGCCTAAAGTGGGTATTATTAGTAATAAAAGTAAGGTTAATAGTTTAAACTGAATGAGTTTTTAAGGACCTACTTTTTCAAAATCTATTTTCCTAGCGAGCAATTACTCAAATTAAATATAATGGCTCAAATATTTATCAATAATTTATAGACGAGAGGTTCTTATATTTTTTTCATTATGAATTATAACGAGTACCAACACCAAATAGGTTAAGGTACATATTGGCAGAGGTTACTGTACAAAAATAAAGTTATAGACAAGTAAAATTCGATATACTCTCCTAAGTGTATGTATATATATATATATATATATATATATATATATTATATATATACAGTAAAACCTCTCAATAACGACACTCCACTATAACGAAACCCCTCTTTACCAAACACCTTGGGCATTTCGAAAAACCCTATCGAAAACACGTTTCGTTATAAGGAGGCGTTTTCGTTAACTCCGCCTGAGCTGCACGCGTTCGTCTCTATCGCCATTAACCCGATCAAGAAAGTAAGCGACATGCCGATTGGCTGATTGGTGACTAAAAGCTGATGAGTAATTGGCCAGAATGTTTCTTAGTCACAGAGAAATACTTTTAAGTAATGCATTTAATATACTGTGTGTGTGTGTGTGTGTGTGTGTGTGTGTGTGTGTGTAACTAATAAGGGTGTAAATAGGTCGTTAAAATACACACTACAATATCGACAAAGGAAAACCTCTCTCTCTCTCTCTCTCTTATATATATATTTTCCCCTCTCTTTAATTTACCGCCGATTCGTACCTAAAGAAAGCGGTACATATCTCGGCGAGGCAGTGGGTGGGTGGTGTTACTGAGTTGGGGATGGTAGACTAAGGGGGTGAGAAAGGGTCAGTTGCTGGATAGTGGGTAGGTGCGGGTATGGTCTTAGACACGATGGAGCAGATGGGAGTGAGTGAGGAAAAGGAAAATCCTTTCCGCTGAAAAGTGGGGGGCCTTCGGCGAGTATGGAATTTTCGGATAAGAGAGGGAAACATCTGCGACGAAGAGCAGACAGGTTTGGGCATTCGACCAGGAGATGTACGACCGTGATAGGGGCATGGCAGGTAGGGCAGAGCGGGGCTGGCGATTTAGCCGTAAGGTGTCCATGAGTAATGCGGGTGTGTCCTAGGCGGAGACGGGCTAAAATCACTTCTTTATGGCGGGACCGGTGGAATGAGGAGGCCCAGTATCCTAATTGTAGCTTGATCTTGTGGAGTTTGTTTTGTGTGGCCTGGTCCTATTCCCGTTGCCATAAGGAGAGGAAGTGGGAGCGGAGAGTCGGGAAGAAGTCGGAGAAAGGGAGGGGTCGGGAGGAGGCCGTCTTTGCCGTGCGGTCCGCCTCCTCGTTACCCTGGATGCCGACATGTGCCGGGACCCAGCAGAATGCGATTGTCTTGTGTCGAAAGGCTGTTAAAAAGTGGAAGGTTTGCTGGATGGTACAGATGAGCGGGTGAGGAGGGTTAAATCCAGGGTTGGCAAAAACCCAGCAAAAAAAAAACCAACTACCCAGCAAAAAACCAGTTGGGTGTTTGCTGGGTTTTTGCCAACCCTGGTTAAATCTCTCTAGGGAGAGAAATGCGCTTTGGGAATCTAAATAAATGACGAAGGAGTTGGCAGAGTGGGTGCGCACTATGTCGAGGGCCTCCATAATCGCGAAGAGTTCCGCCGAGAAAACGGAGGCCTCGAGAAAGCGGCTGGGACAGTATCACCGCTGAGGAGGCCGCACCAACCTCAGAGCGGGAGCCATCTGTATAAATGGGGACTGCGTCCGGATGTTGGGTTGCGTGTTTTCGGAAGAGTGACCTGTATACCGTAGCGCTCGTGATAGTCTTAGGTAGGGCACACAGGTCCCTGCAAAACTTGATAGGGGTGAGGAGCCAGTGGGGGTAGATGCTGTATGAAACAGGGATAACTGAGGGGGTGGGCATGTTGGAAAGGTCAAGGAAAGAGCGGACCGCTTCAGAGAAGTGCCAGCTCCGTCCCTGGGGTGGGAGTTCAGAAACCACCGCGCATAGAAGCGAAGAAGGTAGCTTCTGTGCACGGAGGTATGTCTTCATGATGAGCAGACCCCGTCGGAGGGCGAGAGGGAGGTAATTGCAATCCACTCAGAGGCTGGAGACTGGGGAAGAGCGGAAAGCACCGGTGGCGAGGCGGAAGCCTCTATTAAGGACCTGGTCCAAGATGCGGAGGCAGGCGTTGGAGGCTGAACCATATACTACACTGCCATAGTCCAGCTTCGACTGCACTATGGAAGTGTAAAGGCGAAGAAGAGAGCGTCAGTCTGCGCCCCATGTGGTGTGGGAGAGGTGATCTAGGAGAGCAAGGGAACGTCGGAGAGATTGCTTCAGGTGCTTGAGATGGAGAACCCAGTTGAGTCGTTGGTCTAGAGTCACGCCGAGAAATTGGGTGGAGGGTATCACCTCAAGAGGATGGCCGTATAATGTGACAGAGGGAACAGGAAGGGTTGCGGGTCTTCTGCTGAAGAGCATACACTTGGACTTCGGGGTGGAGAGGCGGAAACCCACCGACGTCGCCCACCGTTCCACCCGGTAGATGGCGAGCTGAATTTGCCGTTGAACGACGGACGGCTCCCGCCCTGCGAAGTAGATCGCAAGGTCATCCGCGTAGATGGAAGAACGGATGGTGGGTGGAAGGCATTTTGAGACTGTGCTCATGCCGATGGAAAAGCATAGAACACTGAGGATGCTTCCCTGTGGGACCCCGTCCTCCGGAACGAAGGTGTCAGAGGGGACTGAGCCCACCTGGACTTTAAAGGTTCGGGAGGAAAGGAAGCCCCTGATGAAGGTCGGCATGGCTCCGACGAGACCTAGATGTCGGAGCTGACTAAGGATCATTGCCTGACGGGTGGTGTCATAGGCCTTCTGGATGTCAAAAAAAATTGATAGGACGAACTGTCCATTGTCGAAGGCATCCTGTATGTCTCGGCTGAGGAGTAGGAGGGGATCAGTGGTGGAGCGAAATTGTCTGAAGCCGGACTGGGTAGCCTGGAAAGAATTATTATTTTCAAGGAAGAACGATAGTCGCGTAGCGACCATTTTTCGAAGATTTTGCAGGCACAACACGTCAGGGCGATTGGTCTGTAGTTTGTGGGATTGAGGCAATCTTTGCCGGGTTTCGGGATAGGGATGACGTGGGCCTCCTTTCACCTGGAGGGGAAGGCGCCCTCTATCCATATGCGGTTGTACAGGTCTAGCAGGAAAATTTGTAAGGTAGGGTGGATGTGCTGGATCATGCTGTACGGAATACTGTCCGGGCCGGGACAAGGGGATCGTCGAGAGGCCAGTGCCGCCTGTAGTTCACGCATGGTGAACAACCGGTTGTAGGTGCTGTCTAGGGACAGAGGAGAGGAACTATTGTTTGGGGCGGGTACGAGGGAACTAACTGCGGAGGAAGAAACGGCGGCGAAGGTAGAAGCTAGGTGGTTTGCCACTGATTTTGGCTCGTATAGGAGTCCATCGTTAGTCCGGAGGACCGGGGGTCGGGATGGGACATGTCGCCTCTCGACACCCCATACCTTCTTCCAGATGGTGCCCGAAGGTGTGGTGGCGGTGACGCTGGACACAAAGGCACACCAAGAAGCTCGGCGCGCTGTCTTCATTGTACGGCTGGCGATAGCCATGGCCCGCTGCATCTCCGTGCGATGGAGGGGAAGTCGCGTACGGTAGAAGCGCACTCCGGGGTCCACCAAGGCACCCGTCGGGCGCGGGGGTAGGTGGAGGATCGTGGGATGCTAGTGCACGCAGCCACTACAATGACGGACTCGAAGTATGTGATGCACTCGTCGGAGGATGGGAAGTGGGTAGTCGTAAGGGTTGTATATGCATCGTCGCGGAAGCGGGACCAATTCGCTTTGGCAGTAATCCACCTTTCCGATACCCGAACGGTCTGTTCGGGCCAATTGAGCGTGAGTTGAACATGAAAATGGTCACTTCCATAGTTCTCTTGGAGGACTTGCCATGTAAAATCTAGGAGGGCATCAGTCGAAACGAAGGACAGGTCTATACAGGATGGAGTGCAGGTGGTGGCATGGTAGAATGTAGGAGAGCCATCATTGAGGCATTCGAAGGAGAACTCGGTCATGACAGTAATCAGGGTTGGGGCCATATAGGTGGAGTGTGTGTCGCCCCACAAGGGGTGGCGACTATTGAAATCGCCCAGTAATAGAAAGGGCCTGGGGAGTTGTTGTACCACCTCCACCAGGTCATCGCGGGAGACGAGCGTGGGGAGGGAGGTATATTGAGCAGACGGTGTACCGTCTATCCAGGGAAAGCCGGGTGGCAATCAACTGTAATGGGGACCAGATAGAAAGATTGGGGAAGGGGACTGCGTGGTGTATGAAAATGGCAGCCCCCCCCCCTCTTCGAGTGCAGGTAGGAGACGGGGTGGCGACGTAGGAATATCCAGTAGGGCAGGGCATGGGCCTGGTCCCCAGGATTAGCTCCTGGAGACAGACACACACACCGGACGGGAAGTGGCAATCAAGGAATTAAGGCCTTCGGAGTTCGCGAATATTCCTCTGCAGTTCCAGTGCACTACTGTAGTTTTTGGAGGATCCATTAGTTGATGAAGGGGGATGGGTAAAGGCGTAGGTGCTTGGAGGTCTGAGTGTGAAGGGGGATCTGGGGTACGCGAAGGTGAAGGATGGGATGGGTCAGTAGCATGGCTGGCTATCTGCCGTTCACCAGAGAAGGAATCGGTCGGCCAGTCGATCTCCGCAGAGATTGCAGGGTCGAGTCAGCCGAGCGAGACCGGAGGCGTGGATCACGGCAGCTAGGAGAACGTCGTGGGCTGAGAGGGTGAGAAGTGTCTTGGTGGGCTTCTGTGTTCGGGCCAAGAGGAGGCGCTTTATTTCCCAAAGTGGCGTCTCCCCGCCTGTCCGGGGTCTCACGGCGGACCCTGGGTGGCGATAGGGGGTACCAGAAGGACCGGGCCGGTGGGAGGAAGGACGTGCTCAGGGTGGCTAGCAGGGAGGGGGCCAGAGATGTTGGGGGGGCCGGTACTGTGGGGGTGGAAGGAGATGAACCAGAGTGGTCTCGTGGAGGGGTGGAAAAAATGGCACCAGGAGGCAAGGAGAGATCCATAAAACTCATGGGTGCGGCAGAGATCCCCTCGGCCACACCGTGTAGCTGCGCCAGAGCTGCATCCACTGGATCCTCGGGGGAGAGGACGTTGTTCAGATTGGATCTTGTAGCGGGGGGCGGGTCATGTAATTCGGCAACTATTGTGAGTCTGTCGGGGTAGAGTGGTGGGACTTCCGCGGTGGGGAGATATGGTCCTTGTAAACGAAGTGGGCGGTGTGAGGGTCCGAGCCGTCGTCTTAGATCTAGGGGAAGAGACGTTGAAAGGCCTGAGGGTCTGGCGACTCGCTCCGGCGTCTCCGCCAGGTCGGCTTGCTTCGGGCGGTGGGTTCGGGCGTGTGCCGAGAGTGCTGGGAGGGCAGGGTTTGAGGTGGATGGGGCCTGGGTGTCCTGGTCCCAGACTCCTGGGGAATCTGTGGCAGGCGAGGTGCTTGAAGAGAAGAGATGGTGGAAGTACAGGAGGCCGTCGGGTCCTGCGAGGATTCCCTTTGGGAAAGATGGGGAGCAGTGTCGAGGGGGGTTTCAGCGGCAGGCCAGGGCGGCGTGCCGAGATGACAGAGCCGAGGGCACCGGCGTAAGACACCCCCGGCCTCACCTCCCTAC
>JAJOZX010001586.1:630000-632500 GCA_023014485.1 Bathynomus jamesi | reverse complement strand
CTAAGGACACTACCCTGAGGGACACCCTCCTCCAACGGAAAGCGGTCAGAGAGGGCAGAACCGATGCGGACGCGGAAAGAACGGGCGGACAAGAAGTTATAAATAAAGGAAGGGAGAAAGCCTACGAAACCCAGGGAGCGTAAGCAGTCGAAGACCGCGCTCCGCCGGGTAGTATCGTAGGCCTTGTGGAGGTCGAAAAAGACGGCGAGTACAAATTGACGCCGGGAGAAAGCCTCCTGCACGTCATGGCTAAGGAGAAGGAGGGGGTCGGTGGTAGACCGGAAGCGCCGGAAACCAGCCTGGGTAGCAGGGTACTGGTCACTCGCCTCAAGGTAAAGGACAGCCGCGAGGCGACCATCGCCTCCATCACCTTGCAGGCACAGCATGTTAGGGAAATGGGGCGATAGTTCGACGGGAGTGAGGGGTCTTTATCGGGCTTCGGGATGGGGACGACGATGGACTCACGCCATCGGTCCGGAAATGAACCCTCCAACCAAATCCGGTTATAGAGGTCCAGTAGAAAGCTGAGAGCAGAGGGGTGGAGATGCCGTAAAAGGTCATAGGGGATATTATCGGGGCCGGGGGCGGAGGAGCGTCGGGGGCGGAGGGCCTCCCGAAGCTCTGTCATGTGGAAGAGGTGATTATAGGGGTCATTCCTATGAGGTGGAAATTCCGGTGGGTCGCGGCGGGAGTGGGGGGAATCGGAACTGGAGATGGCTGCAAAGTGCGCCGCGAGTGCGTTCGCGACGGCCTCCGGATCGGACACGAACTCGTCGTCCCCGACCCGAAGCACCGGGGGTCGAGGGGGGACACGGGTCCCCTCAAAGCTACGCACCTTGCGCCAAACAGTCAAGGGGGCAGTCGAGGAGGAGATCCCGGACACGTAACTCCGCCAGGAGGTACGCCGGGCCAGTTTCAGGACCCGACGGGCCACTGCCTTCAGGCGCTGAAATTCTATCTTGTGCTCCAGCTGGCGGGTCCGGTAGAAGCGGCGGCCGGCACGGCGCCGCTCCTGAACGGCATGGGAGCACTCTGGGGTCCACCAGGGACGCTTCGCGGTCTGGGGGAGCCAGAGGTACGGGGGATGCAACTGGCGGCAGCCGAGAGGATCTTACTCTCGAGGAAGGCGAGGGCCTCATTGACGGAGGGAAAGGCAGGAATTGATGGCGAGATCGCCGTGCCCCTCGCGTATGAGGCCCAGTCTGCTCGGGCGAACAGCCAGCGCGGGCGGACAGAGGTGGGGGGGAGGAGACGGGTCGGGGTAAGACACACTGGGAAATGGTCACTGCCGGAAGAATCCGGCAGGACCTCCCAGGTGAACTCCGTCACGATTTCGAGGGAAACCAGGGAAAGGTCGATACAGGTGAAACTGTCATGGGCCGAGTGAAGGCAGGTTGGGGAGCCATCGTTCAGAAAGGTGAACTCGAGCTCGTCCATAAGGGAGAGAAGGGTCCCGGAGAGAAAGGTGGAGCAAACGTCCCCCCAGGCCGGGTCCCGACTGTTGAAGTCCCCGAGAATCAGAAAAGGGCGGGGAAGCTGGAGAATTAGGTCACGGAGAGAATCGGGTGGAGGGCGTACGTTAGGGGAGAGGTAAAGAGAGCAGACCGTGAGCTGGCGCCCCAAGAAAAGGCGCACGGCCACAGCTTGCAGGACTGTACGGAGCGGGAGGGGGCGGAAAGGGACGGAGCGGTGCACGAAGACCGCGGCGCCCCCCTCCCCGCCCCATCGAGAGGCGGGGAAGGGAGCCCGCAGTAACCGGACACTCGAGGGAGGGAACGGGATCCCAGAATCGTCTCCTGAAGGCAGAAACACGCCGGACACCTGGAGGCCAGGAGAGAGGAGAGACTCTCGAGGCCTACCAGGAGCCCGCGGATGTTCCACTGCAGGAGCGAGGTATAGGGAGGGGTAGGAAGGTCAGCGTAAAGGATGATTATGGGGTGGGTGGGCCGATCGGGCGGCCCGAGATTAAAGAGGGAATCGGAAAGCCCCGGAGTTCAGTGAGGGACGCCGAACGAGGGCGAAGGCGAGGGTCCCCCCGACGAGGGGGCGATGTGGAACCAGACGCCGGCAAGTCCTCCAGAGGAGGAGTCTCCCGGACGTCCGGGGGAGAGCGATGCAGAGAAGGGGATGTGAGAGGTATCCAGAATGCCCCTCCCTTCACCGGAGGTGCGGGGGAGGCAGGACTACGAGGGGGAGTGGAAAATAATACCTCACCCAGAGGCATTGGCAGGTCGAGGAGAGAGATGGGGCGGGTCAAACGCGGGGGCGTGCACGTCCCACCCACGCCGACCAGGCGGGCGAGTTCCCCCTCCAGTGGGTCCATCGACCGGGCCGGAGAGGGGTGTATCTCAGCCTCCACCACGAGGGCCGACGGGGACCCCAGGGGGGAGCGTGCATAACGGTTGCACAGTGGGGACGGTGAGGACACCGGGGCGGTAGGGCGAAGGGGGCGTTTGTGTTTAGGAGAGGAAGGTGATGCGAGGCTTATGGCGTCGAACCT
>JAJOZX010001586.1:537500-622500 GCA_023014485.1 Bathynomus jamesi | reverse complement strand
TGTACAGTGTCCACACCACCGATTGAGCCAGGACGACCTTTTTGTCTTTGCAGTTGAAGGAACTCCCAGTCCTCACGATTCTTGATCAGCTTCTCAGCGTCTCCATGGGCGATGTCAAAGAGATCTTCCAATCGCTCTACAAAATCAGCCTCCTTGGTTTTATGGCTCTGGCTTGTTCTGGAAGCATGCTTCTTTAAGCAAGTCCATTCGTTAAAGAAATTCTCTAACTTCTTCATGGCACGAGGTTCCTGCTGAGTAGGAATATTGGCCTTATCCCAGATAACTATTGTGGCTCGAATAGATTGACGCAGAGCATCGCGGATTGTCATGTTTTTCTCTCTGTGGAGGTGCATAAAATAACCAAAAGCTTGCCTATATGGGGGCAGCTTTGAGCCTTTAATATCATCTACTGTAGATCCGAGCAAATAGAATGGTCTTCTTGTATTCATCTGCAAAATAAGAAAACAAAATATTAATGTAGTGTTATGGTTTTGTAGAGCAGGGCTAAATCACTGTTTTGACTTTTTTAAATTAAAAAAAAAAAAAATTTGGTAGACATAACAAAGTTAATTTGGTCTATTTTATAAATCTAACGTATTTTTCTCAATTATTATTCCTATTATTTTTTAATCTAAGAAACAAGGAATAAATATTTTTGTAGTAGAAATTTATATTTTGCTATTTTATTGGAAATAGAAACAGTGGCGTCACTAGGGTTGGTGTCACCCAGTGCGGTAACTCATGGTGTCACCCACCCCCCATGGACCTCCTCCCGTACCAGACCATACAGAATCCTTAGTAATGTTTTTTGTACTAATGTTACTCGTAAATCGTAATTCCCGTATATCACTGAATGTAATGGCAATAGTAGTGACATAAACAACTAGCAAAATTAAAATTACTCCTTTAAATTACAATATCATACGCACAGCCTAAATGTATTTACATTTACATAGTTTCATGTGGTTAAAGTGAAAATTCGGTAAGAAAACAATAGAATTCGAAGTAAAAACGTTTAAGAACTACATCAAAATTATGTTCATTTTAACGTTAAACTTTACCGTTACATGAGATACATTAATGGATTAGGTTTGCATAATCAATAACGGCCCAAATAATGTAGAAGTTGTAGACAAATGCATATGGAAATATACTCATAAATTTGAGGCTGCAACATCATAAAGACAGAGGCTGCAACAACTGAGCGGAAGCCTTTTTTTATTTTTCTCCTTCTTTTCCTTTAATTACTACTTCATTCTCAAAAAAGTTATTGATATAGGTTCACAAATACTAATTACCACAATATTGTAGCTAAAACAACAGAAAATTTGACAAAATCAGCGACTATAAAAACACCAGCAGCAACGAAAACAACAGCGCGTGCTTGTAGAGCGTGCAGACGAAACCACGTGATTCGAAGCGTCATTGTAATTGGGTAATAATGACAGCTCTGACCGGAGCGCATTAGAAGGTTCAAAAAGTAAATTAGCATAGAGTTTTAGCCTTGTAGGTATATTGATACATGTAAGCTGGGCTTACGAAAAATGTTTTTGTTGTTATAACTAACTACAGGGATATTTTTATAAAAAATAATAAATTTCTGCTCAAACACTGCACAAAAACCCCCCGCACCCCTCTAGTGACGCCACTGATAGAAACACAGATCATGAAACACATGTCAGGTAAAATTTCCATTGAACTAAATTAAATTCTTTGTGACAAATAGCAACATTGTTTAAAACTTCATAATATGTGTATAAGAGCATAAATTCTAATTTTTTCATTAAATTCATTAAATTTTTTTCAAACACTAATAACAAAATCAGTATAAATAATTGTGAAAAATATAAATAACATAGTTTATTATCTGATAATAGCAAAAAAGAAGTATAGTGATACACAGTTACACACCTTTTACTTATGACAGCAGAACACTGAATGATGACAAATAAACAATTGCAACATAATCTGGAGCATTCTTGATGAAACATGTTTAAACAGGTTGATCTTGTCTTATCAAGCAATATTTTCAGCTACAAACTTGACAATTATCTCTAATATATTCATTTAATTGAATTCATCATAAATATGATGATTAATTAATTAAAAACATATGTTTAGTATACTTGACAACTGCTAGTAATTTCAAATATTAATTGCATAAATAATAGCTATATTTTATGAACTTTAATAAGCGGGGGCGACCTCTAAACATTGTTCAATCCAAAATAAATTTTATATGTGATGTTTTTTCAACCAATGGAACTGGTTGAGGGGGCGCAACCTAAAAAAAATCAACACTTCGAAAATAAGAGACACCCTAATATATATATTATATATACTGTATATATATATAGGGAGACCGTCCTCTGCGCCCAGATTATGTAGCGACCCGTGGTTCGGATCCCACGTAAAGCTGTTGGTCTCCTCCGTCATATGAACTTAGATGTTGCGAAGGAGGTTAAACAACCCCAATTAAATTTTTTTTTATATATATATCCAATCATATAACATTTCAAAAATATTTAGTATAACTTTCCCACGAGGTTGATTAAGAATTAAACTGGAAATATACAGGTAAGGTCAGTAGTTCGATTCCCTTCGCGATCTCTTCATCGGGTTGAGTCGGGCGAGGGGCCAACTACTCTGCTAATGCTCGAGCTCAAGTCACTCTCGGAGTTGATGTCCAAACGTTCTGCGGGAGGAAAATAGGGATTCCGGATTTTACCAAAAATAACTCACCGTTTACGTAAATTGATACAAGCGCTGAAAGACCTCCTCCAACACCATTAGCCGCTTCGCACAAGTACTGCCCCTCGTCAGGTTCCGAAGCCTCCCTCACCAACAGGCTTCCGTTAGGAGCTACTTCCGCTCCTGAAGCGCCCATGGACCCCATCGATAGCATAGATCCTCCTACAAGAGAAATGGGGGCGTATTGTCCCGGCTGGGAGGCTGTAATGAAGAGGAATGAGTAATTTTTAAGTTTTATCACCGTTATTATTATTAGGTATTATTTAACTGCGTAGGTTACTTCTGTAACAACATTAGAATCGCAATATTTAACAATACTGCTGCGGTTCTGGAAAGAAATTCACCGAGGAAGTAAAATCTACAAAAAAAGTGAAACATTAAAAAAGGGGCAAAAATTCATAAATGGGTGAAAAAATAAATATGTATAATAATAAAAATAAATACTGTTCAACTGGAAGGAGAGTGTATTTGGCATCCAAATGTGTTTTTGTTGGCTAGGTTATTTTTTTCAACCAATTATGAATTTTTGTTTAATTTTTAAATTTTCACTTTTTCCGTAGATTTAATTTCGTTGAACCTTCTTCCGTAAGTGTACATTACATATACTTAATCGTATGTCGCAATAAGTAGTAATGACTGGGGATGTTTAACTTCCTTCGTAACGGCAAAGCCATGGGACGGAGGGGACCTATAGCTTTCCGTGGGATTCGAACCACTACCCCGACACCTAGGGAGACCAAGAAAAGCACCTTAACAGCCGAAATCTGAAGTCCGGACTCAGGATCTTCGGATAACAACATCGACGCTCTACCGCCAGTCTACCATGGAAGGTTTGTATATCGAACACGTTTCAACTAAAGAACAAGCAAGTCGTTACCTATAGCTCTTCTCCATGTAACCGTTGGGGGTGGAAACCCTTTCGCTTTGCAGGGGATGTTTACAGCGTTTCCAGATACCACAGACGCATCTCTGGGGGCGTATACCCACGACGGGGGTACTGAAGATGGTAAAAATTTTATAAAGTATGCGTGATGATATCTGAAGATAAAGATAAGAGGCGTCCTATCTTTCTCAGATAGGTCTTATGAGGTGTATATATATATATATATATATATATATATATATATATATATATATATATATATGTTAGTCAAAGTGTGTAACCAGCCATTTCGCGTAATGGCTATTTCACTTGGTCATTTCGCGAAATGACTAAAATCTTCAGCCATTACGCGAAATGACTAAAATTCCACCTTGGTCATTTCGTACAAGATCATTTGCCCGGTTAGGTCAACTGTATGCCCGATTAGGTCAAGTTGTGTTATTTTAGTTAGTTTTAACGAAAATAACTACTTAACCAATTTGTCAAGGGCATACAGTTGACTTAACCGGGCCTTCAACGGCGGACATCGGAATAACATTGAAGGCCCGGTTAGTATTTGAAAAACTCTATATTGAAAATTCGTATTCAAATGTGTATTTAAAGTGTGTTTGTCACTTATTTGAACAGACCTGTTTTAGCAGATTTAGTTAGTTAAATAAAGGTTTCCAATTTTATTATGATGATGTTTGTTATTTTTATGAATTCATGACAAAAGTCATTTTAGCGATTTCACGAAATGACCAAGGTGGAATTTCAACCATTTCGCGTAATGGTTGAAGATTTTAGTCATTTCGCGAAATGACCAAGTGAAACAGCCATTTCGCGAAATGACAAAGTTTCAGCCATTACGCGAAATGACTGGTTACACACTGACTAACGTATATATATATATATATATATATATATATATATATATATATAATACAACTCAGAATGATCCCCTGAGAAACTTTTATGTTGCACACACACCGTTCCATGCACGGTCTTTGTGTAACATATATAAGATGGTTTTCATTTATTTAAACTCTCAAAGTTTATCTGGAGCAACCAGGCTGATTCTTTATATCCAATAAAAATAGATTTCAAACTAACTTCCGGAAAGTCGCACTCTTTCTCTTCCGGATAATTTACCGGAAATGGAAACTTCTTGCCGGAAGTTTAAGAAAATATTTCAGCAAGAGTGTAGCCATTAACTACATATGTATTTACAGCCATGGATTAATTAGCAATTTGTTGAAGAGGAAACAAGTTAGCCCCAAAGCTCCGAAATGTCAAATGTTAAAAAATTTGTTCAAAATACTACAGTATATTATCATTTTAACCGTTCTTTCTATACCCATACCCAAGTTCACAATCTGTTCATGTCGATACTGGGTATCTTTGCATAAAACTAAAATATTAAAGTGTCCCCAAATCAGAGCAAAAATTTACCGATGTTATTTTTTTTTTTAATTTCCATTATAGAAATTTACTTCTTAAATAATGAACAAAGTTTGGTTTCCAATTTTTAATTAATTTTTAGCCGAAGAAATCTACAGGGTGTCCCTTAAGTCTGTCTGGTCTCGTAGGAAAATTTATTTTAAATTAAATTTGCAAAAGTAATACATTAAAATTAAAACAAATTTTCAAATTGATGTCTTGTTTTGGGACCATTTTTTTTTTTTTGTTGCAGGTAGAATAACGCAGTGGATAGTATGGAAATGAGTTACACTCGTGAGGGAAAGGCCTCCGGAGGCCTTTTCCTCACGAGTGTAATGGATAATATAACGTTCGGAGTTATTTAATCACCCTTCATGACGCAAACGGTCGCGTGTCGGAGATGATCTGCCGCTTTACGCGGGATCCGAACCATCTACAGGTCACTACGTCATATGAACGCGGAGGAGGGTACCCAGCTCAACTACTACCCAGACCGAACGTCGCTTAACCTCGCTGATCAAACGGGAAACTGTGTTGCGACGTGACCACGACTTAACCCTTAGAGTTAATGATATAGTTTGTTTGTTTCAAGAGTATATATATATAAACTTTTCCTATATTTTCAGGAAATGACATTTGGAACTGTCGATATATATATATATATATATATATATATATACAGGGTGGGCGGAAAGTAGCTCCCTATTTTGGATTGGTAAAAAAATACGTATATTATCCATTTATTTCAGAAGAAATAATATGAAAAGGTAGGCATACATGGTAGGTTTTCTCTAAAATTCAATGTGGGCTCCAACTCTTTCCACCAGCTTCTGAAGCCGCCCAGGAATGGCGTCCACTGACTTTAGCAGGAACTCCGGCGGGATGGAGGACATGACTTCCCGAATTCGGTCCTCCAGTTCTTCCAATGTCCTCGGTTTGGTGCGGTAGACTTCTTCCTTTACCCACCCCCAAAGAAAGAAGTCGCACGGTGTCAAGTCGGGGCTCCTGGCTGGCCATTGATGTGGACCACGACGACCCATCCAACGCCCAGGGAAGTGGGCATCCAGCCACTCACGGACAACAAGAGCGAAGTGCGGAGGGGCGCCATCTTGCATAAATATCAGATCGTCGATGTTCTCCCATGTGCTGACAACCGGCCAGACCTCGTTTCGCAACATAGCAAGGTACCGCTCAGCATTCATGGTGTTGCGCAGAAGGAACGGGCCCACAACCTGATCTGAGGTCATACCACACCACACCGTTACACTGAACCGATTCTGCCGTTTTTCAGCGGTAACCGTGCGACTTCTTTCTTTGGGGGTGGGTAAGGAAGAAGTCTACCGCACCAAACCGAGGACATTGGAAGAACTGGAGGACCGAATTCGGGAAGTCATGTCCTCCATCCCGCCGGAGTTCCTGCTAAAGTCAGTGGACGCCATTCCTGGCGGCTCCAGAAGCTGGTGGAAAGAGTTGGAGCCCACATTGAATTTTAGAGAAAACCTACCATGTATGCCTACCTTTTCATATTATTTTTTCTGAAATAAATGAATAATATACGTATTTTTTTACCAATCCAAAATAGGGAGCTACTTTCCGCCCACCCTGTATATATATATATATAATATATATATATATATATATATATATATATATATATATATATATATATATATATATATCGTAGTAATAATTATTTTTTATGATACGTGTTGAAGAACCATTTTTTTTATTTTAATATTAATAAATAATTTATTATAATATCAAATAAATCATGCGAGTGTTTTTTCTAGCATTTAAAATAATCATCATTATTATTATTCACACGTGATAGAATTAACTTAAAATTTACACACTGCAAGAAAGAGATACAGGGTCAAAAACAATAATTATAATCTTCATAATTCAATGTCAGAACAACATGCAATAATGCTGTATGCATAAATGAATAGAAATAGGAAAAAAGGCTGCTCCAATATCACTAAAAAGGAGTATTTTATATAGAGAAGTCTATATTTTCATGCGTAACAAGTTAATGTTAATTTGTGAAAAGATTTCATTCATGTTGATTCGATGTAAACATTGTGAATTCCAAAGTATAAAAGGCAAAAAATGATGGATGCGTCAGGAGTACTTTTGACTTAAAACCTTGCTTTGTTTCAGGTCAGACTCGTTTCTCAATTATTGTGAACTTGATGCGAGCATATCGTAAAGTATATATATATACACAGAACTAAAACAACTTTAAGAAAAAAAAAATTTCATTGGCGCCTGGGTATGTAATATATAGAGAAATTCATGCCCAAAAAACAAAACGAACTATAAAGGATATTGATAAAAAAATAAATTAAAAAAATTACCTTAAGCTGGTGCCCACTTTTCAAAAAATTGGGTTGTGGCTCATAAAATTCATAACAATTCCTGGCAATGTTATATCACACTGACGAAAATTATGTGCGTCAAAAGGTAAACAGAAAAAAATGAAGCTAGTATGTCGCAGGAATAAATCTATAAAACAAATGGATAACGTCGGTTATTTGGACGTTCTGAATGGATAAGCAAAATAAAAAGCAACTTTGACTATAGATCGACTATTTAGTGCCACTGTCAAAAGCACAGTCCAAAATGTTGGGGGGGAGGGGATTTCCTTTCTTTCTATAAAAAATGTCACTGTAAAAGGTAAACACTGTAATATATAATTATACTGTGTATACCGACGTTTTATGCGGTATTTGGTGAGAATTGTTCGTGACTAAACGTTAAGATACTGTTCAGGTCACGTGTGACTTACCATTGACAGTCAAGAAGGCCGAGTGAAACGCGGTTCGAGCAGCATTGGTCGCTAGGCAAGTGTAGTTACCGGAATGTCTCTCTTCCACGAATTCCAGCAACAGAGCGCTAGCATATTGGTCCAAAGGTCGCACGTGAACGCCTTCGACGGGTGTTAGGGATTCCCCATCCTTGAGCCAAGAGATGGAAAAGGGAGGGTCTCCTTTCCGTATTGAACACACCACTTGAACGCGCTCTCCCGCGTTTGTTTTCCCGAAGGAAAAGGAAGTTATAGTAGGTGGCACTAATCCGCGGAACGCAAGAACACGAGCGGACGACAAGAAAGTAGTAGCGGATAAGTAGACCACGGAGTAGATGAGAAGCATAAAGCCAGGCGAGATACCCACGTTCATTGTTTAGAATCCATGACGGGGACCGACATAGGAGAGATGAAAAGAAAACAATGAAATCCGAAGACATTCTACTACAAAAACTACTAAAAAAGTTACCATTGACGTGCAGCGAGGCAGTGTGACGAACTACGGCAGCATCGTTGCTCACAATACACGTATAATTTCCAGCATGATCGGGGCCTAGATGTTGAATGGTTAGCAAGGTGGTGAAGGCATCCAACTGCCTAACCGTTACCCCTCTGAGTGTATGCGCCATCCTGCCATCCTTCTGCCAAGTGGATTTTAGAGGAGTGTCGCCTCTATTCACGGTACACTGAACGCTCACACGATCTCCCAACGCCAGATCCTCGCGAAACGAAAATCTGCTCAACTTTGGAGGAACTGCGATAAAACACTCTCAGGATTAGACGAAACGACTTCAGGATTAGCTTGAAGAAAGTAATTTCTCTCTTACCAGCCTTAAAGTTGTATTTCAACTTTATAATGTCGTAACCATTTCAGTTGTTACTCTTGTTAGTCGATACAATGTAGATAATAATTTAGCTTAAAATGATTTCTAACTTTTAGTTTTAAATTTCTGAGTAATATATCAACATATACAAGTTAATTACCACTGTTAAATCCCTAGTAACTAAAACCATAAAACTAGTGTACGATTCTGGAAAAAAAATCCGCCGTGAATCATAAACTCTTTAAAAAGCATGAAAAAATACCAACTGGTAATATTCTTTTTCCCTTTCGATATTTTATTCTTTCCCTTTTTTTTATTATTAAAATCTCAAAAACAAAATCCAGTCATTACCAGTTGGTAATTTATTAGTGGTGTACCGATTCATCGGCAGAATCGGTCATTTTTGGGCATCGGCATCGGCCAAATTTGGCGGTTTCTCTTACCGATTATTTGAAATTTTAAAATTATCATTACAAAACAAAATCTATATTTATAGAAAATTGAACAGACAAAAAACACTGATAATTTATACTCAAAGTGTAATTATATAAAAATATTTAACATTCACGAAAAAGGCAAAGTTTAATAAGTTAAGCTGCCCATAAATTTACATTTTCTCTAACTACCTAAACTCTAATATTATAAACTATCGTAATCTTCAACTCTATATTAATAATAATTCTATATAAAGTTGTACTCTTTATAATTTATATATTAAACTATCTTATTATGTTGAATTTATTTTAAGTATTTTAATAATTTTATAAACCAAAATTATATATCCATTTTATTTATTCAAATTGGGCACCAGGGACTTGAAACTAGGGATGTGCCGGATAACAGCTATTATCCGGTATCCTGTATCCGGCCGGATAGATGTCAGTATCCGGCCGGATAGCCGGATATTTATGATAGTCTTTTTTGTAATGGGAATACCATCTGGGCCCACCCCTTTCCAATCTTAGCTTGCATAGCCTTTAGCTAGCAAAAGTTGAATATAGTTGTACAAAAATCTAAAATTAAAATAATTGATAAATAAGCATGTACCACTACTAGTATGTAACTATATTAACACTGCTAAAAAGGCAAAATGTTTGGTCCAGCTAAAAGTGTGACGCATAGCTAAGATCCCAGCTTCCCTTACTTTTTAATTTTAATTTTAATTTTTTATTTTTATATATACTGCAAATTACAATATGAAAAAATATGAATTAGCGAAACCTTTTATTAAGATTTGAGATATAAAAATAAAACATATAGCCTAATCAAATATACCAGTAAGGTAAGTGAAATTATTAAAATAGCAAAACCTTAAAAAGTAAAAACTCGCATTAAACAATAAAAATTAATAGTATGTTCAAGACACTAGATTCACAAGTTTAAATCAAATTTTCGTCCATTGTGATGGATAAAAAGAAGCATCTCCCCTCGCTTTGGTAGCAAAGTACTTCTTTTTTCTTCAAAAATATTTCCGTATTCGGAAAACATTCTTTCTGAGAAAACTGAAGATGCTGGTGTCACTAGCCATTTTAGAGCAATTTTCTTGAGAGATGGAAAGGATTCTTCATTTTTCCAAATTTCAAGTGGAGATAGTCGTCTGTCTGATATGGGTTTTTTTGCATATTGTTCAATTTCCTCTGCTATTTCTGCGAATGAAGCCATGTTGCGGCTTTTTTTAAACTTTTTCTCACCAGGTATCTTTTCTGAATTTTCTTGTGTTAGTTCTCTGAAACAAGCAGAGAGTATAATTTTTTATCATCATCAAACTTTGCCTTTTTTCTTCCTGTTGAGGAAGAAGAAGAATTAGAATCGTCGCTGCTGTGAGCCTGTTCTTCAAAATATTTCTCTAATTTTCTCTAGGTTGTTTATTTAATTTATTTCTTCAGTTAACCATGTCTTAATATTTTCCTTTTGTTGATCTTTGAAAAACAAAAATTTAAATCGTGGATCAATGACAGTTGCTAGAGCATACTTCCGATTTGTTAAGATATTTAGACACTTTCTTTTTTCATTGCTTTCATTGGCAAAAAATCGTGACCGCAATGACTTCAACAGTTCATCTTTTGTAGTTTGGACTCCTTGATCATCCTGGCCAATTTTTGAAAGAAATCTTTCAAGCGCGCACATGTTTGGGATAACAGTAGAGAGTAAACTATATTCTGTACTCATTTCTTGGGTGAGTTTAAAAAATGGCTGTAAAAGCTTTAAAAGATTTTCAATCAAGTGCCACTCATTAGATGAAATAAGTAATTCACTATGATCAGCAAGGTATATTTGAACTGATTTTTTCAACTTAACCATACGTTCTAGCATCAAATAAGATGAGTTCCAGCTAGTGATGTGAGTCGTTTTTTATTGTGTCGTTTTTTTTTGTCGTTTTTTTTGTTTAAAACGAAGATAGTCTGTTTTTTTTGTTTTTTATTGTTTTAAACTTATTAGATTAAAGGAAGAAAAATATGGAATAAGTATATTAGTATTACCTATAATTTACTATACTACCATGCTTATACAGTTATACCTAGTATATATAGTCATCTTTTAGAAAAACTGAATCACGCAAAAAGTATATAATAGAAATAGAAAGGAAAAACAAACCCTCATTTTTTTATATGTATATATATTTTTTAACTAGAACCATGGCCGTAACTACCTATGAGGTCACCGAGGTCCGGACCTCGGTAATTATTTCCTAAAAAAAAAAAAAAAAAGAGAGACTGAACCGTTCTCCGTGTATGAAACGCATATTACCGCTTTTCTTTTGAAAAGAGGGAGCGTCGAGCGTTTTGTGTTTAGTGTTTAGTGTATAGCTTGGGTTGTGTTTGTAGATGTCATTTTGGTCTGAATTTTGCTCGTCCCGCCGCGCTCGAAAAAAATCTGGACCTCACTAATTTCTAAACCCTAGTTACGGCCCTGACTAGAACATAAAACATTCTTCCTCGTTTCAAACAATATACATAATTGTGATTGGCAAGAGTACCAGTATATATGACGCGTTCGGTGGAGAAGGGGCGAACGCAACATTTTCGAATTATGCCACAAAATGCAGTTAAAGTTTGTAAACTTTAAACCTTTGTATTTTTCCGGTTTATTGAAATGTTGTATGAATTTGAACACATATTTGAGTAAAATATTGTTGTGTAATATGTCGATATAATAAAATGCCAAGAAATTTTACAATATTATTTATTGATAGCTTCTGATGTTAACTGGTGTAATCCATTATTTGGTCCTCTTCGTCGAATGTTGTATTACCTGCTTCAACTGTTTCGGTTTCTTCCAGTTCCTTTAACAATCTTGTATAATAGTTTCACTGCAGTTGCAGGCATTAGTTCTGATAATTCTTTGAGATCTTTTATTTTTTCCTTAGTTATTGGCAGCAATTGGGAATACTTTGGTTGCAGTGTCTGCTGGGCTAGATTGAATAAACTGACACTGTAGGATTTTTTCCCTTTCTGCAGTCTGACGGGATGGCTATTATCTGGGGTTGTGCGGTATGCAGTAGATATTACGTAGCCTTCTTTGTGTTGAAAGTCAAATATTAACTTTCTTGCATCTGTAAATTTAGTAGTTGTTGATTTCCTAATGACAATGCACGTTTTTTAGGACGTCAAAATCGAGAAAATCAGCCTGTTTCATTTCTACAACTAGGAAGCGCTGCGAAATGGCTGTAGTTATGGCCGTAACATAATCTTTTTTGGTGTAAATAATATTGCTGTAATTATTTTTTATATTTTGTTCAATTTGGCCAAATTGAGCATCACAGGGCATTGTCGAGTGACCAGAAAGTAGATAGATGTGTTCAATGTGAAGCAATGATGCGGAGTGAATTTCTCTGAGATAAATTAAAACCTACATTTTACCGTGAAAGAGTGCAGACTAACATCTAATTTTTTGCATAGGTAAAGCAAAGGGTTTAAAGGATAATTATACGACAAAAAACTCATTTTTCGAATTTTGTGGCGTTCGCCCCTTCTCCACCGAACGCGTCATATATTCCAGATAGAAAAAAAAAATATTCACCTTTTTTTTTAACCTTTTTGTTAACCTAATGTTGTTTAACCTTCATTTCCATGGAATAATCATCACTAGATTGGGTAGAGCATATATGCTAGTTTCAATATCACAGGTACTGGTATAATATACTTAATAAAAAATACATAATACTGGTATAAAACAATACATATAATTGTGATTGGCAAGAATACCAGTGTGTATATATATTCCAAATAGAAAAATAAAAAAAATAAAAATATTCATCTCTTTCTTTAACCTTTGTGTTAACCTAATGCTGTTTAACTTTCATTATCTAATTCTATTTCCATTGAAGAATCATTATCACTAGATTGATTAGAGCATATAGTTTCAATATCACAGGTACTGGTACTTATTGCAGATTTGGATGTTGACGAAGCCAATGTAGCACCATGTTTTACTTCACTACTTTCTTGGAATTTTGCATTTTCGGATATAAATACTAGCTTTGCTGCTCTGTCTGTGCTTAATCGGTTTCTTTTGGCTGTATGGATATTACTGTATGTGCTAAATGATCTCGGAGGTAATGAAAGGGCGAAATAGAGGTGTATGAGTTTGTGTAGGTATATATGTGAGTATGCGTGCGTATGTATCTGGAATTCTGGATGTATGCGTGTGTATGGGGTAATTGGGGGTATATATAGATATAAATGTGTATATAGTATTTATGTATATATTGGTATATATGTATATGGGTGTGTGTGTACATGTGTATGTATATATGGATGGTCTCGGGGGGGGGGGGGGGGGGAATATGTCATCGCGGGTCTAAAGGATTTCAAAATCCGAGGCATGGATGGGAGAGTCCTGGAAAGGTTGGACAATGGGGCAGTCAGCTCCCAGCCAGTGTTCTCGCAAGTTTAACGGATCTCAAGAAACAAGACTTTCAGTGCAAGAAAGAGGCCAGTTTTTTGCTGTAAATAGGCTGAAAAGGACATTCTATACTGGTACCATATGGCCTATTTTATTATTTATTTATTTATTTTTATAATATATATCATTGCAAAAGTATACCTTATAATTAAATTGGCAATATCTATATTAATTATTAAAAAAAAACAAAAAAAAACTAAAAAACAAAAAACAAAAAACGACAAAAAAAACAAAAAAAAACATGGACATAAAAAAACCCGTTTTTTAACATCACTAGTTCCAGCGCGTTAAAACATCTTGTACCAATAGAAGAGGAACATGACCCTGTTGTGTTTGGAGAGCTTTAAATTCAGAAGTAGCCAGTGGGGAGTGGTTAAAATGTGTCACTAAACGTCGACACTTTGCCAAAAGATCTTTTATAGATCGTTGAGCCATTAATGCATCATTCACCACTAGCTGTAGCAAATGAATTGAACAGTGAACAGAAGGTATTTCCGCAAGGTCACATCCCAAAGCTATGTTAGAAGCTCCATCTCTGACAAATATATTACGCCTTGATCTGTCAATATTCCATGATTGCCACATAGATTGCAATTTGTCCGCTATATTAATTCCTGTATGCGATCCTGAAAAATGAGCTGAATGCAATACTGCATTACAATGAGTGTAGTCATTCATGATCCAATGACCTGACAAGGAAATGAATGATTCATTTGAAGAAGAGCAGGTCCAAATATCGGAAGTGAAGCTAATGTATTTCCCTTCTTTCAATTTATTCAAAACAATTTCTTTGAGTTCTTCATAGATTTTGGGTATGACTTTTTCTGAAAAATATGTTCGATTTGGTAGCAAATACCTTGGTTGTACGTGGGCCATCAGTCCTATAAAGCCATCTTGTTCAACTAAACTAAAAGGATGGTTGTCCAATGCCATCATTAATCCTATCTTTTTATGTAAAGCTTGAGCTTTTGAGTCATTTATATCCCATATTTTCTTAAAGGAAAAACTTTCTTCTAACGTGAGTTGCTTTTCCATGGCAACTAATTTTTTCTCCTTCGGAGCCATTAAGGTGGTCGCTATAGGTTGATTTTGATTTTCAGATGATATGTTAAGTTGAGACTTCTTTATATTCTTTTGAATGCAGCATCTTTGCATGATTGTGCAAAGGTTTTGTGCTATAGCACCTAGCACCCAATTTCTCTGATCCCCTTTTAATCTGTTTGGAACATAGGGAGCAAATAGCTATCGTTGGATTAGTCTCATGTATTATAAATATTTTCCAAATAAAACTAGCCATTTTAGGGGGTAAATAATGTTAAAATATTGCTGTAAGCCTGTAACTAATACTAACTAGCTATATGATTTAGGCAATGAAACAATCCTGAAAAGGATAAAATATAGGTAATTAGTAAAGTTATTGAAAGATAGCTATAATTTACATCAAATAGTGATTAAAATTTGATAGTATAGTCAATTAGTCAAGTAATAGCTAAATAATAATATAAAAAAATTATGAATTATTTGAATGATATTATCCGGTATCCGGCCGGATATTTTTTTTGATTATCCGACTATCCGGTATCCGGCCGGATAGTAAAAAATACTATCCGGCACACCCCTACTTGAAACTTTAAATGAACAATTTTGTTGTTGTTGTTTACATTGTTGAAGAAACAAAATACGTTCAACATAAGGAAAACCAATTACTTTTAAGTATTGGTATCCAATTTATGAAACTAAAATAAAATTATTTTATTACTTTACTAAGTAGTAAAAGTATTTAGCATCATTTTAACTACGGTATACGATTAACAAATTTTGATACTCTTTATTGTGGAGTGAGCTAAAGAAAAGCATTTGAACAAATCTAAAATGTAAAAATATGAAAATTGAAAGTTTTCACATTAGATTCATAAAATTTATAAAGGAAATTTTTTTTTTTTAAATCTAGGCAAAGAATCGGCATCGGTATCGGTATCGGTATCGACAATTTTTCATGGAATCTGCATCGGTTAAATTTTGGAATCGGTACATCACTATAATTTATGTTTAGAAATCATTTTCAAGGCGAAAAGTTTTCCAAAATCGTACATATTTTTCAAAGATTATCATTCATATAGTGATATTTACATATACAAATACACTTAAAACTAAAAATTCATTATACCATTATACATATAAAATACAGCAAAACTTGTATAACTCTGATTGAATAATCCAAAATCCTTAGCGAGTAGGGAAAAAATCGTCTCGGGGAAAACCTCTCTTACTAGGAATTTGTCCGGGTTCTACAATGTACACTTGTACAGTAGGGTGGATCGATTTTACATTTTTTTCGATTTCCATATTCTAATAGACAAAAACTTGCGCATGCATGAGAAAATAGCCTCTGCAAAATCTTAGCTTAATAGGTAATCATCTTCTGCCCCCGGCAGAGCGATGAAAATCATATTTTAGTAGTCAAAAACGTATTTTTCTTATAATTTTTAAAATATTTCAATATGCATCAAAATTATTCCTAATAACTATAAAGTCGATGAAAAAGACCTCATATGATCGTTTTTCCAAGCGCGTTGTCCTACGTTAATATCTTTTGCCCCCGGCAACAACGTCAAATGTTGAAAAAATAGGTAATTTATATACATATTTTCAGATCGGCTCTTTGTCTTAAATAATGCATTTATATATTTCCCATTGCATTTATATCGTTGCTTAGGCATGAAATAACACACACGCAAAATTTTATGACTAGGCTAGGGTTTAAAGGTCATCTCTGGTGAGTGCTGCCAGCAGCAGCTGCCACTGACGCGCCAGTACGCAGTACGCACTGCGCAATTCCCTCAGTTGCCTTTTGACAGCGTCGAAGGCAGGTGTGTATTTTGCAGCTGGCTCCTCGAGTCCTCAATGTGTGTGTGTGTTGTGTGTGTGTGTGTGTGTGTGTGTGTGTGTGTGTGTGTGTGTGTGTGTGGCTCCTCACTCAGAGTCCTCAGTGTGCTCAATCTCTCTGCTCATATCCTTGTTTGTTTTTCTCATAACTCTGTTTTTTTTCGATTTTATTGCGTAACAGAACAATACATTATTCTTTAATCTTTACAGGATGGCTACCGCTACAACTAGAAGATCGGTTACGTGTCCAATATTTGGTGCTGGGAAAGATTTGAATTTGCGATGTTTTCCCACATGCGAAGATGTGATGCAATACTACCATCATGTGAGAACTGAGTTGAGATCATCAAAGAAGGAACCTCCATTCAAAGACATCGCCGCTGTGGTCACGGAGAGACTGGAATACTTGTGGAAATTAGCTTCCATTCCAACAGTTTCGACAGCACGGATAAATCAAATGTTGAAAAGTTATCGTGATAAAATGGCTAACATCATCAAATCACTGAACGCGAAAAAGAAGAACGAATCGTTACAGAAAAATCTTGAGGCCTTCAAGAAATCAACTAAGACCACCTTATTTGACATATCGGCTTGTAAATGCCCTGATTTGACAAAATGCAGCTGCCCTCGTGAACGACGAGTACCACTGAAAGAGCAACAGTTTTTTACTCGACCAAAGAAGTGATCGCAAAATGGCAATAGGAACTTTGGATGTTGAAACAACAAATAAAAACGAGATGACTCTTGCAAGAAGATTGGCGATATTGAAACAAGAAGGAATAGCAGAACATCAAGAGCCGTCGACTAGTAAACGACAAGAAACTTCTCAAGAACAACCTTCTTCGTCAGCCTCTAGTGAAACCGAGGATACATCTATAGAATCAACGTCATCGTATGAACTAACACAGAGTAGAAAACATGACATGAAGGAAAAAACACGAATGAAACTCCAGGTACTTGCTGAAGCTTGTGATCGTACGGGCGTCTCAGACAGAGCTGCTTCATTTATTGCTTCTTCGTTATTAGAGGATGTTGGCTGGATACGAGAAGATGATGTCAGTTCAGTGATTGATCGAAATAAGATAAGAAGAGCCAGAAAAAGAGTTCGTTCTGAGCATCAGCAAGATGACAAGATCACGCTACCATTACAGGGCATTTTCTTTGACGGACGTAAAGATAAAACAAAGACACAAGAAGAAATAGACAATGTGAAGCATAGAAGGACTGTGGTAGAAGAGCATATAGTTTTAGTTCAAGAACCAGAATCCCAGTACATGGGGCATTTCACTCCTGCATCAGGTGTGTGTTATTTCATGCCTAAGCAACGATATAAATGCTATGGGAAATATATAAATGCATTATTTAAGACAAAGAGCCGATCTGAAAATATGTATATAAATTACCTATTTTTTCAACATTTGACGTTGTTGCCGGGGGCAAAAGATATTAACGTAGGACAACGCGCTTGGAAAAACGATCATATGAGGTCTTTTTCATCGACTTTATAGTTATTAGGAATAATTTTGATGCATATTGAAAATACGTTTTTGACTACTAAAATATGATTTTCATCGCTCTGCCGGGGGCAGAAGATGATTACCTATTAAGCTAAGATTTTGCAGAGGCTATTTTCTCATACATGCGCAAGTTTTTGTCTCTATTAGAATATGGAAATCGAAAAAAATGTAAAATCGATCCACCCTATTGTACAGGTAAAGTCCGAGGTGATCATGGGATTCTTCCAGAAACAATATTTTAGTACACTTTAGTTATTTATACACTTCTAAACAGGGTTTTTACAGCATTTTAAATTTTACCTCTCTAAGATGGACTCCTATTTCTCGGACTACTCCGACCTCCCTAATTAACCCGAATTATACAGGTTTTAGCGTACTGTGAACGCACTAATAACAAAAAAATTTGAAAATTTATCTTTCCCGGTAAGAGAAGACTAAAGAATATCCAAAATTCCTGCAAACCAAAATCACGGTACCATTCATAGTAGGCACCATATACCCGAAAGGAACTATGGACTGAAAATGAGATACTAAAGTTTAGTTTTAATCTTTCTTAATCATGCGACTGACATACCAAGTACTTGCAAAGTTGCTGTGGAAGAATGACTTCTTCCTTGTTTGTCCATAGCAGTACAAATATAGTTGCCTCCATCAGTAGATTTCTGAACTTTACGAATGATCAACGTTCCATTGTCGTGTACCGTTTGTCTAGCAGTCACTGGCAATAACCTGCCGTCTGCAGTAGGTGAAGAACACACGGTAAATTCAGTGTAAGAGATCATAAAGTTACGTGGAGTTCTGCACATCAATTTCTAATGTTTTAGTTTAAGTGGCGCGTATGTATGTTCTTAATTTAGTCTAAGTTCTTAGAAAATTTCTGCACTTTTTTTTAACTGGTTATGGTATCATTTCACTTGAATACCATTCATTTCATTTCACGCCCAAAAGTGGGAATCTCAAAAGGAACAAATTTTCACTTCGATCTATTCTCATTTCATGACATTCTCATACACGGCTTTCCCACTCTGGTCCAGGTTAGGTTAGGTTGTGGTAGATTAAGTTTATAGTTTGGTTAGCAGATATTAACCATTCTCATTTGGCGCCTTTACTACGAATGGGAATGACACTTTCTTTAATGAAGAAACTATATTCTCAAATCTGGATTCCTCCCTTTGTACATTTCTCATTTGCGGACCGCGGATAGAAATGGGAATGACACAATGTTAAATAAATAAATTTTGAATAAATAAACAAATATATATATATATATATATATATATATATATATATATACATACACACACACACACACACACACACACACACTGAGCAGCTAAAAAATTGGCCCATTTGGAATATCGCGAAAAGCAAAAAATTGGGCAAACTTCTCTGTTTATAAGTTTTAAAATTCGAAAATATATATATCTATGAAGCAACCAAATAATGAGACAAAACAACGTCAGTTGCGAACACACTGGCTGTAACGAATTTTCGACTACTTTTAAGAATTCGACAGTCTGACATTCAGTTGCTCTTAGACTGCTAGTGTCACTTTTTTCTTCCACTAGTGGGAGTAGGCATTTCCGTTTAGTGACAGATAGACTTCTAATTCTTTTGGGTTTCAGAATTGGACATTTACAATGGATTTGAGTGCCGTGAACGTCGCGAGAGTCGTCGCCCTAATTGAAGATGGTCGGAGCCAGCGTTACGTCGCCGATGCACTAGGAATTCCAAGAACAACGGTCCGACGTGTCTACCAACGTTATGTGGAGACAGGAGAGTACACCCGAAGACCAGGATCTGGAAGATCGCGCTGCACATCTGCCCGTGACGATCGTTCATAGTCTTGAGTGTTTTGCGAGATCGTCGTTTGACTGTACAAACGTCCGCAATGAGCTGGAAAGGTCTCGAGACGTCAGTGTATCGGAGCGAACCGTTAGAAGGAGACTTATGGAAAGTGGGTTACATGCTAGACGTCCAGCAATAGGCCCGGAATTGCTCTCTCACCACCGCAATGCTCGTCTTGCTTTCGTTTGTGAGCAAAAGAATTATAAGTCTATCTGTTACTAAACGCAAATGCCTACACTAGGGGAAGAAAAAAGTGGCACTAGCAGTCTAAGAGCAACTGAATGTCAGACTGTCGAATTCTTAAAAAGTCGAAAATTCGTTACAGCTAGTGTGTTCGTAGCTGACGTTGTTTTGTCTCGTTATTTGGTTACCTCATAGACTATATTTTCGAATTTTAAAACTTATAAACAGAAGCTTGCCCACTTTTTTGCTTTTCGCGATATTCCAAGTGGGCCGATTTTTCTGCCGCTTAGTGTATATTACAGTAAGATTGTGAAACGAGTGATTTCGCGTAATTACTGTTTCATTCAGAGACTTCAGGAAATTAAGTTAGACGAAATCCTTAAACATTTCAGTAACTTCCTAAGTCCTTCAGTGAAAGAGTAATTAAGCAAAATTACTGAAAATTTCAAGGATTACACGCAATCACTCGTTTCACAATTTTACTAGGGATTTCATGAAGTAAATAGTTCCACAATTTTACTGTAACACACACACACGCGCATTATATATATATATATATATATTGTGTGTGTTGTGTGTGTGTGTGTGTGTGTGATTTCATATACATTTAGTTGGTTCTATATTTCTAAAAAACTGAAATGTAAATTTTGAACTGAAAGACATTTTATTGTATGGAAAAGAAGCTATGCTTTCATCGCGTACATACTGTATATGTACAGTATGCATGTACGAGTGCAACTTTTAAACTTACCTCTCTCCCAAGAAATCTTTGCCAACGGATATCCGGAGGCCGGACACGTTAAGTAAAGGGTTTCTCCAGCCACGGCAGTTACAACGGACATTGGACGAACATAGGCTGGACCTATAACACAGACACAATTAATTAAATTCTATATACAGTAATCCCTCTATAATCGTCGTTAATTGGTTCCATGAACAGACGACGATTAAGGAAACGACGATTAACGAGTCATTGAAATACATGTAATAATGACAATTCGTTCCAGACCACCCGCTGTACTGTACTTACAAAATTATGAAGTGGCTGGCTGCGCATGGAGGGGGGGGGGGGTTAGTGGGGCTTGGTGATGGAGTTTTATTGCTTGGTAGGTGAATCACCCTCCATCAGCAGATCAGGGAGATCTACTGCTGTTGATGTTGATGGATGGGGAGACTTTGGTGGATCTGATTTTCTTTTGCAGAAATAATCCAGAGTTGATCGTCTTGTAGCCTTCTTTTTCTATGCTAAGATTTCCTTATAGCAACGAAAGGCTTGATTGGCTTCTCGAATGACTTTGGAGGATCTTTCTGCATTGGGGTCATTTTCTAAAACCTCCATCTTCTCGCAGTTCTTAATTTAAGGTCATCAAAAAATCTCTCTGGCTTTTTCTCTAATGAACATAGAACTAATGTTTTGACACTTTGCCCGCTGACCACTTATCTACAATAACTAATTTTTTCATCTTAATCATAATTTCATCTCTAGAACGCATCATTTTAATTGAACCAGGCACTGCTAATTTTACAATATCTTTTGTATTTTTTTTTATCGGCCACAATCGATCGCACAGTACAGTACAGTAGTTGGCGGTATCCATATTCCCTGCCAATGTCTGCAGCACGTTTTCCATTTTTAAAATAATCTATAATTTTTAGTTTAATCTCCAATGTGGTCACATTTCTAGGCCTTTTACCTTTACCACCACTTTATACGTTCTTAGGAGGGGCCATTTTCATTTAATTTTACTAAAGTGAATTAAAAAAAGCAAATATTTTAAAGTATATTGCGTAGTTAAACTGCGTGACGTCTGTCTTTACTGAGCGCTCAACAAAGACTGATGCCCTGCGGGCAGACGACGATTTATACTCATAGAGTGAGGACGATTAACGAAATAATGGTGTTAAAGAGGGAACGACGGTAGTCGATGGCGACGATTGTAGAAACACTACTGTATAATGTGTGGTGTGTGTGTATACACACAGGGTGAGTCACGACGAAATGTCAACTTCGGGAGCTTATAGCCGAGGTCGTCCCAGTCAAAAACTTCATATGAACATAGGTCCGATTCTTAACGGTTATGGAACTATGGATGTTTGAATGTTTAAAAACAAGAATAAGTGAACAAATAGCTGCTAAAGTTCTTATTCACGAATTTACAATAACTGTTCAAAATTACACTACTCCTCGGCCTCAATACACATCGCGGCTCGTCTGTGAATCGCGCGTGTAGCTCGCATTAGCTCATTACGATTGTCTTTTATGAGGGCTGCAGCATCCAAAATGCGACGGAGCAATGCATCTCGTGTTTCCACTTTTCTTTGGTACACCACCTCTTTCACGCGCTCCGACATATAAAAATCTAGAGGGGTTAGGTCCGGAGACCTAGGTGACCAATTTTGTGCACCACCACGACCGATCCATCAACCAGGGAAGCGATCATCGAGATGCGTTCTCACTGCACGGCTAAAATGGGGAGGAGCTCCGTCTTGTTGGAAGTACATACGCAATCGTGTTGCCAAAGGTACATCTTCTAATAGTGGCGGCAGTTCGTCTTGCAGAAATCTTAGATAAATGTCACCCGTAAGACCACCTTCGAAAATAAACGGACCAATCAGCTGACCGTAGAGAGTACCACACCACACATTGACACTGAACCGATGTTGAAAATTACTTTTCACAATGGCACGAGTCATCATTTCTGACCACACATGTGAATTGAGTGTGTTTTTGACAACGTCGCGGGTAAATTGAGCCTCATCACAGAACAAGACGTATCGATGCAATTGTCGATCGCCATTGAGCCAATTACAAAATTCCAGCAGTTGGGCACGATCCCCAGGTTGGAGGTGCTGAACGCGCTGTACGTGGTATGGATACATGCCTTCTTCGTGTAACGTTCTACCGGACGCTCAGATAAAATAGTAACGCTAGGAAATGAACCGCTCTCTCGCAATCTTCGAAAAAACGTTGCTAAACATTCATCGATCCGGAATTCTTCGATTTGGAAAACGTCGCTGGTATTCAGCGACAGCAGTAGTAATATTTTCATCACAAAATCTGTAAACACACACCATATCGGCTATTCGGCATTTGGAAACGTAAAAGGCATACTAAACGCACAAAACATCAACTGCACGCTGTGAAACAACACTCTACTGCGTAGTTAGTTCGGTTCGGTAAGTAACTGTCAATTCAGTTCAAGGTCACGCATGCGGATGCTTGAAATTGCAACATCCATAGCTCCATAACCGTTAAGAATCGGACTTATGTTCATATGAGGTTTTTGACTGGGAATGAACCTCAGCTATACGCTCCCGAAGTTATGACATTTCGTCGTGACTCACCCTGTGTGTGTGTGTGTGTGTGTGTGGTGTGTATACAGGGTGTCCCATAAGTCCGATCTCATAGGAAAAATTTTTTTTAATTAAATTTATACAAGTAATACATTAGAACTAAAACAAATGTTCAAACTGAAGTCTTGTTCTAGGACCTTTTTTCTGTTGCAAGTAGAATAACACGCAATGGCTAATATGCAAACGAGTTACACTCCCGAGGAAAAGGTCTTTGTTGGCCTTTTCCTCAGGAGTGCCGCAACAGAAAGAAAAGGTATAACTTTTGTAAATTTGATTTAAAATAAATTTTCCTAACGAAACCGGATTTGTGGGACACCCTGTATACATAAATAAGTGTACAATTATGTCTCCTAAATGCATATACAACCATATTTTTAATTAAACTCTTTTACATACGCAATGAACATTTATCTATTTTCTTGGGGCCTCACATTGGGTCTTATTTTGGAAAAAAATAATACGTTTTTTTACAAAATATAGTTTAATTTCCCTCTATACACATTCCTGGATTTGCGCATTCGTCCAGGAATCTCATTAAATGTTTCACAAAATTTTCATTAGATGTTTCCTGAAAAGTTTCATTTGATGCTTCAGTGAAAGCTTCATTCAATGATGAATTAATTGTTTCATTAAATGTTTCGGACGGTAATTTCACACATCTAAAAATTTGGGGTAATTTAAACGTTCCAAGAATCTAAATGAAACATTCAAGATATTACACGAATGAAACGCGACACACTCGGGACACAAACGTCTAACGAAACATTGAAGCTCATTTCGAGTGTATACGAGGTCCTCTTAGGAAGATGTGGCTAAGCGACAAAAGTTTTAAAAAAACGCCAGAAAATGTAGGTGAAGTTGTTCCAATTTGAAAGTGGAATAACTTTTTAACTTTTGAACATATTTCGTCGAAATATCTTCTAAAAGTTCCAAAGTTATTCCACTTTCAAATTGGAACAACTTTTTAACTGCGTTTTCTGGCGCTTTTTACTTTTGTCGCTTAGCCACTTGTTCCTAGGGCGTCTAGGAGAATTTGTCTAAAACAATTCGTCTAAAATACAATTTGTCTAAATCAATTTGTCTAAAACAATTTGTCTAAAATAGTTTGTCTAAAATCAATTTGTCTAATAACAATTTGTCTAAAATACAATTTGTCTAAAAATAATTTGTCTAAAATACAATTTGTCTAAACAAACAATTTAATATAATATGGCATACAAATTGTTGCCTGATGTACAATGCTATTTATTACTTGCCACGCCCCATCTTAAAAGGTTACCTCTTGTGCGGAATAGTACATCAAAATAGTTTGTCTAAAATAGTTTGTCAAAAAATAATTTGTGTAGAATACAATTTGACTAATAACTGAAGATAACTAGAAATGCATTTGTCTGCTTGATAAATTTGGAGTGAGGATGAAAAGATTGAAAATGGGTTGATTTTATTTCATAATACCTTACCTTACCTTACCTAACCTAACCTAACCTAACCTAACCTAACCTAACCTAACCGGGTTATGGGTTCTGGGATAACTGATTTCGATGTACTATTCCGCACAAGAGGTAACCTTTTAAGATGGGGCGTGGCAAGTAATAAATAGCATTGTACATCAGGCAACAATTTGTATGCCATATTATATTAAATTGTATTTTAGACAAATTGTATTTTAGACAAATTGTATTTTAGACAAATTGTATTTTAGACAAATTGTATTTTAGACAAATTGTATTTTAGACAAATTGTATTTTAGACAAATTGTATTTTAGACAAATTGTATTTTAGACAAATTGATTTTAGACAAATTGATTTTAGACAAATTGATTTTAGACAAATTGATTTTAGACAAACTGGTTTAGACAAACTGGTTTAGACAAACTCGCCTTATTCGGTTCCTAGGACGCCTCATATGAGAACGAGTTAAAAGGTTTGTTTTCCCCGAGCCATTTAAGTTTAAATAGTCCCTTATACCTTCAATTTCTGTATACATCCTCGACTACCGAATTTGACGGTGGTCAAACATCAATCTCCCCCCACCCCACTCCTCCGAAGTGGTAGGAAGAAGTTCGCGCAATTTCTATTGGTTTTGAATTCGGTTTCATGGTGATGGATACTTTGGTCTTTGGGGCTGTTTATGAACCTCCTTCATAACGGCAAAGGTCATACGAGGTGTTCCGTGCGACAGTGACGAGCGCGCCAAATTTAAGTTTCGAGAAAATGTGTTTTAAAAATGTAAATATCAAATATTCCTCGATTATGATGAACCATGGCGGGCTCGTCACTGTCGCGCGGAGGGCCTCATATGACAGACCTACAGCTTCACGCGGGATGCGAACCACGGGGTTGCTACATAATCCGGACGTAGAGGATGGTCCCCCCTCCAACTACTACCCAGACCCAATGTCGCTTAACTTCGCTGATAGATGGAAAACAATGTTGCAACAATGGCCACGACGTAGCTCTCGTGGCGATGGAAAAAACACTGAGCTTCTTCCCTCATAGAAGATAATGGATGAAGAAAATAAATGAACAGTTAGAAACTTGATTTTTACTCTCATACTCACCGTACACATTAAGTCTGGCTGTGTGTTCATCATTACCGGCTCTATTCGTGGCTCTACACGAGTAACTTCCTCCATCCTCTGACCGAACGTCACTGATGTTCACGTGACTGATGACGCTTCCTCCGACACTGACGTACTGTCCGACAACAATTCTGTAAGGAAAGCGCTTACAACTGTGTATTAAGTTCTGAAATTACATTCACAGAACTATAAACTACCCTTCTTTATATATATATAATATATATGTGTGTGTGTGTGTGTGTGGAAAATTCAATATGACCCAAAAATTACAAATTTCAATTTTTTGGGGTGGGGTGTGTTTTTATTTTCTATTTTCGCTGAAAATAGTAAAATGCCCAAACACTTTTTTTTTTTTTTTGGATACAACAGAAAATACCAATTATTAAAAAAAAAAAGTAAAACTTCAAACATTGCCAATTAGTAATTTTTTTTTTTTTTTTTTTCGATTAACTTTTTCCAAAACTGTGTACGTATTCTGCAGAGGTGTTCGGGGTACCCCAAAAATATATTAAATTAATTTCAACATTTTATTCATTCCCTATTGCAGACAGCAGATACTGTATTTGATGTACAGTACACACTCGTTGCGCCGTCACACGCAGTATTACTCTACAGGGTGAGCGAAAAGTTCTTGTGCACCTGTCCACTTCCAACACAGTGCAGGTACACGTTCACTACACTTCTTGCGGGTGCACACGGACTTTTCGCTCACCCTGTATTACAATAAAATATATATTAAGTAGTTTGTACTCGCCACAACACTAAGATCATCCGCTCTAGAGGGTTGTACCGCTCCCTCTACTAATATTGCTCGTTAATATTAATTGTCTTTGGTAGCACGGAGAGAGAATGACTGAAGCGCGTTGTGGTGGGGTGGCGGGAGGCGAGCCATCAAATCACGGTTAATTCGGTTACGATCACGGATAAATGCACAATGGTTACGGTTCATTCGGTGTTACGACCACAGGTCGACCACAATGGTCACAATTAACAAATCACGGTTAACTCGATTCACGGCTGGGTGAATCACGGATAACCGGATAAGTTCTCTCTCTCTCTTTTATAAAATAATTTTAAGGTTTAAAATCATTTTTATATAAATATGAAAAACAGAATTAAAAATATTTTGAAAAATTCACGACAATTTATTAACAAAGTTCGACTTTTAATTTCGAAGTTTTATCCTTGGTGAAGTATATCAATGTTCTCCTGCACGCACTCCATTTTGCACCTGTCCCAATACACCTATTCTCTTAATTAGTTTTCGTTTATTTTTATATATTTGGCTTATCGTTTCGATTATGCTTCTAAATTAAGTTAAATACTTATTGAAGAGAGAGAGAGAGAGAGAGTTATCACTTCCCTCTACTTATTTTTAAACGTTTCAATTATCAATATACCCTTTTTCAGTGACCGCAGGATTATTTAAACACTACAACAGACTACACAATATAAGTTAAATTAAGTACTTGCTACTATATTAAGTCATTACTATTGTAATTACTACTGTAATTAGATCTAAACACGTTCAAACAGGAAATTATATTGTTCGTGAGTAAATTTACTTTTAAAACCTAAGCCGGTTTAGGCGAGAAAAAACAAGTACAAAGTTAAAAATATAAAATTTTGAGTCAAAAGCGTACAATATTGTTAATTTTAACTTGAATATATTTTATTTAGTCAGTTTTAACTTTTTAACTCTATAAATGGATTTACAATTCTTAGACTGAGGTGTTACTTTTTTTAAATTACACCTAACTTAGAATTAAAAGGATCTCTCTTTCATTGGGGGGGGGGCCACATCCCTTATGAAGGAGTGTAATATATTTTCATAAGATCCGTTTACTTTGAAGGAGGAAAAAGTCTCTCTTCCTACGTTTAATGATTTAATACTTTTTCCAATTTCGTACTAAAAATTTTTCAATCTCCGTTGCTATGACAACCCGTCGAATTGCTAAGGCGGTAAGCAACCTATCTTGAAATAAAAATACTGATTTTCTCTTAATATTTTGAGGGAAAATGAAACCCAAGTTTAATTTATTTATTTTTGGTTTCGGGGTGGTGGGGAGTTTTATCCGATTTTAGTTTCTTTCCAATTCCAATATTTACCTTAAGATTTATTTTAGTGATTGTGGATTAATATTTGAAGAACGTCTTCTTACAAACTAATCATTGTTTTATGTTGATATACAGGGTGGCGCAAAAGTCGCAAACCATAGGAATTTTGGATCACCTGAAGATCAGGGCCCCCAGCCTTCTTTAGTTAGCCTTATAAGGCTAACTAACGAAAATATTACAACCTAACCTAACCAATCGTTAGGTCAACTGTACGCCCTTGACGATTGGTTAGGTTAGGTCGTGATATTTTCGTTAGTTAGCCTTATAAAGCTAACTAAAGAAGGCTGGGGGCCCTGATCTTCAGGTGATCCGGAACTTTCAGTGTTGACTATGTATATTTTTTCCTTTTAGGTAGGGGATGGCGGCGAAATTAATAATAGGAGAGAGCTTCATTTTAATGTATGAAATACCAGGTACTACAAATCTATGAATCGATACAGAATTTAAATGAACAGGGTGACAATAGTCTCGTTTTGAACTGTGTACTTTAAAGTTTACCCAATTCACGAACTGGGCAAGCATTATGACTGAGAACTTGCATAACATTCATTAAGGTATTTAGGCATCTATTTAATTTAACTTAACCTTACTCTAGTCCAGTTAAAGACCGAATAATGGTGCTGTGAAAATTTCAGATACCCTTTTGTGTGAGAGTATTCAAAGTAGTGCAATCGCAGCTCAAGTGTGAATTCATCACACTTCGAGGAAATGGCACGGGTTCATTGAATGTGCTTGTATCCAACCTGTGATTTTGCGTATGTAGATTTCAAATTTCCTACATATTATTGCACAGTTCATGAACTGTGCAATTTCACGGATGAGGCGCCCAACCCCCGCCCCACACACACACACACGTGCGCATCTCCGCATAAGCATAAATAATTAACCAAGCCTAATTTCACCTAACCGAACTTTCGTGCCATGGAACCGAGACGGCATGATAAGCGTTTTGGACGTAATTGTGGGATCGAAACTTTTCTCTTAAGTCATTAAAGAGAGGTATTCGCGAATCTAGCCTAGCCTAGCCTGAACTAGCACATCTTCTCCCAACTAAAATATTTCTAGATTTTTGTTTTCAATGTTCTGAGGTACCAAAAGTGTTACCTCACGAGTGTAGTAATGCTTAGTTAAGAATATTAAATTTTGTTTAATTAAATAAGATAATGTTTAATGTAAATCATTTACTAATAATTATGAAATTAATTGTTTAAAATGGGTAGGGTTGGTAATCCTGAATAGGCCAAAAGAGCGGACGACCCTATAACGGTTCAGTCTTGAGGCGGACGCGATACGCGTTAGATTTAGAACCATGTGATCTTAAAGTCAAATTGTTTTGTGTTCCTCTCCGACCTAGATTATTATATATAAATGTCATACTCGCATATCCCCTAATTAACTAAACCACTTTCGAAATTAATAAAACGTAATAAGTGTTAATAAAGAGTATTAATATACCTTCCCCCTCCCCCCTTCGTTTTGTAACGGTCTTTTAGAGTCAGAACTCGGCGTCGCTACCGGAAACTATACGAAGAAAGTGATAAATGAAGCAAAGAGCCGATAGAGAATAAATAGAGATAATAATAAAGTAGGAAGAAGCGTAAATAAATAATGAAGATAATAAATAATAAAACGTAGTCACTACACAAGAATATTACCCCACTTCGTCTTTGGATTATCATACACTCGACCTTCGTTATGCCCAGTTGCCTGCGCACGTATACACACACACACACACACACATATATATATATATAACTTGTTAACTAAGTTCCCAGATTTAAGTAGTTACCCCTATCATCGGAACAATACCTTGCTGTCATAAATGTTTTGCTCAGCTCATTAATAATAATAATAATTATTATTATTATCAAAGCTGGGCACAAACCGTTAATCCGTTAATCGTTAATTAACGACGTTAACTTTTTCGTTAACGATTTAACTTTTAAGTTAACTTTGAAAATCATTATCGGACTAATTAACTTCCGTTACATTTAACTTCCGTTAACTCAAGTCCGTTAACCCAAAAATTCATAAATAAACGTTTAAAAGTTTATATTATTTTCAGTGCTGAGCAGGTGCGCAGGCATCGACAAAAGGTTTGGGCCCCTCCTGGAGGATGACGAATGCCAGCTGGCTGCTGCCTTCCATCCCAGGTTTCGCCTCATCTGGTTGGACAAGTATGACAACACCAAGGTCGCCAGGGTGAGGAAAAGCATGGAGGGTACAGTCGAGGAGGCCATGAAGCAGCAGTCCAACGAAGTGGGCAGCAACAACGAGGAGGAGGAGGAGGATGACTTCTTCAGTGCTGTCATCCAGACAAGAGAGAGCAGCAGAAGCCACAGGTCACTCAAGGGCAAGGCCCAGAACTTGGTCAAGACCTGGCTGGAGACCAACTCCAATGACTTGCTGACAGATGCTGCCTTCTTGGGTGAGCAAGTGTTGGTGGACTTGTTCATCAAGTTCAACACAGCCATCCCCTCCAGTGCTGCAGTGGAGCGTTTGTTCTCTATGGGCAAGGACATCCTGACGGCCAAGAGATCATCCCTGTCTGATGAAAACTTTGATATGCTAATTTTCATGAAGGGCAACATGCATCTCATGGACAAAATGGAGAACGAGAAGAGGAGGGAAAATTAAATTATATATATATTGTGTTTTTCATTTTTGTAATAATAAAGTTAACGTTAACGGTTTATCGGTAACTTCCGTTAGATGTTTAACGAATTAACGGATTAACGGTTAACGAAGTTAACTTTTTGGTTAACGGATTAGCGGTTAACGAAGTTAACTTTTTGGTTAACGGTGCCCACCACTGATTATTATCATCAACAGTATATATATAACATTTAACGTTGAACACACGTCAAAAGATTAAGTTCAAGGAAAGTTTTCGCTGTTTTTACACAAAGTATTGCTCCAGAGTATAGATTACTCAAACTAACTTATTATGTCAGTTTAATTAATCAAATCATTTTTTATAATTTCCTATATGAAAAGAAGCAAAAATATCCTCCAAAATGAGTTACATGAATTCTCAAATATTTACAGTGTAGTTAATGCCTTCGAAATCAATAATTACTTAATGTGTAATTTCCTCCACTACGTTATGTTGGAAACAGTTCATTTCTTAAAATTCATTTCCACTACTTTATACATTCGCCCAATGAAAGCATTTGGCAACTTTTATGCGCAGAATTGCCAACTTTTCCAACGAAAAAGAAACCATGAAAGTAATGTGCTTCCCACATTTAATAATCTATACTATAATAAGAGAGCTGTCCGTCTGTCCGTCACACTTTCAGAAATTGTGAGAAAAAAAAAAATTCAGAAATTGTATTACGGGCGGCAACGTGAAGCTCAAGATTTTCATGACTGTTCTTTTCTGTAGTTTAGCAATAGGGGAAGGGTGGGGGTGGGGGTAATGGGGGATGGGTGGGTAATGGGTAGGGGTGGGGGTAATTGGCGAGGGGGTTAGCCCCCAAGTTGTATGAATGGGGGTGAGGAGGTTTTGGGAGATACCAGATTCAGAAATGTTGACACAATGTGAAGCTCAAAATTTTCACGGCTGGGTTCTTTTTTGTAGTTTAGCCCGTCTAACCGTCAGCGAAGCGGCGGGAACTGTACTAGTAAAAATAATTACTAGTTTATTAGTCAAGTTACATTAATTACACAGGTCTGCGAATGAGAACTTTGTAAGAGTTGTTTTCTTACTAATAACTGATTTTATATAATTCAACTACGCTCATTTCGAATAAGATGTCCATTTTTCTCTATCACGTAAGGATTTTCTGCAAACTGGAAGGGAAAAAACAACAAATAAATATTATTTATTTATTTCAATTTACATTAGGTGTCTATTTCGCTTTATTATACTAATTACAAATGCAAACAACTTTAAAAAGAAAGACTATTAACGTCAATTACATTCATCTTTATTTGTCCCGAGTTTTCTCGCGAGATCTATGCCTTTTAGTCTCGAATGTACGCCCTGTTCCTTTTCTTTATGTAATGGTCGATGTGACCAAGAAGATAGTGAAGAAGAGAAACTGGAACAGACGAAGAAATGGGAAAGAAATAGAGAAAGAGTGGAACAGAAACGAGAGCGTGAGTAGAAGAAGAAGACAGGCGCCCGGGCTCAACCAGGCACGCGCAGGCGTTAAGAGCAGGCTCTTTTGTAGATTTGGAGATCCGAACCCCGAGGCCTACTAACCTCACAAGAGGGAAGCAGGCCCCCTAAAAAAGTGACAACAGATGCCGATAGCAGAACCACCGACACCTTCTCGGAGGATGGAAGAGAAAAGATCTCTACCTCCAGCGAGGCCACACGACAATCGACCAATCGACCTTCTCTTTATGTAATAATTCTGGAGTATCCCCTTTCAACATCCAGCAATAATCAGCGATCATGCTGATGTCCCACCTTCCCTGATCTCTCTTCTCCATTTCTTTGATGTCTTGGTGAAACCGTTCTCCTTGTTCTTCGCCGAGTGCTCCGAGATTCTCAGGGAAGTAATCCAAGTGTGAATGTAAGAAATGTAATTTTAAACCTTTACTGCCCAAACGGACGAATTTATAACCTTTCAAATACACGCATTCATAATTTAACCCTACAAAAAATCTAGGCGATAAAGGGTTAAACTCGTATTACAACCCAACTCTTTGAACTTATTTAGCATATGTTGTTCACAATGTTTTGGTAATTTGGGTTGTTCTTGTTTCCCAAAAATTTGCTGATAACATCCTTAAAAGCAATCCACGCTTCTTTTTCAAGATTGGATGAACACTTTGAAAGAACAATAAACAAAGTCAGTTTTCTAATCTGGGGACCAACGAAAATTCCTTCTTTCAATTTTGCTTCCGAAAGAGTTGGGAATTTACCACACACATACTTAAAACAATCTCCATCTTCGTCCAAAGCCTTAACAAATTGCTTCATGAAGCCCAATTTTATGTGAAGCGGAGGTAAAAGGACTTTCTTCGTGTCAATCAAACTTTCACGTTGAATGTTTTTAGAACCAGGTGTCAGGTTGACTTTGCGTGGCCATTACTTTTTTATCCAGCGCCGAGTTCTTGCTCGGCTATCCCATTCACACAAAAACATGGAAACTTCGTATAACCTGGTTGTTGACCTAACAACATACAAATCATTTTTAAGTCTCCACAAAGTAGCCAACAGTGTTCTTTGTATTTAACCTTAGCTAGAAGAAGCTCAAGATTTTCGTACGTTTCCTTCAAGTGAACCGAATGAGCCACAGGAACGGAGGCATACAAGTTACCGTTGTGAAGGAGGACGCCTTTTGGACTTCTTTTGGAGGAATCAATGAAAAGTCTCCACTCATTTGGGTCATAGACTGCAGCGCCTAGCTTAAGTATTAGTTCCGAAACATTGTTGCAATATACCAGTGAATTTTCTTGATAAAAATATTGGATGAATTCTTTTTTTCGATTTCTGTACCACTAAAATGGCGTCCCGGGAGAAAGCAAGTTCTTTGCACGAAGTCTGGATCCCAAAATCTTTGAAGAATCCTTCGGGAGACAAATCTCTTACCAAATCATTAAGTTCACTTTGTGTAAACAATTGGGGTTCACCAGATGTTTCTGTTTGAAAACAATCAATATCATCGTTTCCATCGTCATCAGACACCGAATCAGATGAAGTTATATCGAGAGTATTTGGTTTAGTAGGTACAGGTATACCAGGTCCATGAGCAACAGGTCTTATAGCAGACAAAGTTTGGATAAGAAATTTCCTTTTTATTTTTGGTATTGTAGCCTTGCACGTTACATGAACAAAAATAGCAGTTATTGCTGTGATTTCTAGGCTCACGCCAGACCATTGGAATCGCAAAACGTAAAGAATCCTTTTTACCTTTACTCCACAGTAAGTTGCTCAACACAAACACTGCAAACTTTGTGTGGAGCCCATAATTTGTCTTGATCCCCAAGTTTCATTCCGAAGTACGCATAGTATGTTTTCTTGACTATCTAGTATTTCTTTCTTGCTTTCTGTAATATCTCTCGCCTTTGATTTTTCACAGTAAATTTTCCACAAATATAACAGGAAATGTTTGGTCTATTTACAGTACACACCCTCTGGTTGCCATAGCGATAAACAAACAAATTTCAAAAGAAAAAGTCACTGCGCACCTTTGAATAATAAAGAACTATAACCTCGCACGCACTAGACAAACTGACGCATCTAGTGGCTTGTCAATCACTTATATATTAGCAGTGCGTTTCTCGAATGTTCTAGAAGACGCTATGACGTCACTTCTGATTTGGAAGCATTTATAGGCAGTAGTTTTTAATCAAAATTTAATTGTGTCAATTTTAATGAAAATTACTTACATATGTAATATGAAATATGCAAAGCTGGGCACAAACCGTTAATCCGTTAATCGTTAATTAACGAAGTTAACTTTTTCGTTAACGATTTAACTTTTAAGTTAACTTTGAAAATCATTATCGGACTAATTAACTTCCGTTACATTTAACTTCCGTTAACTCAAGTCCGTTAACCCAAAAAATTCATAAATAAACGTTTAAAAGTTTCTATTATTTTCAGTGCTGAGCAGGTGCGCAATTAATCCGCCACTGTTAATAGTGATGAACGAATTTCCATTTCCGCAGTGCAAAATCAGGCGATATATTTGTTTCCGTCGCCACAATTTGTGTCTTACCAAATATGGTAGTTATTTATGGCATTGGTTTGAGCAAAACATGGTCGACTGTAAAATCAGGCGGAAAGATTTGCCATTTGAGTTGAATGTTTCAACTTCTTCCAAGAAATATCACGAGCATTTTAAGGCACTTTCAATAATATATATGTAACAATTACAACAAATAACTACATTCGTTTCATTTGCAGTTTGTCTCTTGCGCAACATGTTTGTGCTAGTGAATATTTAAAAATAATCGTTGTCAAGTAAGTCATGTATATTTATAATATGTCTGTGAGTACCTTATTAGTAGTCTCCTTGATACATTTCAAGAACCATAAAACTGATCAGGTAAGATTTCAATTCTCATGTCACTTTGATGACATAAATTAAGTCAATTGATGTCTTACAATGGGAGCGTTTTCACCTTAACCCTTTATGTCCTGGCGGTACTTCTAGGTACCACATCCAACGAAGTGGGCAGCAACAGGTGGAGGCAGCAACAACGAGGAGGAGGAGGAGGAGGATGACTTCTTCAGTGCTGTCATCCAGACAAAAGAGAGCAGCAGAAGCCACAGGTCACTCAAGGGAAGGCCCAGAACTTGGTCAAGACCTGGCTGGGACCAACTCCAAGGACTTGCTGACAGATGCTGCCTTCTTGGGTGAGCAAGTGTTGGTGGACTTGTTCATCAAGTTCAACACAGCCATCCCCTCCAGTGCTGCAGTGGAGCGTTTGTTCTCTATGGGCAAGGACATCCTGAGGGCCAAGAGATCATCCCTGTCTGATGAAAACTTTAATATGCTAATTTTCATGAAGGGCAACATGCATCTCATGGACAAAATGGAGAACGAGAAGAAGAGGGAAAATTAAATTAATATATATTGTGTTTTTCATTTTTTTTAATAAAAGTTAACGTTAACGGTTTATCGGTAACTTCCGTTACATGTTTAACGAATTAACGGATTAACGGTTAACGAAGTTAACTTTTTGGTTAACGGATTAGCGGTTAACGAAGTTAACTTTTTGGTTAACGGTGCCCACCACTGGAAATATGACACTTCGTTAAAAATCTGTACGGGATGGCGAAAAATGAATATTATTTTCGGAATCAGCGTGCAAAAATTACTCTAAGTGATAAAATATTTCGGACAACAAAACCATCGCAGGCCTGTGTTATTAGTTAAATTATATATAATTTCCCCTAACCTTCAATAAAACCCTCTTTACGGGGTACCACCACGTCCTTTGAGTCGACTGTATAATCTTGTAATACAGTACAATTACACATTACCTGTCATTTTGGGGTAGAGTAAAGCCATCTAATGTCCAGTGGATTAACGGGGATGGTGCACCAGTGGCCACACACTTGAGGCTTACCAAAGGGCCAGGTTGTAGGGTTTGACTGATGAAACGGTAGTCAATGGTTGGTACAGAATCTGAAAATTAAAAATTGTAGTTTTTAACTCATTAATATGGTATTGTAAGTAGATTTTGAAGTAGTTGCATGAAACGGCCTTCAATATTTATCTTACAAACTGATTTCTGTCTTTAATAAGGGGAAAAACTGTTCATTGTAAATAATGATATTTGGGGATGTTCAACTTCCTTCGTAACAAAGTCTCGTGACGGAGGGAACCTACAACTTTTAAGTGGAATCCGAACTACGAGTCGCTACATCATCTGAACGTGGAGGAAGGTCACCCGTGCAATTATTGATCTAACGTAGCGTTGCTTAACCTCGCTGACCTAACGGGAAGTGGCGTTGCAACGTGGCCACGACGTAGCCCAGTGATGATCGAAAAAAGGCGACCAGAGGTGAAAAATAATGTTTGGGGTTAACTTCCTTAACACCTACAAATGTCACGTAACGAAGAGAACCTACAGCATGACGGGGGATTCGAACCACCACTATGCCAAAAATTACTCGAAGCACCTTAATCCCCGAAACCTGAAATTAGGACCGATTCGAACCCAGAACCTTCAAATAACGACTCCGAGATTTATCACTAGTGACTAGGCTAACATGGCGAGCTAAGAGGCGAGTAATGTGTGTGTGTGTGTGTGTGTGTGATGCAAACCCACAAAGAAAGAAATGATTCCAAGGCCTTTCATGTATTCAGAAGTACATCTAGTCAGGGAATGACGTCATTCCTTGACGCGGTGTACTTTTGAATACGCGAAAAGCCTTGGAATAATTTTTATTTTTCCTTGTGGATGTGAATTATTCATTCATTCATTCATTCGTTCCACGTGTTTAATTGTGAAATTCATCCCATATATATATATATATATTTATTAGTAGAGGTCAAAACTAAGTCCACTTGATTTTTACTGGTTTTCATAGTTACAGTGTAGTTAAACCATATTATTCATCACTGTAGAATAACATGTATGACTTGGTCTTACACCTTTCTAACTCCCATTTACCACAATATCAATGTTCGTTATATTTTTCATGTAAAATTGAAGAAATCAAAGATGACAGTTTTGACTACATTTCATCACCGACTGGTTTGGAAGCGATATACTTATTAAAAGTTGTATAAAGTTTCGAAATACATGAATGGATGTTGCTGCGGATAGTCTGTTGTATAAATTAATAAGCGGCTTTCTATTTTATCATAATTTATTATATTATCATCATTAATAACAATATTAATAATCCAATTCCTTTTGCAGGTTCATACAATTTTTTCTGCCCCAGAAAAACTGAATAATTTTTCAACATTCTAAATGATCTCAGCGAAGCAGTAAGGGGCCAAATTGTTGCCTTAAACCATGAAGGAGTATCTCAGCGCCAGATTGCTGCCAAAATAAGAGTTTCGAAAGGTGCAGTTCAGAGAACATGGCAAAGATTTAGAGACTGGGACTTGTTTATCAAGACCAAGGTCAAGTAGATCTAAGACAACGACTCCATCAGAGGATCAGTTCATAAAACTTTCGTCTCTGCGTGATAGAACAGTAACTGCGGCTTAAATTCAGGCAACAATCAACAAACGACGAGTGAAGCCTATAAGCAAATCTACAGTTAAAAGGCTCGTGGCTGAGCGGCTACAAGGGAGGGTAGCAGTCAGTCTCCAAACCACTTCTAAGGCTAAGCGCTTAGCATGGGCGTAAAATACAAAAAATTCACTGTTCAAGATTGGAAAAACGTTTTATTTACAGATGTGTCAAAGTTCGAGCTTTTTGGTAATCATCGAAGGTCCTATGTTAGACGTAGAAGTGATGAAAGATTGCTTAAGCACTGCATAAAACCTTCAGTTAAGCTTAGTGGTAAAAATATCCAAGTCTGGGGTTGCTTCAGTCACGATGGAGTTAGTGACCTCCACAGAATAAATTATATCCTCACCAAAGAGAAATATCACTCCATCATTCAAAGACACGTCATACCATCTGGCTTGAGATTGTGTGGTCAAGGCTTTTTGTTTCAACAAGACAATAACCCTAAGCATACATCCAAACTTTCTAAGGACTATTTAAAAAAATAAGGAAGGTGTCGTCTTGATCATTATGGATTTTCCAGCCCAGTCCCCAGATCTCAATCCCATCGAACATTTATGGGATTTGAAAAGGGAAAAAGCAAAACACGAAATAACAAGCCAGGATATCCTCTGGGATGGGATGCTCTTCAGCTGTGTTGTGACAACTTGGAACCTCATACCATCCATAAGCTTGTCAAATCAATGCCTGATACAGTACAAGCAGTTCAAGACAAAAGGAGGTCACACGAAATATTGAAGCATTTTAATTATTTTCAATGTTTCTGTGTACTTTGATAACATTTATTCATTATTAAAACTTTTTTGTACCTAATGAGACCCTATTTTAATGTATTGCTTGTAATTCCTTTCGTTTTATAAGCAAAATACATAGTGTCTTGGTGAACTTTGTTTTGATCCCTATTGGACAGACAGACAGACAAACAAACAAACAAACAACCATAAACTATATTTACAAATTCAATTCGATTTCAATAAAATGTAAAAATAATTTATGGACACTGTCCATAAACTTTAATATACCAACACTTTCTAAAATAAAATATTCGTTCTGGAAAGTTATTTTAAATATTTTTTTGTACCAAGCCAGTTATAACTAGAGGTAGAGAGAGTACGTACATTAGTACGCGAGTATTCTTGTACTCGAGTACGGATTTTTGTTGTACTTTTGTACTTTGTTGTACTCGTGCTCAAGTACTAAAAAGGTATACTGTACTCGTAATCGCACTCGTCCAACTCCATAATTTTGGTACTCTTTCCACCTCTAGTTATAACCTTTTATTTTATATTATGTCTTAATGTTTTATTCATTCATGCCTTCATTAGTGGTGTGGGGTCAATATGACCCGACGCAATGTAAAAAACTAATGAAGGGTTAATAATCATGCAGTGAGGATCAGGAACTGGCATAGCGTTCGGGACAGCCGATCGCACGCTCCATTACTCTAAATCCAGGATTATTACTACTTAGCACCATCGAGAGTCGAACCCCCGACCTCCCCTTACCTCAGTGTGTTCGCTTCGTTTATAGTGAAACGGCGTTACCCACTGAACTATACCGACGTTGGCGAATCCCGACGACGCTGGAGTTTTAGAGTAATAGGTCGCATTAGTTGACCTAAGGGGTGTGCCAGTTCCTAGCGCAGCTTCTAGCACAGTGCACTCGCTATTATTATCCTGAATTATGGTAAAAGGTACGAAAACGTACTACTTTCAATACTTTCGATCATTTACTGCATTAAGATCGTGCTTAAAATATGTACACGAATTAAAACGAACCTTCCTGAAATACGACTTTAAATCAATTAAATTAGTGTTAAAAGAAAAAACAGTCTGGAAACTGAAAGAGCAGTTTTCTACTTAAAAAACTAAGGTTACGTCGTGGCTATGTCTAACATCGCTCCCCGTCGATCAGCGAAGTTAAGCGACACTGGATCTTACTAAAAGCTCTAAGTCCCCTTCGTCATACGACCGTTAAGAACAACATTAATCAAGAACTTCAAAACACTAAAAAAATTGGTACTTTTCCGTTATCTGCCCCCCCTTGACGATTGGTTAGGTTAGGTGGTGATGCTTTCAAGTTGCTTAAAATTAATAGAAACCTACGGGAAAATTATTGAATGCCCGGTTAGGTCAACTGTACGCTCTTGACGACTGGTTGGTTAAGTCGTGATATTTTCGTTAAAACTAACTAAAATATCACGATTTAACCTAACCAATCGTCAGGGGGGAGGGGCAGATAACGGAAAAGTACCAAAAAATTATTTTAAATAAAAGTTATGGGTACTACTTACCTTTCCGGGTCCCGACAATGGGATCTTTTCCGTTTCATGTAGTTTCCGATTTTGTTGAAAATAAGATATTTAAATGTAGAATTTTACGCCGATTTCAAAAATGTAAGTTTTTTTTTTGAGAAATGAGCGGTTCAAAAGTTATTTGTTATTGTAATTTTGTATTAGATCAAAAACTATAACAATACAACTGAAAACTAATACAAGCGTTATTGTATTCTTTAGTAATATTGGCTTATGTCACTAAGTATTTGTGTGAATAGATTTCGACCGTTATTTTTCTGTCCGGTTAGGTCAACTGTACGCCCTTGATGATTGGTTGTCGTGATATTTTCGTTAGTCTTAATGAAAGTATCACAACTTAACCTAACCAATCGTCAAGGGCATACAGTTGACCTAACCGGGTATTCAATTAACCTAACCGGGAATTCAATTAACCTAACCGGGAATTCAATTAACCTAACCGGGCATTCAATTAACCTAACCTAACTTTTGAACCGCTCATTTCTCCAAAAAAGACTTACATTTTTTAAATCAGCGTAAAAATCTACATTAAATATCTTATTTCCAACAAAATCGGAAACAGTACATGAAACGGAAAAGATCCCGACAATGACCCAACCTTACCTTTCTGGGTCCCAAATCAAAAACTGTAAATTAACTTCAGCAACATGTATTTATATAAGGATTTTTGACAATTAAAACAAAAATATCACGACTTAACCTAACCGGGGCATTCAATTAACCTACTTCTACTAGTTAGGTTAATTGAATGCCTGGTTAGGTCAACTGTACGCCTTGACGATTGGTTAGGTTAAGTCGTGATATTTTCGTTGTCATGTCATTCTGTGTGAGCAAGGCTTTGTGCCGAAACGTAACGGAATATAACTCCACCTCTTATCTGTATCTTTTTCTACCACCCTCAAACCGCTCATTTGTCTACAGTAGGGTTTCTTTACCGGGATCCCGGGATCCCGGTAGATTTTTAGCTAATTTAAATTTCCCGGGAAATTCTTCCTGTCCCGGGAAATCCCGGGATATTTTCTTAAAAATTTAATTTTGCTTATTTTGTGTTAAGACTGGGAAATTTTGCTAATAGTAAGTTTAATTAACCCATAACTTGTCAGAATACGTTTGTATTTGTTAGTTTTAAGCTTGCTTAGTTTTTTGTTTTTTAATTTCAGCTTGTTATGGCATGTCACAGATTGTCACTACTTGTCAGGACCTGTAATATCTTGCGTAATTGCGCTGATGCTGTCTTAATTTGTCACACGCTCAGTAGCTCCAGTAACTGCATTACGCCAGGTTGTGCATTGTGCAATGTCACACTTCCTTTATATTGTGAGTATTTGTGACTCAAGATTCTTTGTAGTTCCTATACTAGCCTAGTACTATATATATATAGTATGTTTTAATTTATTTTGTTCGAAACGAACCCCTTCAATCAAGAATGTCAGAATCATTTGCTTGGAAATATTTCGTGAAGGATTCGAAACTAGAATTTGCAACCTGTAAAGAATGCAAAACTCAAATAAAGTGTAAAGGTTGGTCTACAAGCGGTCTTATCAGACATTTGCTTAACAAGCATAATATTAGCAAGTTATCTGTTACTAATGCTAAGCGCACAGCCGAGGAAAATGGAGCAACTAGTAGCAAGCGACAAACCTCTCAACAAACCTTAACATCGTTTTTCATTAAGAAAGAAACACGTGAAGAAATAGTAACAAAACTAGCCACTCTAGATGGCATCTCTATCAATTCTATTACAAAAAGTGAGTTCATCAGAAAATCATTGACAGACAGAGGATATACTTTACCAAAAAATCCATCACATTTAATGGATCTCGTTCATTCGCAGTACAAACAAATAAAAGAACGCTTAAATTCTGAAATTACCAGCCAAATAAATGCAGGATCAAGGTTTAGTTTATCCTTAGATGAATACACCTCACTAAACAATCGCCGGTATTTAAATATTAACATACACAAAACTGACGGAACATTTTGGAACTTAGGAATGGTGAAGATTTCTTGTACTCTACCTGCTGAAACTGCTGTTGAAGTAATCAAAGAAAAGTTAGAGGAATTTCATATTTCTTTAGAAAAACATGTGGTGGCTTGTGTTACTGATGGTGCAGCTATGATGGTGAAATTTGGAAGGCTAATTGAATGTGAGCATCAATTGTGTTATGTACACGGAATCCACTTAGCGGTATGTGATGTTTTGTACCAGAAGTCAACCACTTCACTTGCAATCAGTGGCGGTCCTAGCTTACATGACGCCCTGGGCGAACCTCACCTTCAGCGCCCCCCCCCCCTGTTCGCCAACACACACACATTCGAATCCCCCCAAAATAAAGGACAGACATAACTCTTTCACAAAATAACTTTTTATTGGACTAATTGTTGGAACTTCAGAACCAAAACAAAGACTCAAATTTCTGAATTTTACAAATCCTTCATCACGTAAATAGAATAACTCACTTAAGAGAATGTAATTATGATACTATGAACAGGAAAAATACAAATTAAATTGCACAACTGCCATAAATAAACTAGAGAATCAAATTTCTAAATTGTACAAATGCTCTATCACATAAATAGAATAAGACACTTAAGAGAGGGTAATTATTATGCTACACTTTGAACAAGAAACAAAATAAATTGCACCACAGCACAACTGCCATCTAAAGCCTGACTCTTCTTACCTTCCTTGATGCAAAGTCATGAATTAAATCATCATATGAAATCTGCTCAGCAATTGTATGATTTATACTGATGATGGCCAGACCGGTAAGGCGTTCCTGTGACATAGTTGACCTCAGGTAGGATTTGATGAGCTTCAGCTTTGAAAAGCTCCTCTCTGCTTCAGCAACAGTGACTGGAAGAGTAAGACCAATTCTGAGAGCAGTCCACAAATTTGGATATATTTCAGAGAGCTCCCTTTCATGGATAAATGTCAGCAGTTCAAGCAAGGATATGGTCTTTGATGGCAAGTCAGGCAAGTTCTTCAGCTCCTGTGCAAGCTCTCTGCCATCCAAGTCAGATTGTCCCTTAAAGTGTAGTGTAGTACTAAGGTTCACACATTGTTCTGTCAGCTCCTCAAATGTGAGATTTTGGAAATGTGTCAGCACTCCAAACTTCTCTCCCACAATTTCCAACGTGGAAAATCTTTCCTGAATGGCTGATGTTGCAGCATCAACCACTGCATTGAAAAATGTCACCTCCAGCTTCTTCAAAGCATCAATCAAGGGCTCATCAGATGCTTCATAGGAGAAGTGCCGCTTTGTGGACCTCAGCCGTTTTTGTTTTAACACAGCCTCCACATTCATTTGTTCACAGATATCTGTGGCTGCCATTTGTGCAGCCACAAAACCTGTTGCCCTGTAATTGCGGAGACCTCTCTCTGTTTTTTTTAGGATTTACTGCAACATCAACGTGCATGCTAGGAGACGGCATCTGCTTGCTCACATGCTGAATTTGGCACAACAGGTCATGCCACACCACTGAACAAATGGCGAAGCGGTATGACCCAACCTCCTCTGACAGAGATTGAGCCTCGACCTTTATTACAGAGTCTTAGGTGTGGTCCCTCACCTCGATCAGTGCATCTCTCACTGCAGCTGCCTGATATCTCAGGGGCTCCACACTCTTGATCTTGCTTTCCCACCTTGTATCAGACCACATCTTCAATGTGATGTTCACATGTTTTTTCAAAATGGCCCATCGTTGTGTGGAGGCTGAAAACAAGTTGTAAAGCTTCTGCAAGATGCCAAAGTAACTTGTGGCATCAATAGATCCCTTAGCAGCATCGGCCACAAGCAAATTCAGAGAATGAGCCCCACATGGAACAAACAGAGCTCTGGGATTAATTCTAGGAGCCTGGATTGAACACCCTTGTTTTTTCCCCTCATGTTGGCCCCGTTGTCGTATGATTGTCCTCTACAGTCCATGAAAGGAACTTTTAGCTCCTCCAGTCTCTTCAGAATCAGAGATGCCAAATGTTGACCAGTGGACTCCTCTGCCTCCAAAAACCCCATGAAATGTTCCTTTATATGGGGCTTCCCCTCCAGTGACACAACCCGAATCACAACTGACAACTGTTCAGTGTGGCTGATATCTGGAGTGCAATCTAGAATTATTGAAAAAAACTTTGATTGTTTGATGTCGCTCACCATTGCTGAAATGGTCTTGCTGCTCGACAAATCAATGAGTTCGTTTTGTATGTGGTGGCCGAGGTAGCTGGTGTGACTGGAGGTCCCTTTTTGGACACGGTTAATGTGCTCTTGCATTATAGGATCAAATTGTGCCATCAGTTCAACTTCTTTCAGAAAATTGCCATTTGATGGTGAGAACAATTTTTCTGTATGTCCCCTTAGTGCCAAATTCCTAACTGCCAGAGAATGCACAATAGCAGTGAGACGTGTCAGCACCGCTCTCCATCTCAACTTCTCAGCCTCCAGAAGTGCCATCTCCTGCTTGTCAATGGTCTCCCCCTTTCTCATCCTCACTGCCAGTTCTTTCCAGATTTTCATAGAATTTAGGTGTTCTGAACTGTTGTCATGTGATGTGAGCAATGAGCTTGCATGCTTCCAGTCCGAGAGTCCCAAACTTGTTAAATTTATTTTCCTCTTGGAAAATAATGTACAACAGAAACAGAAAAGGCTGTTGTTTTTTAAGGAATAGACCAACCAACTTCTGGTTATATTTTCCCCACTAACCAATGACTTCCTGAAGTATTGATGGTGGAAACTTCTTCCGTCACTGTCGTTTCTAGGGAATACAAAGTCAGATGGTACTTGACTTGGTCCCCTGGAAACCAGTTGTGTCCGAATTCTCTCAGTCAGAACTGAAGGCCAGTTAGCAGGGTCGGTGGACAGAGACTCATCCTCAGGAGGCGATTCTGCTCCAGGCATTTCTAATAGAAAGAACAAGAGCATTACTCATTAGTATACACACCTAAGTTAGATAACACATTATTCACAGCACTTTGTTATGGTGGTGGTGTTATGGAATTATGTGGTGAAACACCACACATACCCAGTAACCCAGACCCAGTGATAATAACATTATAATTTATAACTGTTTGCAAAATGCTTTGCAGGGATGCACACACATACACATACACATACACACACACACACGCACACGCACACACTCACAGACATATGTGCACACAAACTCACCTGAAGAGTCCTGCCGGGGAGAAGTAGAAGCAAATGGGTCTTCATCCTCAGGATCAGACTGCATTTGTGGAGACATATGTGAGGTTGAGGAGGTAGATGGCTCCTCAGCCTCAATAATGGCAGAAGTAGACGGCTTCTCATCCTGGCTAGTGGCAGAGGGTGTTCCAAAATATTTCAAAAGGCCCCTGCAAATTAGTAAAATAGAACATAACAGACCAATGCATGAATAGGCTAGTACAATTAATTTAACATGTTATTAAGCACAATTTATTAAACTTTTAGAATAGGAAACAAATGAATAATACAACCTCCTTGGTTAATGGCTAATTATATACATAATAGTACACTTCAAATGACTCAGAAAGCTATATCACAAAATAGCAGTGCAATATAGCAGTGAAGAGTAGATGACATAGCTCTATACCTTTATCTTTTGCTCGTTTCTCCTCTTCTTCTTTCCTCTTTTTTCTAAACTGAGCACCTGATAGCTTTGACCTCTTCTTATCCATTTGCGGTTATTTGACAGACCTTAGTGGCTTAGTGTGAAGATTCGTTCTGTAATAAATAATATACATTTCACTATTTAACCAAACCCAGAAAAATAACATTACATATGTTAAAGTATGGGCCTTTATTCCCAATAATATTAATCTGGAAGCATTTTGCATTGTTTAGGTCTTTTATGGGAAGGTTTATGGAAAATGCAATAGATGGTTTTTTATTAATAAAAATATATTTATTGATCTTTTATTATTTATTTTATTTTATTTTTATTTTTATTTATTTCTTTATTTATTTATTCTTATTTTTATTTTTATTTTTTTTGCAGGCGCTCATGCCGCCCCTCCACAAATGCCGCCCTGTGCGGCTGCCCATATTGCCCATATGAGGAACCGCCACTGCTTGCAATCACTCTTTCTGAAGAAATTCAAACTGAAGATGACGAACATAATGACAACATAGATGAAGATGGAGAAGATTTCAATCATAGTATTGATTTTGAAAGTGTTTTGTGTGAGCGCTTTGATGAGGATCCGTTCGAGATAGATATTTCATTTGGATCGCACGACACTGTAGGTAAAGAAATCAACGTGTCTCAAATCATCAATAAAGTCAGAAAACTAGCAAAAAAATTTCGCAAATCACCTTTAAAGAATAACATCTTACAAGGATATGTTCAACAGGAACAAGGAAAAAGTTTGCATCTATTGCTGGATTCCAAAACCAGATGGAATAGTCTTTTAGCCATGCTGGAGCGATTTATCAAAATAAGGTCATCCGTATCGAAAGCTCTCATCGACTGCAATAAAGATATGGACAATTTTGACCTTGACAAACAAAAAGTTGCTGTAATTCGTGACATTGTGGCATCGCTGGAGCCATTAAAAGTTGGAGCAGAAAAGCTGGGCAACAGAGAATCGACTTTACTTTCATCAGAAGGTGTTTTTTCTTTGATTTTGAACGAACTAAATCAATTAAACACACCTTTTTCAAAAAAACTAAAGGAGTCGTTCATTCGACGCATAACAGAGAGAAGAAATGAGAACTTGACTGGCCTCATACAATACCTCAATAGTGGAAAGAATTATAAAAAGGTCGCAACTTTCGCAAGTGACAGAAGTTTGCCAGCCTTACCAACCAAGTCTATGTTAATTTCATCAGCAAAGCAGATGTTAGATCGCCTTTTTGGAGTACCTGCTGATTCTACCTCTAGTGAGACAGATGAAGATAATGATGTGCAAGAATCAGCTGTCCCTCAGTCATCTTCGATGACTCTAGCTGAAAGGCTTGATGCAGCTATTAAAGCAGCCGAGGTAGAGAAATCAAGAACACTAGACAGCAAAGCAAGCGCTGCAAAGCACCTTAAAAAGGAACTAGAGATCTTCGAGGCTACGGGCGAAAAAACGCAGAACATCTCTCTTCTCTTGAATGCATTAAAGACGATTCCACCCACGTCAATAGAATCGGAAAGGGCATTCTCAGCAGCAGGACTTTTCGTGACTAAAATGAGAACAAGATTGAGTGATCGAAGTATTGACCATCTTTGTTTTTTGAAATCGTACTATAAAAATTCACAGTGATAATTTTTTTGGTTGAATTCATTGAAGTTCTTTGCAATTTGAAGGTAATTTTTATTTTTTTCTTTAAATTTTCTAAGCAATTCAAAGGCAATTTTTTTTTCGTTGTATTCATTAAGTTTTCAATGAAACGGAGCAATTTTTTTATTTGTGAAAATTTTCTATGTAATTCAAAAGTATTTTTTTTAATACATATTTTTCACAGCAATATTATTTTATTTTGCCCAGCATGGAGATTGCAGAACTTATTAAATGACTATAAAACAAAATAAAAAATAATTATACCCCCTCTTTTCTAGGTTAATTTATTTTATAATATATTTTAAATATAATTAATTATATCCCGGGATTTCCCGGGATCCCGGGAAGGGAATCATTTTTATCCCGGAATCCCGGGATAAGCAAAAGGCCGGGAAATGAGAAACCCTAGTCTACAGTATATGGATAACACATTTTCGTTAGTTTTAATTGTCAAAAATGATGGGTTATAAGCACACCGGACAAAAAATTAGTCACCCCTCTCAGAATGTACCTAATAACGTGTGACGGCGCCTCTGGCCTTGATAACCGCACGAATCCGGCGAGGCAGAGACTCTACGAGGTTGTGCATGTACTGAACATCGATTTGCTGCCACTCGTTCATCAGCCGGTCCCGAAGTTCCGCCAGAGTCCGTGGGTGTCTATTCTTGCGCTTCACTTTCTGTTTCCAGCCTGAACAACACCTTCGACGCATTCAGGATTAAAGGCTTCATTGGACCTGCGATGTACTCGTCGCCTCCCATCATTGGAGAACAAACAAAACGGGACTCATCGGACCAAATTACACGTTTCCAATCTGCCGCAGTCCAGTTTTTGTGCCTCTGAGCCCATTTATAACGTGCCAATTTGTGACTTGCTGTTAACAGCGGCCTCTTCCGTGGTACCCTGCTCCAGATGTCCATCGCATGCAGTTCTCGTCGCAATATCCGTTCGGAAATTGGTCGCTGGAGAACCTCATTGGTTTCTTGGAGCAATTGTTCTCTGGTTTGAAAACGATTTGCAGTTACTAGACGAGAAACATGGCGGCGGCCCCTATTGTCGAGAATTGTTTTCCGGCCACAGTTACGCCGTCGATTGTCAGTTGATTGCGAACTACACCACTCTTTGTAAACTCGCTGGACAGTACGCGTTGACACACCAACAAATTGGGCTACTTCAGACATTTTGTGTCCGTGGGCTCTGCTAAACACGATGGCTCCTTTTTGCCACTGAGTAACGTCTGCCTCACGACCCATTTTGCAGACTATATCCAACACACACTTTGTTCTTCAACCACCTCACGAAACAGATCTGATCCTGTGTGCTACGTCACCGCTACTTGTCACTTACCAATGCTACATCAGCGCCCTCTGTGTGACCTTGAACTTCCTACTATCGGTGCTATTAGGGGTGACTAATTTTTTGTCCGGTGTGCTTATATAAAACCCACAAGATCCGAAAGAAGTTGGAATGAATGGTTTCATTCACAAAATACATATTACTCACAATTGTAGGTTTGCATTAAATATATGTTTGGACCCGGAAAGATTATTTGGATCACCTGAAGATCAGGGCCCCCAGCCTTCGTTAGTTAAGCCTTATAAGGCTAACTAACAAAAATATCCTGACCTAACCTAACCAATCAAGGGCGTACAGCTGACCTAACGATTGGTTAGGTCGTGATATTTTCGTTAGTTAGCCTATAAGGCTAACTAAAGAAGGCTGGGGGCCCTGATCTTCGGGTGATCCGATTATTTTAGTTGGAATATACGTCGGAAACGGGAAAGGTTAGTTAGTACCAAGCTATGTTTGGGTTTTAGACTAAAAAGTAGTGTTGAAAATCACCAGGTCCAGATACGTTAAAATTTAACTAAAAGTATATTATTTGAAAATAAATTTGGTTTAAATTAAACATATACAAGATCATATTTACTAGGAATTGATCCTTTTCAAATTTCCAATTCAAAGTACTGTAAATAGAAGCTTATACAGTTTAATACAAACCAATTTTATTTTAAAAGTAACTTATTTATTTTAACTTTAGCAAACCTGGCCCTCATAATTTAAAATTTTTCTATTACAATTTCCCATTAATTTTTCTGGTACATATACAGAAATTATATAATTTCTGTATATCATTCACGTACATAGGCTATATAAAATGCTACAAAAGTTGAAACCAAAAGCTTAAGATCCAAATTAAATTAAATAAAATAGTCCGATTTACGACTGTTTATGTTAAAACTATATGTAATATAGCAAAAATTTTAATACTGTAAAATATTTATCAATACTTTCATTTAGAGTTCACAACCATAAATTTACAACGAACATAGCGATCATGAGTTCATAAAGCATTACAGTAAAGACGAAAGGTGGTCTTTTAGCAATTAAATTAAATTTCTGACATAACGAATATGGATTTGTTTATTGTTCTTTATACGGACAGTCACTAGTCGGTACTGCTAATGACATCAGACCTAATATTATACTCACTTAACGGGTCCCATAGACTTTTCAAAGCTTAAAAACCACTCAAGACGCCTCTCTTTACTCACTCTCATAGTCAAAATGTTATTGTAAACAAAACTAGTCACTGAAATTAAAACACACTTTCTGATTGGTTCGGAAGAGTTTGTAATACCGCTTCTCATTAGCTCTCTGAAAGTGTAGTTGACGGAGGTTGGATAATGCAGATTATTAAATTCTCAATTATCCTCGGGTTTCTCCATTGCCACGTACGTACATACATACATATTTTATCTTAGAACTACTTTCTTATATTCTCTATGGGGTCAGTAGGCACGACGCTTGAACTCGATACCAAAAATACTCGAATCAATTATTACACATAAAAAGATACAAAGGGATTATTACTGCTGGGAATAAGGTACAATACTACCCCAGCCCACTGCAGGAATCCATTGTTAGGCTATCTTTTATGAAATGGTTGTTGGGTGTATTTGCGGCGAAACGTCATATTTAAACGCAGAGCGAGATTATAACGAGAAAATTTTCTTGTTGAAAAATAGATTAGATTAGGACAGGTTAGGTTATGTATGAAGTTGGATTATGATTATAAATTTTATCAATAATGAACGAAAAAAAAACCCGAATTCAACTTATTCGATGACCCTACAAAAACAAACTTCGGGTGGTCAGTGTGTGTGTGTGTGTGTGTGCAAACAAATTAAAAAAAGTGAATGAATTAGAGCTCCATTCTATCTTTACACTTTGACCTATGAAGTCATTAAAAATATGTAAAATATTTATAAAAAACCCTTGGTAACTTGTTAATAAAAAAATCGTTTTAAATTCTAAATTGAATATTTTTATTCGAATTTATTAACTTTCTCCATTTCAATTATTAATTGCTAAAATTCGAAATAAAAAAAAAAAAAAATTCTGGAAGTCAGTTAAAAATTAAATGAATTTTTAACTGGAGTCAAACAACAATAGGTACAGATAGGTTCCTACATAATATATACAACTTTCTCTCTCTCTCATATATATATATATATATATATATATATATATATATATATATATTATATCAGCTAGTGTGACAGTGTTTGATTTTTATAGCATTTGTATTGCATATGTTATAAACTGGTTTGAATGAATTATAATAGAAAATAGACAGAGATGTAACATTCTTCCATTCCTTTGTCAATTTCATATAATTTTAAAGGGTTATCGCATATTTACAGCGTGCCCGAAAAATAATGGTGCAAAAATGATCAGTTATATTGCTTCAGTATTATATATATATATATATATATATATATATAATACACACAAAGGTTTACATTTGAAAACTTTTTTTTTTTTTGATAGGGGTTGTTTAGCCTCCTTAGCAATATTCGAGGTCGTCATGACGGAAGAGACTGACAGCAGCTTTACGTGGGATCCGAACCACGGGTCGCTACATCATCTGGACGCAGAAGACGATCACCCATTCAACTACGAGTCAGACCCAATGTCCTTTAACTTCGCCGATCAACGTGAAGCGGCGTTACGACACTGGGCCACAACGTCAACCTTTCAAAACTGTCCAAGTTTAGAACACTTCCACATGATGAAAATTAACATACTGCAAATTTTGCCAAGTTAATTCAAATGATAATCAAGTTCATTAGACTCTAAAAGTGAGCATATATATATATATATATATATATGGGATGAATTTCACAATTAAACACGTGAAATGAATGAATGATGCAAATCCACAAGGAAAAAGAAAAATGATTCCAAGGAAGGCCTTTTGTGTATTCAGAAGTACGAGGTGTACATCTGAATACACGAAATGTCTTGGAATCCTTTTTCTTTTTCCTTGTGGGTTTGTTTTATATATATATATGATGAATAAAACCACGAACGAAAGGAAACACAGAATGGTGCTCAAGCGCTTTCGTCTAATGACATCCTCAGGAACACTGAAGTACATAAAGAGTTACAGCCTATATATAGGTTACAGAAAAAAAAATATATAATATATATATATATATATATATATATGTATACAATAAACGGAGAAATAAAAATAAAAATTAAAAATTAAAGGATTGTGGGACGAGCATACAAATTTGTAAGGAAAAACTATCGATTTTTAGCACAAGATCAAATGAATTGTTTCAAACCAATGTTATAGATAAAAAAAAAAAAAAACCTACCGATTTTTAGCACAAGATCAAATGAATTGTTTCCAACCAAAGTTATAAAAAAAAAAAAAAAAAAAAAATAAAAATTATACTGGAAATCTGCCCGGGTTTTAGCACTCTGCCCTTCTTGTTTAAGGTTCGATGTATATAAAAATAAATTGAAAAATAAAAGTTATTAGAGTAGCATACAAGTTTACCAAAGATTTAGCGTTCTACCCTTCTTATCTAAATCTGTTCTGAAGGAATTCAAAACAACAGGATCGAGTTGAAAAAGACCTTTGCTTATGTTGAAGTTATTTGTAAGTTGTATAATGGCAGACTCAAGAATATTTCTATTAACAATGTTGCTAGAGTGAAATAAAACTGAAGCATTATTCCAATCAATACAGTGGGTTAACTCTGACAAATGGACAAAAAGGGCACTGGACGACTGTCCTGTTCTAACGGAATATTGATGCTGTTTTATACGTGTGTGCAAATCCTTTCCCGTCTGACCTCTGTAAAAGGAATCACATTGTTTACAACCAATTTTATAGATAATGCCTGAATTATTGGTAGGGCTATTTTTTACTATGATATTTTTCACAATATTGTTATATGAAAATACTACATTAATATCCAAAAGTTTAAGTACATTAGCAATGCCTAAAAAGCCTGAAAAAATGGAAGGACTAAAATATTGTTTGACAAAGTACGAATGTTATTATTCACCCGATAGAAAGTTCGTTTTGCATTGTTGACACAAGATTCCATAAACGCAGATGGATAACACAGATCATTTCCAATACCGTTATTTTTTCTAATTCGGCATCGATGTATTCCGGACTGGCGATCCTAAGGGCGCGGAGAAACATTGAAGAAAAAATGGCCTTCTTAGTGGGGGTGTCATGTCCCGAGTAAAAGTGTACGTAGGACAAATTGTTTTTTTTTTTCCGATAGATACTAAACTTAAAACCTGGGCTTTCCCTATGTACACGCACATCCAAAAACGGGATTGAGTTGTCTTGTTCCACTTCTAAAGTAAACTTAATGGAGGGGACTTGATCATTTAACTGAAGGAGGAAGTTATCCAGGTCACGATTCATGGGCCAGATACACAAAATATCGTCGACGTACTTATGTAATTCTTGGGAGAGAAAGTCAAGCATATCGTCAATAGGCACTTTTGTAAACAATGAACAAACGTCAAAACTGATCAATCTATCGTTAGTTTCAGTACGTGCATTATTCAATTTTTCAGTAAGATCCATGGAATGTTTTACATGTGAATCAGAGATAGTTCCGAGAATGGGGGACAAGACTTTGACAAGCCATTTGGAGAGTTTATAAGTAATAGAGCCCACCGAGCTAATAATAGGGCGCATAGGGTTGCCAGGTTTGTGGGTTTTAATAAGACCGTAAAGGTAGGGCAGAGAAGGTGAAGTGGACATGAAAAGCGGAATTAAGTCCTTATGATCTTTGAGAATGCGTTTCAAGCCACTATTAAATGATTTGATGACGTCATCCTGCGGGTTCTTCCTAAGTTTGTTGTATGTGGCGGGGTCCTGGAGAAGCTCGTTCATCTTTCTGATGTAGTCCACTTTGTCCATAATAACTATGGTGTTAGCCTTGTCTGCTTTAGTAATATGGAGCTCCCCATCTTTTTTTAATTGTGAGAGGCTATTGCGAAAACGTTTAGGAAAGTTATCTTCGTAACTACTATTCGCCGCACTATAAACAAGGCTTTAACTATGTTAAACAAATACTGAGGGAGATTACACTGTTTTTCAAAACAAGCGAGGCTAACAAATTTGTAAAGCCGAAGGTTTTTAACAATAAAAAAGGACATACCATATCCAAGGGCACTTTTTGCATCGTCACTAATGATTTTCGAAGAAAGGTTCAAAACACACTTTGAGCTTGCTTTTTTACTCGACTGACTATTTCGAATGAGACTTTTAATTTTTCGATCCAAAATGTTACGAAGTGAAGAAGTTCTCCGACGCAACTCGTTGTAAATTTCATCAAACAAAGGTTGGATCCACGGTTGGGGAATAACGGTTACAAAATTACGTTTGGCAATGTTTAAATTTTTGAAGGCGGACCACTCATTTTGTCTGGTGACTTCAATATGTTCTCTTTAAAATTAATCTGCTGAAGTTGTTGAACGGATGGTCGTCAATTTGTCTGAGGCGAATCGGAAGGAGGGATTTGGGAAGAACTTGCTCCTCTAGACAATTAGTAAGAAACTTTCGTCGGATACGAATTGCATGCCCCTTCATTAATGTAGAAGAAAACACGGACACAAACGGAGACAAGAGAGGGAACAGCAAGCCGAAGGAACGCGTGGTGTTCATTATATGAAAATTATTTCACGAAAGTAACACGTGATTCACATGTAAAACATTCCATGGATCTTACTGAAAAATTGAATAATGCACGTACTGAAACTAACGATAGATTGATCAGTTTTGACGTTTGTTCATTGTTTACAAAAGTGCCTATTGACGATATGCTTGACTTTCTCTCCCAAGAATTACAAGTATGACCTGCCACTACCTTCACACATTGTTTTGGAACTTATTAAGCTTTGCATCAAAGACTGTAAATTCACTTTCAATAACGAGTATTATCAACAAGTTTTTGGGATGGCCATGGGCATTGGGCAACCCCTTGTCGCCCCTCCTCTCCAATATTTATAGGGAGTTTTTCGAAATTACTTACATTCCGAGAATCCTGGTGGTTGGCATCCTTTGGTTGCGGTACGTCGACGATATTTTGTGTATCTGGCCCATGAATCGTGACCTGGATAACTTCCTCCTTCAGTTAAATGATCAAGTCCCCTCCATTAAGTTTACTTTAGAAGTGGAACAAGACAATTCAATCCCATTTTTGGATGTGCGGGTACATAGGGAAAGCCCAGGTTTTAAGTTTAGTATCTATCGGAAAACAACAAACAATTTGTCCTACGTACACTTTTACTCGGGACATGACACCCCCACTAAGAAGGCAATTTTTTCTTCAATGTTTCTCCGCGCACTTAGGATCGCCAGTCCGGAATACATCGATGCCGAATTATAAAAAATCAACGGTATTGGAAATGGAAATGTTCGTGTGTGAATAACACTCGTACTTTGTCAAAAAATATTTTAGTACTTCCATTTTTCCCGGGCTTTTTAGGCATTGCTAATGTACTTAAACTTTTAGATATTAATGTAGTATTTTCATATAACAATATTGTGAAAAATATCAGTAAAAAATAGCCCTACCAATAATTCAGGCATTATCTATAAAATTGGTTGTAAACAATGTGATTCCTTTTACAGAGGTCAGACGGGAAAGGATTTACACACACGTATAAAACAGCATCAATATTCCGTTAGAACAGGACAGTCATCCAGTGCCCTTTTTGTCCATTTGTCAGAGTTATCTCACTGTATTGATTGGAATAATGCTTCAGTTTTATTTCACTCTAGCAACATTAACAGAAATATTCTTGAGTCTGCCATTATCCAACTTACAAATAACTTCAACATAAGCAAAGGGAACCTTAAACAAGAAGGGCAGAGTGCTAAAACCCAGGCAGATTTCCAGTATAAATTTGTATTTTTTTTTTTGTATTTTTTTTTTTAATAACATTGGTTGGAAACAATTCATTTGATCTTGTGCTAAAAATCGATAGTTTTTCTGTACAAATTTGTATGCTCCTCCCACAATCCTTTAATTTTTATTTTTATTTCTCCGTTTATTGTATATATATATATATATATATATATATATTTTTTTTTCTGTAACCTATATATAGGCTGTAACTCTTTATGTACTTCAGTGTTCCTGAGGATGTCATTAGACGAAAGCGCTTGAGCACCATTCTGTGTTTCCTTTCCTTCGTGGTTTTATTCATCATAAATATTTTTCACGTGTTACTTTCGTGAAATAATTTTCATATTATATATATATATATATATATATATATATAATCGAGTTTAAACGTCAGCATTTAATTAAAATCTTACTACTTTCTACAGGTCCCTGATCCGAATCCTTCTAGAGTTAATTTTTACATTATGCAAAATCGTGCGTGATCATGCATGATATTTTATGTATATATATATATATATATATATATATATATATATATATAATATATATATATATATATATATATATATATATATATATATATATAATATATGCGAAATGTTTATATAAAATAAAACCTACAGAGGCCTTAGTGTATAAGTTAACAACATAAATTCCGATAAGTATAAAAATTCTAACCTAAATATCGACAGAGCTGGGCAGTATTTAAATACATTTGTATTTAAATACGTATTTAAATACATTTGTGTATTTAGACCTGTATTTATAAATACATTGTTTTTCATGTATTTAAATACAGTATTTAAATACTTTAATGAGTATTTAAATACAATGTATTTAAATACTCAAAATATAAAAATGTAAATACTTTTACTGGTTTAATACACGTTCTGTACTAGCACAGTACGACGCGTCGACAGTGTAGTACAGCATGGTTCATGTTTCAACGTGTCAGTTCAATCAGTTGTGTGCCACTCTTAGTCGAAAGCGGTTGATTTCTTTATCGTGTGCGTGTCATGGCTTAGTGAATTAGTGAATGCATATGTTAAAATTTGTATGTATTTAAAATGTATTTACAAATGTATTTAAATACAATTGATGTATTTTGTATTTAGTATCTAAATACATTCGTAAAATGTATTTAGTATTTAGTATTTAAATACATTTCTCCATGTATTTAGTATTTAGTATTTAAATACATTCAATGTATTTATTGCCCAGCTCTGAATATCGAGTAGGTTTAATATAAGCGTAAATCCTATATGATTATACTCTTATTATGTCGAGGAAGCCATTATCTTTTTTATTCGCGGTTTAATGATATATTTCATCTCGGTAAACAAGTCTATGAAAAATAGAATATTTTGTCGTTTATGCATATACAGGGTGAGTCAAAAGTCCTGCCTCAAAAGTATTTATTGTATAGTTATTTTTGAGGAAGGATTTGTGAATATATTTTTGTCCCTTGGTAGAGCGGGGGTTAGCATCGCTAACTAAAAGTCCAAAGTCCCCGAGTTCGACTGCCGGCGATGGCAGGTTTATCTTACCCAGCATTTTTTTGATGCAGGAAGGAGGGCCCAATCCGCAACCACCCCCCTCCATAGAAGAAGGAGAGAACAGAAATCAAGTTCTCCGAAGCTCAACGATGCCTTTTTTTCATATACAAGGTGTCTCAGAAGTCGCGCACCATAGGCTTTATTCAGATTTACGAGGTTTACGAGTCGAAATGGTTTATAAGTGATGTTTAATTACAATAATTACAAGATATGTTTGATAATGTTCGAATAATAAAATTAATAGTAATACATTTAATCAAAAAGCTATCTTAAAATAATTAAATTGAATGAAGCTACATTAGCCAATGGTGCGCGACTTCTGAGACACCATTAGCTAATGTAGCTTCATTCAATTTAATTATTTTAAGGTAGTATGTACAGTTAATCAAAGAGCTAATACTTTTATTATTCGACCATTATCGAACATATATTGTAATTAAACATCAATTATAAATCATTTCGACTCGTAAATTTAAATAAAGCCTATGGTGCGCGACTTCTGAGACACCCTGTATATAAATTTGGAAAATATTGTGTAGTGTGTAAGATGCATGCATGCGTAGTGAGGAGGGAGAAGTGTTTGTCTGAGAACATGCTGGACTGCTCACAGGGTAGATGAGACGGAAAAATATCAGCTAAGGAGGACAGTGACAGGAGAAACGGGAGTTCCAGCACTCCCTGTCTCCTGTCTAACGTCCCCCCCGGAGTACTTCCCTGGTCGATTGTTGTCTAGAATCCCATCCTAACGTACAAAAAAAGTGGCTAGTTGTCAAGTATGTTCCCTAGGTAGCCTAGTGGTTAAGACGCTGGGTTGTTGGTCGGGAGATCATAAGATCGAGTCTGGGTGTGAGTATTATAATTTCTGACCACCTGTGGTTGGTCGTAATTTGGATTCCACGTTAAGCCGTAGGTCTAAGAGGGGGTGGGGAGGCAATATGCTAAACCTTTGTCACATTGAACAATTCGGAAGCAACACTAAGGTTATAGGTGTGCGTGTGTGTACGACTGTACGTGTATGTACGTGTCTTAGTTACAGAATCGCGACGATCTTGAGGATACACAGAGAGGATACTTGTTTTCGCTTGAAACTCGGAGGCTGCGCGGTCAACTGATCGAGGTTTTCAAGCTCTTACGCGGGTTCAACGATGTTGATTTTAGAAGTATGTTTAGTTTAAATGATAACCCAACTCGCAACAATGGTTGGAAGTTGGATTTGAAACGGTTTAGGACTAGTGTGTGTGGGAATTACTTTACGTATAAGATCTGTGACACGTGGAACAGGTTACCTTCAGAAGTTGTGAACAGTTCCTCTGTGGATCAGTTCAAGAAAAGGTTAGACCAAATCTTGCACACTATTTGAGTGTGTAGAAAATTTTCCCTGGCACCCGTTGCCATTGGTACCTCCTCGGTATGGGCCGCAAGGCTGCGCGGTCAACTGATCGAGGTTTTCAAGCTCTTACGCGGGTTCAACGATGTTGATTTTAGAAGTATGTTTAGTTTAAATGATAACCCAACTCGCAACAATGGTTGGAAGTTGGATTTGAAACGGTTTAGGACTAGTGTGTGTGGGAATTACTTTACGTATAAGATCTGTGACACGTGGAACAGGTTACCTTCAGAAGTTGTGAACAGTTCCTCTGTGGATCAGTTCAAGAAAAGGTTAGACCAAATCTTGCACACTATTTGAGTGTGTAGAAAATTTTCCCTGGCACCCGTTGCCATTGGTACCTCCTCGGTATGGGCCGCAAGGCCTTTTGAGGTACTTCTTTTCCTTGTAACTCTCTCTCTCTCTCTCTCTCTCTCTCTCTCTCTCTCTCTCTCTATATATATATATATATATATATATATAAACTCTCTTCAAGCTATTTACTTTAACTCAAAACCTCGTGTTTATACAGTATAATTCCAAACATTTAATGTAGTTTCCCCACTCCTTTTCAAGCCAATTTTCTATTCCTATTATCACGTAAAAAGTTAATGCAAAACTATTAAAAACTATTCAATTAGTTTGCGGAAGTAAACATTAAGAGTGTTTTGGACGAAAATGGACCAAAAAATTGCCCATAAATGCCAAGAGTGTAAAAAATTTTATAATTTTGAAGGAAAAAAAGTGTTTCGCTTTTGTACTTTGGAAAATATCCATTATTATTTTTTTTGTTATTTTGTATACCTTTTAATACCAGCTCTCTCTCTCTCTCTCTCTCTCTCTCTCTCTCTCTCTCTCTCTCTCTCTCTCTCTCTCTCTCTCTCTCTCTTTAAAGAGCGGTGAATTTCCATTGTAAAACAAGTGTATTATTAAAATTGCGATGATTTTCTTGTAGTTTCTACAAAACTGTGAACTCCGAGAATCGCTTGAGCCCGGGTATTAACAGAGTAGCTAGCCGGACAACTGGATTCGAAAAAAGAATTGCAGAAGTCGAACCCGGGGGCCTTTACATTTCTAGTTAAATACCTAACGTTTCAGAAAAAAAAAAATATATATATATATATATATATCAATGTAAGAACGACGCTTTGTATAGGAGAATTATCCGCGCAAGATGAGAGCGAAAGAACGAAACAAATGAAAAAATGAGGTACCCACCCGGAATCGAACCCGGGATCTTCCGATTGCTGGTCAGATATGATAACCACTACACCACAGGCCTCACCCAAACAAATGTCGTAATTCCTCTACATACGCGCAGAAACCAATGCCCCAAAGGGGCACCTCCCGCATGCCGTAACATATATACATTATAACTGCAAACACGCAGTATAATTAACGTAAAGAACGTTCTTTACGTTAATTATACTGCGTGTTTGCAGTTATAATGTATATATATATATATATATATATATATATATATAATATATATATATGTTACAGTCAAAGTGTGTAACCAGCCATTTCGCGTAATGGCTGAAATTTTTAGTCATTTCGCGAAATGGCTGTTTCACTTGGTCATTTCGCGAAATGACTAAAATCTTCAGCCATTACGCGAAATGGCTGAAATTCCACCTTGGTCATTTCGTGAAATGGCTAAACTGACTTTTGTCATGAATTCATAGAAATAACAAACATCACAATAACATTGGATACCCTCATTTAACTAAATCTGCTAAAACGTACATACATCCACAGGTCTGTTCAAATAAGTGAGAAACACTCTTCAAATACACATTTGAACATTTGAACACATTTGAATTTGAATTTTCAATATAGAGGTTTTCAAATACTAACCGGGCCTTCAATGTTATTCCGATGTCCGTCACTGAAGGCCCGGTTAGGTCAACTGTATGCCCTTGACAGTTGGTTAGGTTAAGTCGTGTTATTTTCGTTAAAACTAACGAAAATAACACAACTTAACCTAACCAATTGTCAAGGGCATACAGTTGACGTAACCGGGCAAATGATCTTGTACAAAATGACCAAGGTGGAATTTCAACCATTTCGCGAAATGACTAAAAGTTTCAGTCATTACGCGAAATATATATATATATATATATATACACGTTACTTTCCTCAAACTTTATTCAACAAAACTGACACAAACAATATTTACATATTCAAATTTATATATATGTAGCTATTACGAGGGTCATAATATCAATTCAAGGGATCAAGTCACAAAGTTATATATATATATATATATATACATTATAACTGCAAACACGCAGTATAATTAACGTAAAGAACGACGCTTTGTATAGGAGAATATACCGCGCAAGATGAGAGCGAAAGAACGAAACAAATGAAAAAATGAGGTAACCACCCGGGAATCGAGCCCGGGATCTTCTGATTGCCGGTCAGATATGATAACCATTACACCACGGGCCTCACTCAATCAAATGTCGTAATTCCTCTACATGCGCGCAAAAACCAATGCCCCAAAGGGGCACCTCCCGCATGCCGTAACATTATATACATTATAACTGCAAACACGCAGTATAATTAACGTAAAGAACGACGCTTTGTATAGGAGAATATTCCGCGCAAGATGAGAGCGAAAGAACGAAACATGAAAAAATGAGGTAACCACCCGGGAATCAAACCCGGGATCTTCCGATTGCCGGTCAGATATGATAACCATTACACCACGGGCCTCACTCAATCGAATGTCGTAATTCCTCTACATGCGCGCAGAAACCAATGCCCCAAAGGGCACCTCCCGCATGCCGTAACATTATATACATTATAACTGCAAACACGCAGTATAATTAACGTAAAGAACGACGCTTTGTATAGGAGAATATTCCGCGCAAGATGAGAGCGAAAGAACGAAACAAATGAAAAAATGAGGTAACCACCCGGGAATCGAACCCGGGATCTTCCGATTGCCGGTCAGATATGATAACCATTACACCACGGGCCTCACTCAATCAAATGTCGTAATTCCTCTACATGCGCGCAGAAACCAATGCCCCAAAGGGGCACCTCCCGCATTATACTGCGTGTTTGCAGTTATAATGTATATAATGTTACGGCATGCGGGAGGTGCCCCTTTGGGGCATTGGTTTCTGCGCGCATGTAGAGGAATTACGACATTTGATTGAGTGAGGCCCGTGGTGTAATGGTTATCATATCTGACCGGCAATCGGAAGATCCCGGGTTCGATTCCCGGGTGGTTACCTCATTTTTTCATTTGTTTCGTTCTTTCGATCTCATCTTGCGCGGAATATTCTCCTATACAAAGCGTCGTTCTTTACGTTAATTATACTGCGTGTTTGCAGTTATAATGTATATAATGTTACGGCATGCGGGAGGTGCCCCTTTGGGGCATTGGTTTCTGCGCGCATGTAGAGGAATTACGACATTTGATTGAGTGAGGCCCGTGGTGTAATGGTTATCATATCTGACCGGCAATCGGAAGATCCCGGGTTCGATTCCCGGGTGGTTACCTCATTTTTTCATTTGTTTCGTTCTTTCGCTCTCATCTTGCGCGGCATATTCTCCTATACAAAGCGTCGTTCTTTACGTTGATATATATATACAGGGTGGGCGGAAAGTAGCTCCCTATTTTGGATTGGTAAAAAAATACGTATATTATCCATTTATTTCAGAAGAAATAATATGAAAGGTAGGCATACATAGTAGGTTTTCTCTAAAATTCAATGTGGGCTCCAACTCTTTCCACCAGCTTCTGGAGCCGCCCAGGAATGGCGTCCACTGACTTTAGCAGGAACTCCGGCGGGATGGAGGACATGACTTCCCGAATTCGGTCCTCCAGTTCTTCCAATGTCCTCGGTTTGGTGCGGTAGACTTCTTCCTTTACCCACCCCCAAAGAAAGAAGTCGCACGGTGTCAAGTCGGGGCTCCTGGCTGGCCATTGATGTGGACCACGACGACCCATCCAACGCCCAGGGAAGTGGGCATCCAGCCACTCACGGACAACAAGAGCGAAGTGCGGAGGGGCGCCATCTTGCATAAATATCAGATCGTCGATGTTCTCCCATGTGCTGACAACCGGCCAGACCTCGTTTCGCAACATAGCAAGGTACCGCTCAGCACTTCGCTCTTGTTGTCCGTGAGTGGCTGGATGCCCACTTCCCTGGGCATTGGATGGGTCGTCGTGGTCCACATCAATGGCCAGCCAGGAGCCCCGACTTGACACCGTGCGACTTCTTTCTTTGGGGGTGGGTAAAGGAAGAACTCTACCGCACCAAACCGAGGACATTTGAAGAACTGGAGGACCGAATTCGGGAAGTCATGTCCTCCATCCCGCCGGAGTTCCTGCTAAAGTCAGTGGACGCCATTCCTGGGTGGCTCCAGAAGCTGGTGGAAAGAGTTGGAGCCCACATTGAATTTTAGAGAAAACCTACCATGTATGCCTACCTTTTCATATTATTTCTTCTGAAATAAATGGATAATATACATATTTTTTTACCAATCCAAAATAGGGAGCTACTTTCCGCCCACTCTGTATATATATATATATATATATATATATTTAGTGTGGACCAAAATGGGGGGTAAATTATAAAGTTGAAGAAATCCTTGTTCCACATTAATGCTTCCTTTGGACCAGGTAGACATGTCAGCAAAAGTTTGGTCAAATATGAGAATATTTAGGGGTCCCGAGATTTAATGACTTATAAAAATTTTCCAATGAATAGGCGCGCTTAGAACATCAATGATTAACTCAACTCTTGAGTTGTAACTTATGAAAAATTTCTTCTTATTTAAGAAATTTTTGGTGTTAATAGAGTACAAAAACAATCTTAAATCATTATTTCAGAGAAAATTATTAATAAGGAAAACAAAAATTTTGGATAAAATATATTATCCTTAATTGGTCAACTCTAAATTAAAGGCTTTGCCTAATTGGCTTGAACCTTTTAGTTATCCTTTTTATCTCCTAATTTAACTGGTTTATTTTACTATTTCAGAAATTTAATTTTTTAAACTAAAAATAGCTACTCGTTCTAAAACTAAAGTTTGGCTCATTGACCATTTAAATAAAGATATACTTTGTTGCCGCTTACCTACAAAACTGCAAGTTTTGCAAACATATTTCTTCCATCAAAAAGAGGAAAAATTGGGACGAAGAAGATCCATTAATCTTTGCTTAGATGAAGTGATGACCTACTGGGAGAAAGCCAGGATTCCCACAATGCGTAGAGACAGTGCCATCCGAAAGATTGACTCTTTAATAAGCTGTTATGATAATTGATGAAAAACAGAAAAAGGCCGAGGAAAAATGCCGTATTGAAGAAGCTATGTTTAAAGATGAAATTAAGGCTGAAATTCTTGATATTGGTCACTCTAATGCCCTTTTGATGATGTCAAATGAAGAAGACAAGCTTTTCTACTTAAGCCAGCAAGAATATCCTACACAAAGTAGCATGGGTACAGTAGACCAAATTCTTGCAAAAAGAGAAAAAAAGGCTTCATCGTGAAGAATTAGAGTGTGAAAGAGCCCTCAAAGAGCAGAAGCGATCTAAAAGATCATTCTTGCCTGCCAATAGAGATGATTTCACATCGTCATCATCATCATCACCATCAACTAATGACGACAACCTTGAAATGAATTTTCAAGGTCCCTCTGAAGAGCAATTTAAAAAAAAATGTTGGCTCCTAAAAAGTCAAAGCCTATTGACAAAAATGTTGTAGCAGCCTATGATAGAATGAATCTTTCCAATCGAGATGCAGCTATGTCTTATGCTGTTGTTGCTCAGTCTTTGGGCCATAATTTGGAAAACATTACAGTGTCAAAATTGGAAAACATTACAGTGTCAAAATCTACTATGCTTCGAACTCGTCAAAAGATACGCAAAGAAATAGCAACAGGATATCAAGAGCAAGCATTTAGTCCTGGAGAGCCTTTAGTTCTTCATTGGGATGGAAAAATGCTCCCAGAGATATCAGGTTAGTTTTTTTGTCTGATTAATTTAGCATATTTATATTTTATCTCTCAGGTGAAAAACTTAGTTGTGGGTCTGGTTTTCACACCTAGACAATGTGTTATTATCTGGTTGGTTTTAATTAAACATTTTGATAGCTAAATTTCTATTTAATTAGGTTACATTTCACTGTCTGAAGCTAGTTTTCACAATCTACACCATTTTACCTTCAAATTAAAATAAATCAAGTTTAATTTAAAATAAGTCAAGTTTAATTTAAAATAAATCAAGTTTAATTTAAAATAAATCAAGTTTAATTGAAAATTATATATTATATATATATAAATTATAATATATATAAATATATTAAATATAAAATAAAATATTAAATATATAATATAATATATATAAAATAAAATATTAAAAATAAATATATATAAATTATATATAAATTATATATTTTAACTTTTTCTTGCAGGCGAAGGAAGAACGGAAAGGATTGCAGTGTTAGTCAGTGGGAATGGTGAAGAGAAATTGCTGGGAATTCCTAAAGTCACTGCTGGCACGGGTACGGAGATGGCTCGTGTTTGCATTTCTCTCCTGCAAGAACATGATATGACCCAGAGAATTATTGGGCTGTCATTTGACACAACAGCATCCAATACCGGAATCCATGCTGGAGCTTGCACTAAAATTGAACAAAACTTGGAAAAGAGCTTTTATATTTAGCCTGCAGACACCATATTTATGAGATTGTCCTATCTCAAGTCTTCCGGACTTCTATGGGCCATTCCTCTGAACCTGATATTCCAATCTTCAAAAGATTCAAAACTCAATGGGATTTTATGGATCATTCTCAAATCACAACTGCTGTTGATTCCCAAAGCTGCAGAATAATTGAAAGAGTTCAAGATTTAAAAAGTCAAACAGTCTTAATCATGAAGGAGGCACTCAACTCTAAACAGCCAAGAGATGATTATAAAGAATTTTTTCAACTTGTCCTCTTGTTTTTTGGAGAAGAAAGCATTTCTAATACTCCCTTGAAGAGACCTGGAGCGTACCATCATGCAAGATGGATGGCAAAAGGAATTTATGCATTTAAGCTTTTTCTTCTCCAAAATCAATTTAAGATGACTAAAAAAGAACTTGATGCAATAACAGAAATTTGTTTATTTGTTGCATTGGTATACGCAAAATCTTGGGCAAAAGCTTCTCAACCAGAGGAAGCCCCAAATGTTGATCTCAAATTTTTGCAAGATCTTGCAATAATGGAGGAAAATTCTTTGATATCAAGTGTTATCAAGCAAGCCCAAAATGCCATTAAACGACATCTGTGGTACCTCGGAAGTAGTGAACCATTTTATTTAAGGAGTAGCAAAGAAATGTGTATATATATAAATACTTTTCAAAAGTTTTATAGCTTCGAATCGAACGGATTTCAACCACTTAATAAGAGTCCATTTATACAAAACTTTTAAAAGTAAATGTACCACGAAACTTTCCAGAAAAAATTTTAATAAATAAAAATTAAAAATAGTTTTGTATCCTTCTATATATATACAGTAGAGAGAGAGAGAGAGAGAGAGAGAGTTACAAGGAGTTACAAGGGTTACAAGGAAAAGAAGCACCTCAAGAGGCCTTGCGGTCCATACCGAGGAGGTACCAATGGCAACGGTGCCACGGAAAATTTTCTACACCCTCAAATAGTGTGCAAGATTTGGTTTAACCTTTTCTTGAACTGATCCACGGAGGAACTGTTCACAACTTCTGAAGGTAGCCTGTTCCACGTGTCACAGATCTTATAGGTGGAGCACCGACAATTCAGCGCAGGACAATTCAGCGCAAAGACAATTCAGCGCAAGTCAGTACAGTTAAAAGTTTAGTTAAAAATAATAAAAATAAATCGCAATAAATAAAAGAGAGAAAAATTTGTATATTTATATATATGCTAAATTGGGTCTGTATCGAAGGAGTGACATTTCAAAGGAGTGACATAACAAAGGAGTGACATAAATACCGTAACGAAGGAGTGACAAATCGGAGATAAAATTCAAAGGAGTATAATTATTAAAATTTTATTTAAAAAAACAAAATTTGTTAGAATTGTTAAAATTAAGATTTTATTTCAAAAACTAGAAACCTAACCTAACCTAACCTAACAGTTGCAAGCCTCTCTTTCCTCTGGATTTGTTCTTTCTTCTTCTTTGTTGGTATTTTCGCGCTGAATTGTCTTTGCGCTGAATTGTCTTTGCGCTGAATTGTCTTTGCGCTGAATTGTCTTTGCGCTGAATTGTCGGCGCTGAATTGTCCTGCGCTGAATTGTCGGGTCACGCTTATGGGTAAAGTAATTCCCACACACACTAGTCCTAAACCGTTTCAAATCCAACTTCCAACCATTGTTGCGAGTTGGGTTATCATTTAAACTAAACATGCTTCTAAAATCGACATCGTTGAACCCGCGTAAGAGCTTGAAAACCTCGATCAGTTGACCGCGCAGCCTCCGAGTTTCCAGCGAAAACAAGTTCAGGGCGCGTAACGTCGATTGTAGCCCATATGCCTAACGGAAGGGATTAACTTTGTGGCCCTCGCCTGCACTCGCTCCAGCCTCTCAATATCTTTCCTGAGGGTGGGCGACCAGAACTGCACAGCATACTCCAGGTGCGGCCGAACCAGGGAATTGTACAGAGAGAGCACAATCTCCTTGTTCCGAAACTGAAATTGCCTCCTGATATAACCCAACGCTTCTGGGCTTTCTTTTCCACCTCTACGCACTGTTTCGTAAACTTAAGGTCGCTGCTAATTAGCACACCCAAGTCCTTTTCCAAATCAGTCCTCGATATTACTCCCCAACATCGAGTAGTCCGACTTGGGATTGGCGTAGCCAATGTGCATCACTTGCATTTACCAAAGTTAAACGGCATTTGCCATTTTTCGGACCACTCTCCTATCCTACCTAGGTCCGCACGCAGTTGCTCGATCGCTTCGGGCGTCCCAACATTGGCCCCAAGCTTGGTGTCATCAGCGAATTTGGCGATCCGACTGACGATGCCACCGTCGATATCATTTATGTAAATGATAAACAACAGTGGCCCCAAAACGGAACCCTGAGGAACCCCACTAGTGACCGAGGCCCAACCCGAACTAGCCCCTTTAATTACAACCCTCTGCCGCCTATTCTTCAGCCAGTTTTCAATCCACCTACCTACTTCCCCACCGATACCCAGCGCGCGCACTTTCGCCATTAGCCGGCGGTGAGGTACCTTATCAAAGGCTTTCTGAAAGTCGAGATAAAGTATATCAATCGCCCTACTCTTATCATACTCACTCAACATGACGTGGAAAAACTCGAGCAAGTTGGTGAGACACGACCTATGCCGTCTAAACCCATGTTGGGAGTCCCCAAGCAGCTTGTAGGAATCCAAATGGTCAACGATCCTATCCGCTATTATCCCCTCTAATAATTTACCTACAACTGAAGTGAGACTAATGGGACGATAGTTCCCTGGACTTTCGTGATCCCCTTTCTTAAAGATAGGGGTCACGTTGGCTTCCCTCCAGTCACCAGGCACCTGGCCCGTCTCCAACGATTTGTTGAAGACTGTAGCCAGGTGGGGAGCCACCTGGTCGCGCACCTCCCGCAACACTCTGGGGAGAAACTGGTCTGGCCCAGGAGCCTTAAACGCGCTCAGTTTGTCTATTCTATCGGCAACGACTGTCGCGGTACATCGAACACTATCCAGGCCAGCACCTTCGTGCCTCACGCCTGGCTCGGGGATGACGCGGGTGTCCTCCCTGGTGAACACTCCCGCAAAGTACTCATTAAGCACATTAGCGATGTCCGCGTCGGAGGTCCGCAGAACGCCGCTTCGGTCCTTTAACGGACCTATCATGCTTCTAATGGGCTTTCTACTATTAACATAACTGAAGAACTCCTTAGGGTTCCCCTTGCAGAGGCTTGCCACCCGTAGTTCTTCGTTACGTTTCGCTAGCCTAACCTTCGCCTTCACTTCCCTACACAGGCGGACATACGCTTCAGTGTTCTCATGGGAACGATTGGCCTTCGCCCTCCTATACGCTACTTTCCTATTTCGGATAGCCGAAGCGATGTCACGATGAACCACTTAGGCTGCGTTGAAGCAGGGGTGACCGGTTTTGAGGGTATGGCAGCAGACTGCAGCACCATAAACTCGTCCCGGAATGCACTCCACACTCCCTCAACATCGCCGCCGACCTCTAACCCCATCTCACCTACGCTATCCCGAGGCTAACAAAGTCCGCCCGCCGGAGATCGAGCTTACTGCCTCTCGAGTTACTACGCTTCACCCGAGGGACGCACACACGGAACCTAATCAGACCGTGATCACTCCCCCCAACGATTCGTCAACGGTGAGGCCAGTGACGAGGTTGTCTTCGGTCGTGAATACTAAGTCTAGAACGCTTTCGCCTCGTGTAGGCTCATTGACCCACTGAGTGAGGAAGTTCTCATCAGCAAAGTCAACTAGCCTCCTCCCTTCAGCATCAGCAGTCCTGTCTTCCCACTTTATGCCGCGACAGTTGAAGTCTCCTAAAACTACACACACCCTATCCCCTAGCAGGCTACGAGTTCGGTGTACAGGGCTGTATCCTCCTCGAGGAGGAGATGCGGAGGTCTGTACACCAAGATTAACCTATAGTTCGTCCCTCCCACGTTCAGATCGACGCCAAGCAGCTCCCGTTCCGACCGGAACTGGCAGTCAACCGGACTCAACGTGTCCCTGACGTATATTAGTACCCCCCCCCTCCCCACGGGTGCGGTCTTTGCGAAACATTCTATACCCGGGAATTTCGAACTCCCCAACGTAGTCCCTACGATCAGTATGAATCCAGGACTCGGTGATAGCAACGATATCCTGGTATTCTGATGCTAAGAGCGCCCGTAGCTCGCAAAACTTGTTCCTAATCGACCTAGCATTAAAAAGCATTGCACGGAGGGAGCCTTCCCTATTCTGACCGCCCCCTAGCACGACCCGTTTCCCGAACAGCCAGGGCTGTCGGGAGTTGAAGAGCCCCTCACCAACGAGGGGGCAACTTCCGCAGGAGCCTGAGCCCCCTCCAACGTGGAAGGAGGGTCACCCACCTGTACCTGGACGCACCCTTCAGTTGAAGGTACGTCCGCCACCGGCTCAACATCATCTCTCCCCGGGCTCGACCTCACCATTCTGTATAGGTGCCGGTCGAGCAGCGCGCCTAGCACACCTTTACCCTTGTTATTGAGGTGGACACCATCCCTCTGGTAAAGGTCCCACCTACCCGAAAATGCGTCGAAGGGTCAATAAACCTCACGCCCAGCGGGACGCACAAGTCTTGCACCCTCTCGTTGATGCCAATGACCTTACTGAGCGCGTGGTCACTGGCATTCATCGCGGTAAAATACCCATCAACATTCCCCTGTCTGTCTTCAGTTTTAGATCATCCGCAAGAGACATGATCTCGGTGATGATCCCTTCTGTAAGACCTACCCTACCGCCTTTGAGGAACAGGTCGTTGCCACCAGCGTGGACAACGATCGCAGTCCTCCGACTAGCCACGCGCACTTCTCTACCTCCTTCCTTAAGTGCGCCGTTCCCCGCCCAGGTAAGCACCTTACCTTCCTCCCGTCCCGGTTTGCAGAAGCAAAGTACTTCTCCTGGCCCCTGATCTGCGAGTCCCCAATCAAAACGGTGTCTTCCTCCTTCGAGCACAGGAGACTAAAGCGGTTGGAGGTCCTGACAGGGGCAACTGGGGTCTCAGGCTTCGGCTTCGCAGCCTTCTTGCCCGAGACCTTTCGATACCCGTCGCCACCCATAGACGCACTTACACCACCCGACCCACCCCGACCGGCAGCTACATCCTTCGGTTTCTTTGGGCCATCAGTAGGCCCCTTCCCCCCTTCCCACCCTTTTTCTATCAGCCCCTTCTTTACGCCCTCCACCTTGCGCCGCGGTTCCGTGCATTCCACGTGGGTCGCTGGCGATTCCTGACACTGATTTTGTACCCTGGCCCCGGTTGCACCTCTACCCTTTCTCCGCGGTCCCGAGCTCTGTCCAGTCCATCGCTGGACCGCCTTTCCATGGCAGCTATCCTATCAATGAGCTCCGGGTGGAGGGCGCAGCCGCGTCAGTGACCGCCGCACCTCCAACAGCCGGTCTGGACGACTCGAGCCGCCGGACCCTCTCCTCTAGCTTCTCGTAAAACCGCATGAGTTCGCAAAAGCGGCACATGCTGGAGTGGTTGATCTTCGAAGCAGGCTTCTTTGAAGTTCGTCACCCACTGGTTTACTTCACACCTCGCACATTCAGCCTTCAGTTTCTGCGGTCCAGTCATTGTAACTTTTTTTTTTTCGAACTGAATACTGAATAAGATAAAGCGTTCTAGCAATGAAAACTATCAAAAACGTTCTGACCAGTATATAAAAAAGGAGGGGGGGGAATTCCCCGCGCGTAGACGCATCCACCTATTTGCAAGTGACGTTCATCCCTTCCAGAAGACTACACCTCTCGCTGCTGCCGCACCGACCAAGGTCTCCCCAGGGCCGGACAGTCCCAAACGTGTCGCAGCTACCAACTGACAAACACTCGCGACGCAGGCGTCACGGATTTCCCGCCAGGAGCGACAGCGAGATGCAGCCCCTTACTAAGTCTTACCAGTCACTCACAAGCGGCCAGACTCTTAGAATCCAGTGTTCAAGGGATATTCCACCAGACCCAGAGGCTATGCCCGAGAGTTTACGCTGGCCTGGCAGCCATCTGGGCAGTAAAGCTCTCTCACCTAAGAGCAGTACAGCCAAGCACCATCAATAGGTCACCAAAGAACGGTCGCAGGGGGCTGGTCAGTCCATTACGCGTTAGGAATGGGCTTAACGAGGCACTAGCCACACTCCATTCATCGCGCCCCTACCTACGAGCGTTAAATGGTGTTGTTTATAGAGGTTCCAAAGCCTCTCTTTCCACGCATGAGGTAGCAGTAGGGTCCTAATTAGGGGTGCACCGGATATGAATTTTCCATATCCGGCCGGATACCGGATATGCCGGATGTGGCCATATCTATCCGGCCAGATATATATATTATTAGGTACCGTATTATTTTTACACTCATATTGCTATGTTTTGTTTTGCATTGGGGACAAGCGCGCCCCCAAATATAAGATAAATAATAATTTAAGTATATTCAGATGTTTAATTGTTTTGTTCTCTTTCAGGTTCTTGTGTTGTATTAAACTATTAAGTATTAATCATGGCAAGTTTTGTGTGGTCACTGTATACAATAAATGATCCTAGCGATATCACTGCAAAGTGTAATATTTGCCAAAAGATTATCAAACGTGGGACGGAGAAAGGTGGCCAAAAGTCTTTTAGCACAACACCTCTTCATAATCATTCGAAGATTAATCACCCAAAAGAGTATGCTGAAACCAAAAACGAAAATGACGAAAAAAGAATAGCTGCAACTGAATCAAAGGAAATAGGCATAGATAGAATACGGACTAGACCATCAACTTCTACTGGTAGTACTCTGAAAGAAAAGAAAATGGACCAAATGAGTAAGCAGATCTCAATAGAGGAAAGCTTTTCATCTAAAAAAATATGGGACATCAATGACTCCAGGTCTGTGATGATTCACCGTAAAATTGGCATGATGATGGCTTTGGACAACCAGCCATTTACTTTAGTTGAAGATGATGGTTTTATTGATCTAATGGCCTACCTCCACCCCAGATATCTCTTACCGAGCAGAAGGTACTTCTCTGATACTATAATTCCTCGTCTTTATAATGAGTTCAAGTCTAAAATTGCTTAGAAGCTGGAAGAAGTAAAGCATGTCAGCTTTTCTTCAGATATATGGACATGCACAACCTCTCAAGAAAGTTTTATATCATTATCGGGTCACTGGATAGGTAAAGATTTTGAAAGATACGATGCTGTGCTACATGCCTCCCATTTCTCAGGGTCGCATACTGGCAAGAATATATCTGAAAAGTTTCGCTCTATGTGGGATAGTTGGGATCTTGATGCAAATAAGAGAAATTTATTGGTGAGGGATGGAGCTAGTAATATGGCTCTTGGTAGTGACCTGGCTGAAATACCTTCAATACGCTGCAGCATTCATTTACTCCAACTGGTTATTAGTGACTCAATTATGGTTCAGAGGAGTGTAATTGATATCCTCGCAAAAAGTCGCCGCCTTGCAACTCACTTTAATCATTCTTCTTTGGCCTGTAACAATTTCAAACACATTCAAGTGCAGCAAAATCTTGAGCCTCTCCTATTGGTTCAAGCTGTCCCAACACGTTGGAACAGTGCATATTTGATGCTAGAAAGATTATATAAATTAAAAATTCCAGTGCAACTGTATTTGGCCGATCGTAGTGAATTACTACCATCACATCCTTCGAATGGACACTGATACGAAATCTCCTTAAAATATTAAAACCATTCTTCCAACTAACTCAGGAAATGAGTTCGGAAAAATCAACTTTGTCTTCCGTAATCCCAAGCATTTGTATTTTACAAAGATTTCTTTCAAAGATTGGTCATGATGACCAAGGTGTTCAAACGACAAAGAGAGAACTCCTGACTTCTCTTCGAGCGCGTTTCTTGTCGGAGAGTAATGATGGGAAGTCTTTGAACATAATGAAAAACAGGGCTTATGTGACTGCGACTGCAATAGATCCACGATATAAGTTATCTTTCTTTCAACAAGATCAAAAAGAGCAGGCTAAATCCTGGCTGATTAAAGAAGTCATAGGTATTGAAAATGACGAAGGTGGTAATGATTCTAATGAAAATGAAAGTGAAGGTAATGAAAGTGGAAGCGAAAGAAGCTCAAATTCCAGTTCTCCTATGCAAAAGAGGAAAGACGAAGAGGACATTCTTGAAGCGTGTTTTATGGAGATCACAAAAGGAGAGCAATCTGGGGAAGTAAGTTACAAGAGAAGAAAGGTTGAAAAAAAGACTGCTCCTGTTCTACTGATTGCAGGGGAGTTAGACCGATATGCATCTGAACCTCTTGTAGATAGGAAACGCTGTCCAGTTCAAATTTGGAAGCAGGAGGACCGATTTCCTCTCCTTAAAACTATTGTTTCAAAGCTTCTCTGCACACCCGCATCCTCTGTATTTTCAGAGAGAATGTTTTCTAAATATGGAAACATCTATGAAGCAAGGCGATCCCGAATATTGCCTAAAAGAGGAGAAATGCTCTTGTTTTTGCACCACAACGGAAAAAAGTTCTAAATCACTGTTGTTGAGTTTTTTTTAATTCTGAAGACTTCCAGGCTGAATGGCGGCATCTGACCTACACAATACTGCCCTCCATTCATTGATTTCATTCCAGGCATTTTATATTGTATTCAATGTATTGTTTTACATTTGTGAAGCTTGTAATGTTTTGTATTATTTTGAAAATAAAGAAAAAAAGGAGAAAAAAGAATGGAAAACAAGTGCAGGGGTCTAGCAATATTTTACTCTTTTAAAAATATTTAACGCCTAGACGTTTTTATAAAATGCTCTGATTATATTAATAGAACTGTAATCGTTAAGGATGGACAGATCTTTTATTTATTCTTGTCATCAGTATTGTGTTGATTTAATATAAAAAGTGTTGCTGGACTGGTTTAGGGGTGGGCCCTGGAGGGCTTTCCATTTTTTTGGTATATAAAATATTATTTGTAATGTGTTATCATATTATGGCAGATTTTCATACAGGTGTTAATTTTCTAATGTCTTGGCCTATATCCGGCATATCCGGCCGGATATTACCCATATCCTGCCGGATACAGGATATTTCGCAATATCTGGCCGAATAGCCGGTGCACCCCTAGTCCTAATAGTAAACGAAGAGAAAAAGACTTAATACTAAAAGAAAAGGTTGTTTTTTTTTGTTTTTTTGCAGTCAGAGGAGAACATCCTTAACTTAAGCTAAAAGGACAGAGTAGGGATGGGATGGGGTCCTAGTAACCCACGGACAGGATTGTACAACAGACTTCACCCGCCCTCCCGAAAGAGAGAACCTAAAGGAACTGGCAGCCAATTTCTCTAGAATCCCACGACTCGGGACCGGAGGGCTGTCACACCCCAAGTATAAAGTTTACAACACCCAGAAGGAATGTGCAACATGACTCCAGATTTGAAAAAATTACTGGAGCACAGCTCTGAATTTACTTTTTTCTCCTTACACCACTAGATAGGTTAATGATAGTAAACTCTTGAATTGACGACATACCAATTACAAATTGTTTTAGCTAAACATAATAATACAATAATGTACAGTTTATAACTCACCTTAAGTTTATTTATTCATTGCAGCAGCAACAGTGGACGATGTTAGACCTTGCATGTAGGCATTTGTTGTGAATTTACCGCCATGTATGCTTGGCCACTGATCAATGGCTTTCTGTGTGATCATTACAGCAGATCTAGTGCCTGGAGCTCGACCCTCCTTCACAATTCTGCACAGCTTAGTCAAATGAGATGGCTTAATGGATCCTTTGTGTTCAACAATGTAACCAAGAATGGAGAATGTCCCTTCAGCTGGTGCTTCACTCCAGGCAGTTGATCCATCTTTATCAAAATGCTTTAATCTCTCTGTGATTCCTTTCCACAGCTGTTCTATATATTCTGTCAGCCAATTTATCACTGAGTCTTTTGTAAAACTACTTTCAGATCTGGTTCTGGATGGTCTAGCAACTTCAGCAACCTGGTAGTAATCAGAACGTTTCTTGATGTATTTGTAAACTTCATTTAGGATGTAATCCTCAGCTGTTAGTTCCTTTTGCTGCCCTGTGGTATCGTGCTTAAATTCAGAAACTACATCATTTGCATTTCCTCCATTAGCTAATTTGGAAATTGTTTCCATCACTCTTAACATAACAGTTTTCCCTCCTTCTTTATAAAATATATTTTCTACAAATTCTGCACTAACTGTGGTTTTTTGAGCTACTTGCAACATAATCTTTGTTACATAGGAAATCAATACATAGAACTTGGCACTAATTTCTTTCTCTTGTGGATGATCAAAAAACACAATTTTCCACAAATCTGTCAAATTGATCAAATTAGTAATTAACCATGCGAGTATCAGATTTGAGTTTTGGTCTCTTAAAACCAATGATATTGTCAAGAACCATATTGGTATAGTCAAGGCCTGATCTCAGATTTGAAGAGTGATTCTGAATAAAGTCTAAAAGCTCACTTAGTTTACAAATTTTCTTCAATGCATCAACGTGGGCTCTGTTCACAAGATGCATTAAGTCCCATCGAAATTTGAAATTTTCTCCAAACAACTTTTTCATTTCGTTTTTAAATGGCTCGTTGTCCTTACAAAAAGTCCCATCTCCAACCATTCCAGATACCTTGGATTTAATTGCTTCTTCAGATAGTTTCAAGTGATTAGGAGACTTCAACACATCAAAAATTTCATTGGCCAAATAAACTCCTGATTTGCTGCGTACTAAATTTATCCCAGCAAGTTTTACAGTCTTATCTTCTTCACTCATAACTAATACAACTAGCATGCTTAATCCCAAAATTGTTCCAATGTCAGCAGTTATTGTTACTGAAGTTTGTTCTAAGAACCACTTTACAGTTTGTTCTTTAAGTTGATTATCTAATAGCTCACAAATTGTCTCGCACGCATGTGTGCTATGATTCAAATTTCCAACCTCACAACCTGACCTATGTAATACAGCTAGAAGTACTGGATATAGAGCCCATGCAGTGTTTGTTTTCATTATGTAGTATAAGATGTTGCCACATAAGTCTTCTATGCGTTTAGTAGTGTTCCGAGAAGATGTTTTCATCACTTCATAAACAGCAGCTCTTTGATGATGCTGAAGTTTAATTAAATGTCTCTTCAGGTGGGTTTTCAGATTTCTAAACCATCTCTCTTGATTTTCTCCTTGTTTGCATACATAGGTTAAATCTTTAACATTGAAGCAACCTTTTATGTTAGAATGTTTGTCTGAAGCACATGCTTTGGGGTCTGTGCAAGCTATGCAATATAATGTAAACATTTTATCATCAGAAGCATCATCAATATCTTCTTGATTATCATCATCTTCATCCTCAACAGCTATATCTACATCAGGCATATTAGTGTCACTATTTGCAATGTTTTCCATTATATCACTTGGTACTGAAAATGAATCATCAGCATGCCCTAGATCCTTCTTTTCCACCAATTTGAATGTAGATTTGATCAAATCATTGTTCAGGATTTCTTGTATTGATTTACACTTGCTTAAATGGGCTATGGAAATGTCAAATTTGTTGCTTTTTGCTTTATTAGATTTGGATGCAACACTTAAACTTGAAGGCATATTTTGACTCTTCTCTTTATTAACCACAACAGCTTGGTGAGTTTCTTTTGTTAGGCGCAAAATTGCATTCAATGTCTTCTGGATTTGGGAATTTTCAAATTCCTCTAAAGCAGTTTTGTTAGTCTGATGCGCAGATTCCTCACTTACCTTTTGTTTCTTAGGTGGAGGAGAAGCACTTTCTTCAGTCTGTGAAACATCTAGTGAAAAAGTTTCATTTTCTAGATTAGCAGTTGATGAAGTTGGTTCATTTTTCTGAGGTCTAGCACTAGCACATTTTGTGAACAAACTAAATGACTGCTTTGCCGTATCTCTTTGCTGCACTTCATCCTGGTATTTCTTTACTGCAATATCTAAGCTGTGGGCCCAAACTCTGGGACCTCTTGTATTGTAACAAATATTTTTTTTGGAATTAAAATGTTCCTCCCAGTTTTGCTTCTTTGAATATTTGTTCTTGCATTGACCACAAAAGTAACCCCTTTTAACACCCTCACTTTTCTCTCCAACTTCATCAATATTAGGATCCATTATTGATTATTGACTACCTGAAAAAATACAAAATAAGTAAAAGTTAGTAAATATAGTATGGTAAAAGTGAGTAAAAGTAAGTAAATATAGTACAATGAAAGTAAGTAAAAGTAAGTGCTTTAAACTTAGTAAAAGTAAGGAAGAGTAAGTAAAAGTAGGTAAGTTAAAGTAAGTAAAAGTAAGTTTAAACTTAACTAAACTTTTCAATTCTAGAGTCATGGTGGATTACTTAAAACCGCACAAGTAATTATCTGGCCAATTTATCAAACCTGGCCGAGATCAATGGAACATAGTCCAATCCTGATAATTTTATATTAAAAAAATATACGTTTTAATAAAATTTTAATTATCAAAACATTGAAGCTTAACAAAAAATAAAAATAATTGTTAAATATGCAATTACCAACTAAACTTAAAATAACTAAATTTGTAATTTAAAAAAATTGGTTTGTAGAAGAACGTATACGCAAAAAAATTGCATAACGTCTAGCGGATGAACAAAACCCAAACCCAAATTTACTTTTTCTCATGGTCAAATTTACTGGAGCAATGCTCCCAAGATCCCAGGAATCTGGAGTCATGATGTGCAAAACCTTTATACCCCCTGCTAGTCCGGTTGCACGGGGTGGGAACTCTGCATTGTTTGTTATAAAGCAAATCTTGACACATTTTGAAAGCTTATACCACCCCATTCAAGAATCCATCGGGTGTACACCTGACCCCCGCTTGGCTTTTTCAATATGGCCGGCGAAACTGAAAAATCTCATATCCTGGTCAATACTTGATGGATTTTGATGATCTTGGTGTCATTTCTAGGGGTTTTTAGGATGATGAGTCGTCGATCTGGAGGGGTTGCAGATACTTTGGGAGTCGTTTTGACCCACATTCGTCAATACTCAAGGTCACTGGAGGTCAAACGCCCCCCGAAATAAGGAATATCCCATATCCGGGAGTCGTGGAGATATTTTGGTGATCTTACTGTCGTTTTTATTGTTTTGGGCGAGACTGAATAGTTCTATAGGCACATGATAACAGTAGGATATCATTTTGCAATTCCATGGGTCAAGTCAAGGTCATTTGAGGTTAAAGTTTGGCCTTGAAATATGATAATGCCACAGTTGACATCACTGTATTTGCTTTATTTCAGTGACAATTTCTACAATCTAGCTAACTGCTGAGCACTTAACATCTTTTCTGCAGATAAAACCAGATCATAATGCTTAAATGACATAACCCACATTATATGGATATGGATATTCGGATATAAACCACAATTTATGCTGAAGTGCAGGGCACATGCATTCTATGGAAGGTTGCAAAGCTACAAGATATGACCTCGTAAGCAAAACAAAGCTCACACCTAGCTGGGGGATTGGCATTGACAACTTTGATGCAGTTATTCACATTAGGTAACCATTTATTGGGGGCAAATATCAAAAGACATGGTTGTGTCAGGATCGTCAGGATCATCAGTCTGCTCTTCGTTTGCGTTTTGGATCAATGGATTGTTGCAATCCAAGCCGCTGCCACATGCACAGAACATTGTGCAGGGATTCCGCGTCCCATGCAGCGCAGCGACTCCCCCTGCATGCTGATTGTGATTCACACCCACATCTGATTAGCTTCAGAACTTCATCTGGTGCTGAGCACACTCCTTCACCAACTGTTTTTGGGATGAGAATTCTGTTTGTTTCGTCTCTCTCCCACCCATAATGCACAGGATCAAGTGGTGGTGGGTCACACTTTAGTGCATCGAGCCAGTTCGCCACAGTGTAGTGGGCTCTGAGCACATTTTGATGGAAAGCTTTAGTTGTTGGTGGTAGAGAACATAGTTTGGGTGCAGCAGTTCCCGACTTCCCTGTCTTCTGAGCCCATACTCGCTGACGACACTCGGTAAGAGATGAGGATTTTTTATCCCCATAGCATGCAACAATGAACGCTGTTGCCTCTTTCTCGATATGGTCAAAGCATGCATCAAGGGACCTCAACTTGTCTAGCTTCCGACCCTTCTTGGCTGTGGCAATGGCAGTGGCTTTGCCGATGCCATGTATTGCTGCAGCTGTGTCACAACCACTCAAAGCGTGTAGTTTGAGGATTTGTGGGATGGTGTCTTTGTGCTGGGTTACAGTTGCTCGGATGTCCACTGATTTTCTGCCACGCACTGGAGACTCCATAATCATGGGACAGCCTAGTTTCCTTAAATTCACAGAAGTGAGTCAGCATGGCAAACACGTCTGTGTCATCACAAATGATGGAGATGCGGGCATCAGAATCTTTCTCAGCTTGTGCGATAGCGTGTTGTGATATTATCACGTCAGCCTCTTCATGAGATGATAAGAGCTCCAATGCTGCTCGACTCCTGCCTCGCACAATGGAAGTCGGTATGGTCTGCCATCCTGCAAGCACTAGCTCATGGTCTTGGGTTACAGTTGCGAGATACTCACTGTCAACAAAGATTTGCTCACAGAGCAGCCTGTTTAGTTGCTCCTTGTTCGCGGTACACGTGAGAACAGCGTCTCTTGTAGGCAATGGGGTGTTGAGGTCCAGCTTGTGAACTCTGCTGCTCTTGCTTCTCATTGCCCGAGTGCTTGATTTCGGAGAGAAATCATAGTAGCGATCAAAAGCTAGTACGACAGATGCATGAGAAAGATGTTTCTCTAGCCATACTTTGAAGGTTTGGATAAATGTAGCAACTGTGCCACTAGCAGGCCAGTCGACTGTCCACAAAACAGCTGACACATCCATGATGATAACTGTTGGTCGACCCCATGTTCGAGAGGATGTTTCCACTCTCAAGTTCTGCTACAATGCGGACTTAGCTGCAGTTCTCATTAAGCCATCTGGTTGGAACAGTGCGGGTGGGTATGCCGCAAGCTCTGTTGAGAATACATGGGTCAAGTCAAGTTCGCGTTCGTTCATCAGCAAACCGATGACGCGTGCATAAATCGCTTCTTGGTCCATAACCAAGTGGGCACCCACCTTGATATGTTTCGTTTTACTTGCAAGGGTGATGACATGTTTGGAAATGGTGCCATAAAAGCCTTGTGGCCATGATGACTCGTACTGTGCCAGTTGAGTCTTTCCAGTACTAACAGCTCTATCGGCATAACAGCTCTATCTACCTTACCATGGGGAAAATAATCCCTGATTTCATTTTAAACCCTATAGAACCACTCAATCTCGCCCAAAACCATAAAAACGACAATAAGATCACTAAAATATCTCCACAACTGCCCGGGATATGGGATATTCCTTATTTCGGGGGGGGGGGGGGGGGGGGGGGGGGCGTTTCACCTCCAATGACCTTGAGTATTGACGAATGTGGGTCAAAACGACTCCCAAAGTATTTGCAACCCTCCAGATCGACTCATCATCCTAAAAAACCCTAGAAATGACACCAAGATCATCAAAATCCATCAAGTATTGACCAGGATATGGAATTTTTCAGTTTCGCCGGCCATCTTAGAAAATGGCGGCCATATTGAAAAAGCCAAGTGGGGGTCAGGTGTACACTCGATGGATTCTTGAATGGGGTGGTATAAGCTTTCAAAATATGTAAAAATTTGCTTTATAACAAACAATGCAGGGTTCCAGTAAAATCAGAGTCTGTGCTACCGGACTATGCGGAGTGTGCATAACCTTTATACCCCCTGCGAGAGAGAGAGAGAGAGAGAGAGAGAGAAGAGAGGAGAGAGAGAGAGAGAGAGAGAGACTGTAAATACTGGATGGGCCAAAGAAGAAAACTTACTCGTACATTATAGAAAATCTCATTTCTCAAGGATTTTGGGTGAGAAGGCAGGAACAACCCAAATGCAAAGTACAGAAGGAAGTGAAAAGGAGAAAAGGCAGAAAGTAAAGCGCGCACATCATTCACACAGGCGTTCCGGTGGATCGGCGCCCCATAACATGGCAAAATTCTACATTTGCTACGCTTCAAACGCCATGCGTAGTGTCGCTTCCAAGCCTTGTCAGAAATAAAAAAAAACACAGTTCCGAACTTTCATACTTCAAACAAACTTTCTCCACTCCAACAGACTCGCAGCCATCTCTCGTATATCACCCGGATCAAGTCCACGCTTACTGACGCAATCATTCACCATGTCCATCCATCTTCCTCTTGGCTTTCCTCTCCTCGTTCGACTTTTGCAAACACCCTTATACACTCTTTTCACAGCTCAGTCACTTTCCATTTTTCAACATGTCCAAACCACCTTAATACACTTTCTTCAATTTTCACATCCGCTTCTAAACGCCACATCTTCGCTTACACGAATGCTTACTCTATCAATCCGACGCGCAGCACACGTACTTCTCAGGTTATCTATCTCAACCACTCTTACTCTTGACTTCTCTATTTCATGCCACGTACGTCACTATTTCACACCATACAAAATATCGAAACGAACACACCTTCACGTAAACATCCCACAGCATCTCGATCCAGTCTCTGCTTTCTTACAACCGCTTTCGGCGCATCCGCCATCTTTCTTTCTTGATTCTTTTTTTTTTATGCGGAAGGAGCGGCTAAGGGCGAATGACCGCCAAAACGTCACCCGCATAGAAGAAGAAGAGAGCCAAAGTCAAGGTCCAAAGTTTTCGAGATGCTTGGACACTCTGCGTATGAAAGATTGGAGAGGATAGGGGGAAAGATGTACTGAGGAAGGTTGTTCCAGAGTTCACCGGCTGAGTAGATGAAAGATTGACAATATCGATTAACCCTTGCATTAGAGAGCTGAAAAGGAATGAGAATGTGTCGAAAGTTTGGTACTACATGTTCTCCTTAAAAGAGGAGGCATGCAGTGAGAGAGTTCAGAAGAGCAGTGCCTGTTATAATAGCGATTGTAAAGACTGAGTGAGGCAAAAGTGCACCGGAGTGAGTGGGATTGAAGGCAGTGAGTAAGAGGCGGGGAAATGATGAAAAGAAAAGCCCTTGATTCCACCCGGTCAAGAAGAACTGCGTGGGTTGAGCCACCCTACACGTGAGAAGCGTACTCCAAACAGGAGCGGACAAGACCCCTGTACAGAGACAGCAACTGAGTGGAGTGAAGAAACTGCGGAGCCGGTACAGCACACCTAATCTCTTAGAAGCTGTTTTGGAAAGAAAGTATAATTATGTGATCTTTCCAGGAAAGATCACGAGAAAATGAAACGCCAACAATGTTCAGAGAAGAGGAAGGATTAAGTTGCGTCTTGTTGAAGGTAAGGGTATAGTCGTGTGGAAGATTGTGACGAGTAGATTGATGGAGGAACTGAGTTTCTGAGGCATTGAAAGCCACGAGGTTTTCTCTGCCCCAATCAGAGATGGCAGAAAGATCAGAGGTCAGGTGTACCATAGCCGTTTCACGCGAAGCACGGAGTGACTGTTGAGAGGGACGCTTTCCGAAGAGGGTGGAGAAGTGAAGAGTAGAATCATCAGCATAGGGGTAGATAGGACAGGAAATGCCACTTAATAGATCATTGATAAATAAAAGTAAAAGAGTGTGTGACAGGACAGAACCCTGAGGAACACCACTAATGTCCACTATTAATAGCTTTAGGAGAAGAACAGTGTCCATCTACAACCGCAGCTATAGATCGGCCAGAAAGGAAATTGGAGATGAAGGCACAGATAAAAGAATAGAAACCAAAGGAAGGCAGTTCGGAAATTAAAGATTTGTGCCAGACTCTATCAAGAGCTCTTCATATGTCTAGAGCACTAGCAAAGGTTTTACCGAAATCGCGAAAGGAGGATGACCCTACTATTAACTTCATTCGCACTCGCACCTCTTTTGTTCAGTACACATCCCAGATACTTAAAAGACTCTACCACTTCTTGTGTTTCACCATTCACTATCACATGATAGTCCGAATTTCCCCGTCTCTCCAAAATCAATAACTTGCTCTTACTCACATTCACTTTCAACAATCTACTCTCGCATACCTCCACAAAACTTAATAACCTCTCGCGTATCACACTTATTCTAGGCAAAGAACGCAGCATCATCCGCCTACACAGATTCGACAGGCACCACTTAATCCCATCGCACACCCGATTCAATCCTTTTTCTCGCGGTCTCACTTTCACCTCTTTCACCACTCCATCCATAAACAGACTGAACAGCTACGGAGACATCACACAACCTTCACGCACGCAAACATTCATATCAAACCAATCACTCTGTTCTTTATTTACTTCCACACGTGTACTACCTTAATCATAGAAACTCTTCACTGCATTTATGAGTCTACCGTCAAACCTATATATAACTCAAGACCTACCAAAGTGCTGGGAGAAACTTACGTTGTTAATTCTTTTGTACCCTAAACTTTAATAGAACAGTTAAAGGTTCCCCATTTCCCCCCCTGGGGAACCCCAGTAGTGATTATTCAGATTAGCTTTCTTCTTATTTGTTTTCTTTTTACTACTACTATTATTATTAATAGTAATAATAGTAGTAGTAGAGTTGTGTATCAATTTAGATGTTTAGAAGAAGGATGTAACTCCTCTTACATTAATAATATTCTATGAAGAGGGCCAGAAACTGGCACAGTGCTCAGGCCAACTAACGCGACCCATTGCTATAACTCCTCGATTAATATTACCAGTATCAGCGGGACTCAAACCCCCGACCACAGTGTCTTCATCTAGCGTTACCAACGGACAAAGGCCTCATCTTAGAGTGGTTACACCACAAACACACTGTACCACAGAGCACGTCATCACAAGTTTAAAAGAAGTATAAAAATGACGAACATTAAAAAGAGGAAAAGTCTGTTACAAACATGAAATCTTTAAGTTTTAATAATTCTGCTGAGCGCCACCACGAGACTTTATAGGTCTTGTAGGCTGGCAACTAAGCAATGTACGTAGCAGACTTTGTGAGCAAGTAGCGTCGAGGGGAACTATTCGTAAATTCTTCACATGGCGTTTAGCGGCATTTGTCCCGACTAGTTCGAAAATGTTCCTGAAACTGCACGTAGCAGACTTTCCCTTTTTGCCCTTCATTTGAAAAAAAGAAAAAAGGATAATCTTGAAGAATTTTAAAATATTTTATAAAGCGATTTATTTCACAGTTTGAGATTGGCACAATAGGACTAACGACATCTGATCGACAAGATCGACAAATATCCGACAAGTTATTGGGGGTTAGATTAAATTAGTTGTTAGATTTTTTTATGTTAAGTTATTGTTTTAGTGTCGATTGTTTGGTCTTGTCGACGAAGTGGGTGTGGATCTGACACAATCACTATTGATTAGGGAAAATAAACCACAAATAAATAAGAAATACAGCGAAATGAAAGCGTTCCTCAGTATTTTTAATTCAAAAAATTGTAATAAGTGTCGATTAACATAATAAAGAAATACTAATTAAACTTTCAAAAAAAATTTGTTAATCTAACATATTTGTAATTTTATATATTTTCAGCATTTTGTACTTTCTTAAAAACTTGGTTTTTTAATGATGAATATAATATATATATATATATAATATATATATATATATATATATATATATATATATATATATATATATATATATATATAGGGTGATGCATAAATGTGTTTCATAAATCGCAGGGTGTATTCTTGAGACAAACGTAAAGAAAAAAGGCCATATAAACATAAGTCGAGAAACTCGTAGGTTTCGAGCTATAGCAAACGACAGAAAAATGAAACTCCAAAAGATTTTTTTACATTTTATACAAATACACACCGTGATACATTTGCTTCATT